>OY735233.1:34479703-34584703 GCA_963457665.1 Thysanoteuthis rhombus | reverse complement strand
TTTGTGAAAAGTCAGACTTTTTTTTTAGTGATCGCTGCTCGTCAAAATGCGAGAGAAGGAACTTATTTATTGATCACCCCTTTTTCCAATTTTTAATTGATAATCCCCCAAACAGCATGCTGACGAAATACATCGATCATGTGACGTTTTCTATTGAGTGACTAACCAGACACATTTTTTTTGAATCATTAAAATCATGAACTTATCGTTCAAACAATACTGGTAATATTTTCATAAAGGTAACTTATCTTTATCACCACCACTTCTTAATTTACAAGATTGAAAGAAACGTACCCCGAAAAAAGTGTTTGACAGATAAATTTGAAAAAAGATACACTAATTTGTTACACCTAGATTTTTCAATTTGTCTCAAAGCACATTTCCTGAATCTGTCCAGTTCATATCTCCATCTTGGCGAGGCAGACAACACAAGATGGAGAGATCAACTGGACAGATTCAGGAAATACTGGCTCCGCGATGCCCATGATAGAGAATTGTGGCGAATCCTGTGGAAGGTCTATGTCCAACGATGGACGTTAAAAAACTGATCATGATGATGACATTCATTCAATCGACTTAGTATAAGTTTTCAACAATAGAATTCATCAAATCAAGTAGAAATTGGCTCACGTGAGCAACACAGTCTTCATCACTCGAACTACCGGGAGATTCTTTTGTGATTTTGTTGAAAAGGGAGGTAAGTCGAATTGATCATCCTCATATATACTTGATAATGATCGATTAGATTTGTTGGGTTTTCAAATACAATCAAATTTGATTGGAGAATAGAAAATACGTTATTCAAATGTAAACAGGCTTTTTGTTTTCATAATTGCAGGAAAAAACATATATCAATAACACTGCTTTATTTGAAAATGATTAATACCAAAATAAAAGTAGCATAGTTGAAATGTTTAACGTTTAGCAAGCTCAACCTTCAAAAACAAGAAGATCCCATTGACCCTAAAAAAGAAGGGTGTACAACCAATGAATCCTCCCAATAGTCACTTATGGAACTGAGACATGAAACCTAACTAAGAGACTGACCCACAAATTGAGAGCCATGCAACGTGCATATGGACAAATTATGCTCAACCTCACATGGAGAGACCACAAGACATTACAGTACATCCGAGAAAAGACAAGAGTCAGGGACATCATAGAATCCATTAAAAATCTCAAATGGCAGTTGGCTGGCCATATTGCAAGAATGGCGGACAACCAATGGACATCGCGACCAACGACATAAATCCCCTGAGATCACATGCGCAGGTCGGCAGACTATTACATGGAGAGACGAGCTAGACAAATTCAGAAAGTACTGGCTTCACGACGCCTACGATAGAGAAGTTTGGCGGATGCTGGGGAAGGTCTATGTCCAACAGCGGACCTTGAAAGACTGATGATGATGAAATAAAACGCGCTCAATGTTGAAAATCAATAATGAGTAATGTTTAATAATCATAGAAGATTACCGAGAATGACTTGTGTTTCATGGTTAATCTCTTCTTTATAATCTCATGCATGACTTTTGACCGAACATTGTATCATTCAGCCCGCCCCCTCAATACTCTAGATTTAACTCGCTGTGACCTTTAGCTTTCCGCCTTCGAAGGGAGGAGATTTCAGTTCATGGGCGTGATTAATAAGAACGAGATAAGGCTATTGATAGTGATCCCGAAAGGGGACTTTTCATGCTATTCTGGGAATAGAATAGACACTGGAATATGTATGTGTGTTCCCAAGTGTAGTGTATATATATATATATATATATATATATATATATATATATATATATATATATATATATATATATATATATATATTTTTTTTTTTTCTTTATCTTTTTTTAGTACTAAGAAAACTCGCCCGAAAAAGTTATTTTTTCATCCACTAATATATGGCTGGTACTTGCATACTTTACCGGAAATTCATAAATAAATTATCTACAAGGTGTGGTCTGGTATTTTATCCTTGACTGGTATCTTTGAATTCCTTGTTGAAGAGGAAAAAGTAAGAAGTAGTGGTAAAGATGTTCTCAACGTCGTTGGACAATTTGTCGTCATGCATCGATAACAACAAACCGTGGAATAAACTAAATAAATATCTATGGCCAATCATCATCATCATCAACAACGTCCGTCGTTGGACCTTCCCTGGGATTCGCCACACCTCTCTGTCGTGGGCGTCGCAGAGCCAATACTTTCTGAATTTGTTTACTTCGTCTCTCCATCTGTCGGCCTCGGTTGCACATTTGATCTCTGAGGATCCATGTTGTGAGTTGTGATGTCAATCGGTTTCGCGAAATTTTGACGACCAAATAACACTAAAAGGCGCTAAATTTAAGAAAAATAGCCAAATAAGTCTCAAATGACCAAAACAACTAAAATTAAACTAAAAATGGTCGAAACACGCATAAAATGTTTAAGCACACCCGTGCTAATTTGCTGCTTATTTTTCCCACTGCCGAAACATAAAACGTACTGAATTTAGCTCGAAATGCGCTAAATTTGCAACACAATTTTTAGAACTTAAATTTCGTGAAAATATGTTTAGGTATACATATTTGAATCGGTTTGTGGGTTTCACCAAAAAATAAAAACATTATTATTCTAAATTTAAGATACGGAAGTCACGAATTATTCCTCATTATTGTCCTTTTCATCACAACGTTCTGGTAGATATCTTCTACAGCTTTCTTCAGTCTGTCCACAAAATATCCAACCAATTAATATCAACAAGAAAATAACTTACCGAGAGCAAGCGTACTTAAGTTTCATCAAAGTGCTTTCCTTCGAAGTATTTCCATTAGAACCTCACATATTTGTCCCAACGCCGCTTTCACTTTTTAAAACAGTCTGCAAAGTCCTCTTTCTAGATCACTATCAATCACTTCGTCACCTTTTCATTAAACTCGGTCAAGGACGGATATCTCGTTAGGAAAGTCAGGAGTCCTTAGAAGCCAAATCTGTTTTGTAGGTGGCTTTGTAACAGGGATGCTAAACCAGTGATTTTCTGGCTAGATCTAACTGATTTTCCCCCATTCAGCCGATGAAAATCTGCGATAGCAATTAGCCGAAAATTTTGCTTTTTTGAAAAAAATATTACCCGAATGTACCTTATTCCATAGTTAACTCAAAACGTACATATTTAACATACTTAATATTTTTAGCCATAAAGATAGCTGGAAGTGGGAAAAAGTTGGCCGATATTAGCCATTGGAAGCAAATCAAACTACAAAGAAAAATATGTTTTCATAATTTTCATCATGTATTTTTTTTTTTTTTTACTTAAGATCGATAGATCGAATGTTAGCCAAAACTTTTGAAAAAATCTTTGACACTAAATTCTGTTTAGCAAATCCTCTACAAATCTGATAAGTTATATATAAGTAAATTCACAATTTGTATCTTCATAATCTCATATTCATGTATAATTTCATAGAACTATAAATCTATTACACACTTACACTCTAATTCCTTTGTATTCAAAGTTTTCGCCACCCTTGATAAACTTCGTCCACGAAAATTAGTCCCAAATATTTTCTAAATTTTGAAATATAAAATGAACCAATATTGAATTTTTAACTATTTACTTATATTAAAATCAGTTTATAGATTTGATTAATGAGTAAATGATAGTATCTTTTGAAGTTCATAAAAGAGCTGTTATTACATACAAAAAAGTGATTTACTCTTTATTTTTCATCACTCAATATGAATGGATTAGAAATGAAGACGAGATAATGAATCATGTCTTTCATTAACAAAGTATCTTTTCTTGACATCTTCGTTCCTGAAATCTTGTAAAAGTTATCTGATTGGACGCACGATACAAACTATAAGAAATTACTGCGTTAAAACTGATAAAGTTACCATTTCTCCAAGTTGATCTCGAGTAAGTTTTTGAGTGAGTTATCAATACAAAACTATTTAGAATACATCGTACATTTTTCAATGTTATTCCTTTGTGTAGGTTATTCGTGGAACCCGCTGGAACTCGGACCATGAAGATTTTGTAAATTATAAGAAAGACATTATCTTTAAAAAATACTTTTTAATTGTTACAATACATGATTTTACCTAGCGAAAAATATAGCATTTTTAAAAAAAATCTAGAGCATTAACAAAGCAAATTAATCTTCATTCAATACATCATGTTTGTTTTCAAGCAAAGAAAAATTGCTAACTTCTCATTTTTTCACACTATAAATTAACAGCTTTGAAAATTAAATTTTGAGAAAGATTTGGACTGAGAGATTATAGTAAAGATAAAAGTTTTGTATATATGTGTAGTCTAAGGTGAGTGACACTTGGTGTATTAGAGAATTATTTTTGACCATTGGAGAAAAACCCTGTGCACTGGTTGACAGACCTGGTTCGTGCTATGTTTGCCAAAAGAAAACACTGAACGAGACGTAGATAATGGATAGGCTTGGTAATTGGGAACGCGACAGTCATACCCGGATGTTGATTAATTGATCCAACTGTCATAACCGGATTTTGAGCTCCGGAATCCATAGTCTCATATCTAAACTTTACAAAGTCTGTCTCATTCAATATTATTTGCCTAATAATCATCTGACTCTACAGTAATGCTTATAAGTATTTAAACAAGCACAAACTCCTGTGTTTTTTTTTTTACCTATGCTTGCATTATTTCCTTATTTGTATTGGCCAAAGGGCCAGATTGAAGCCACTTAATGTCCAAAGCCAAGCCTAAAATGGTGCCCTCTCCTTGACCCCACTATTGCTTGACTGGCAAAATTTTCAAAAAATCCTGATGAGGTGAACGTCATGATCATCCAAAATACATCAAAATACATAAGAATTATCCAAAAATACACTTCACTGAACTGTGATCTGTTGATTCTTTGGATATTTGAATTAACTCTATACATAAGAGAAAAAAAAACGTTTAAAACATTTGAACACATTTCCATTACATTTTGAGTTAGCTTAAATAATTGTGTCCAGCGGTTATCTCTTACTTAAAGTTTCAGGCTATTCAAGTAACAACTTACAAATAACGATGTTAGCCATTCCAATCGTCTTGTTGATTGATTCTGAAAAATACCTGAGCAGGATAGAATAATAGCGGGTTTGATTCTTTCAACAATTTGTTTTTATTTTCAAAGGAAAATCCCTGAAATCTAGCATTGGAAACCATCGAAACATGTCTATCTGCACGTATTACTGTGCTCATTGTTATAAAATTTGATTCTTCTTTCGTAAAGTTTCTTTTTTAACTTGAAACCAAGCCATGGATGATACTCCGTTCCATTTTTGATTGTCACCACCTGATCTTCGAAAAAACAATTTTTCTCATATCAAAGTAGAGTGATTATTCTACCCATATTGCCCTAGCCTTCTCAGAGAACGTTTCACTCGTCCATGGACCGGAGATCCCATCGAAGAAAACAATGATCTTTTCCCCCTTGAATGCGTAGGGAGGGTCCCATACTAACCCACCACTTCTACTTAGTTTTATATTCAAGCGTTTTGACTCCCCATCATTGAATTCCCATTCGTATATAATACATTCAATTGTATTGTTAACAAAGGGGATTGTAGTAATAGTCCAACGGAGTAAATAAAACATTATGAGTGAGAGTGAAGTACAGAAAGAATAATGCATTTTTTGGCCAAATGAATAATATTAGGTGAAGGGTTCCACTTAAAAGTAAGATTGAATATCAATGACCAACACCCCTTTGGTGTATGGTGCTTTGTATCACGGGTGGGCTCTGAGCTATGGATACACAAAAATGCAAAAATAGTTCATTGTCTGTAAAAAGCAAGAGGCAGTAAAAGCTATACACACAATGGTACAATGTTGGATCATCTTCTGATCAGAGGATTAGTCAAAAAGAAAAACCTTTAAGCATTTATCTTGTAAGAACAAATCGGAAACTTTTTCTATTTCTCTTTTATGTTTTACTACTAAAATTGAGCCCCCACCCAAATCCCACTTAGAATTGAATAAAAAAAAGCAGAAACGTTTTTCTACATATAATGACAAGTACATGTTCAATTTTTCAGTCCTCTATCTTCGTTGGTGTGGCCTTCACACGTGACATGCATACATATTGCAAGCCAGTCAACTGACCAGCCAGTCTGCCAGTCAGCCAAAATAACTTGAAAACTGAAATAAAACCTTTGTTGGCTATTTTGCATGACAGTTTCTTTTTAAAAAAAGAAAAAAAAGCTACACATGCAACATTTCTATTTGTTTTTCTGAGTAGTACCAGGATAGACTTTAAATCTGCATCCCAATTTGTATTTTGTACCACGGCTCCTTTGAATAGGAGTTCGTAAGCGTTTGTGCATCGTGTAAATATTTTTGGGGTTCGTTTATTGGGGCTCTCAGAAACACCTAAAGGAAGAAATGTTCAAGAGTTCAAGGGGATGGAATTATGAGATATATGCAGACGAGATAAGAGAAATTCTTCTGTCAAATGATCCTGTGGGCCACAGACAAATTCCTCGAATCAGCAATGATTGTTTGAGCCGCACATTTAATGAATTAGAGACAGTTCAAAACTTGCAATTCAGTTCAATGAATTGATTATCTTCAATGAAGTCTTTTGTTTTTGTTTCTACATCTAGTTTTAAACAAGTCGACTTGTACATGAATAAACATGGAATCTTTTTTTTTCGGTTTGGGCCTTCAGTTTACGGCCTGAAGATAAATGCCTAAGGTGACCACCTAACATCACCTAAGGGACCGTCTGATGCTAAGTAGTACTGTAAAGAGCAAAGCCCATTGGCATTTTCTGTTCAGTTTCCAGCGAAATCATTTGCTTGTTGTGTTAGTTACCCAATGTGTAACTTGGCATAGAGTTTGATATTATGACTCGAACGGTTCTTGTAAAACGCTTTCAATACAAACGATTCAAATAACACAATCTACAATTTTCTAAAAGTTATTTATTTCTGAGATGAGAAGTATGATTAATCGTGTATTTTGATGTGTTGAATTCAAACATAAAAATTACGGGTGTACTCGTCGCGTTTTTGTTGAATTTTGTGAAGTATTCATAACCAATTTTTCTATATACTAAATGCCTTTGGAATTCTTGTTTTAAACATTGACAATGATATAAGAAACCGAAATATATATGTAAAGGAGAATCATCATTAAAATTTACTTATCAAATTGAATGCTCCAAATTTAAAGTTTTTTTCAACTTTATCATATTTGATTTAATCCATGACAATCAAGATTTTTGATAGGCTATAGTTTCCAAGTCATATAAGCTTTTCCGTTTTTACGTTATATGCATATGGTGTACAGGGAGTCTGATACATCATAGAATTTATGAGAAAACTTAGATGGCAATGGGCAGGTCATATTGCAAGAATGGCAGACAACCGATGGACATCATGACTCACAACATGGTTCCTCAGAGATCACATGTGAAACCGAAGCCGACATTATACAAGATAGAGAGATGAACTAGACAAATTTAGAAAATACTTGCTCCACGACGTCCATGATAGAGGAATTAGGCGGATCCTGGGGAAGATGTATGTCCAACGACGGACGTTAAAAGACTGTTGATGATGATATGGGGTATATAGCAGATTTACAATCATGAATTGTGAAACTATGTATTTTTTATGTGCTCAGTGTTATCTTACCCAATACTCGAAAAAAATACATAACACAGCCTATTCGTTTGATAGCTGAAACAGCAACAGAAGTATACGAATCTGGTGTACGTCATGCAAGTGCACACATGTATATATATACTTGTAGCCAGGACTGGCTTTAAGCCAATTGAGCCATGAGCCAATTGCTCCCAACTGGGCCCTGTGCCTAAGGAACCTGCGCTAAGATAAGCAATTCTATTCTTGTCAAAAAAATACGACACATTTGCAACGTACACCCAGCACATTTATTTTACAGAGAACAACAAAGATTTCAATTTTCATCTGAATTCTTAAAAAAGAAAGTAGGGCTGGTTTATACTGTTTATAGTTTGAAATTTCTCACTGTACTTGAATTAATTTATTTTATCAAATTATTATTTCATATTCAGTTAATGATAGAACAGTGTAAAGAAAATATTTCTATGAAATTTTATGCAAACATTTCGATTGCTCTTCGTTCCACCATATAAAGTTTATAATAAACTTTATTTATATATTCAATATTCAACAGTCTTGAAGAAACCGATAGTGTATCATGAAGCCTCGCAAAGAATGTTTCCGATTGGGCCCCACGGCTGCTAAGGTCGGCCCTGCTCGCAGTATTCGTAGTGACCAAGCACCGTATCTTGAAAACTAGAGCTAATCAACAATTCTAAACACCATTTCCGTTCTCGGTGACCAAGAATTAGCCAAGATTGACTTCGGAAGCTCTTTGGAAGCATTTTGGCAGAGGATCAGTCAAATTTGGGAAATAAGCCAAACCACTTTTCGGGTATTGTGAAGACGGTAGCGAGATTAATTTTATAGACTGTTGCACAGCTCATTCCAAATGTTCATGTTTTGAAGGGGCCGGACTTTATAGTGATAGGAACAGCCTGCCATAATCACCGTGTATTATAATTCCGAATGAATTACTTGTATGATCGGACAACCAACCAAAAAGAGCTGGAATTGTTCAGTGGTAAACATAAACAGTGAATCATGTGTGAAGCGTCAATGTGATATTATTCTGGATTTGTCTCTGTTTGGCCGAAGGCAAGCAATCGATATCGGTTGAGCGGGGCCCCTGAGAGGGGTCGCAGCTGATGAACCGCACCGGGGGAAAGGGGGGTGCAAAAGTGGGACTAGGAGTTTTTCTTGGGTGGATCTGTGAATCGAAACGTTTTAGTCCATACGACGAGACCACCAATAAAACCTCTGATTAGTCACTCAATAGAAACCATCATGCGTTCGATGTTTATTGTCAGCATGCCGTGTTGGAGGCAATCAATGAAATAATCGGAAAAAAAGGGTGATCAACGAATGTTACATTTCTCACATTTTGTTGGATAGTGATCACTAAAAAATCTGAATTTTCGAAAAAACAAACGTGAGTGCTGCTGGATACAAAATAAGGGATTAATTTAGCACGAAATTATATTTTAAATTGAATCTCCTTCTAAAGCCTTATTTAGGGGGTAGAATTTTGCTTAAATTAAAGCAGTTTTTCTGGACATGATAAGGAGTACATGTTCAAGTGTCAAGCTCTTTGGCTATTGGTATAGCTCGTACGCGTGATACATACACATATTCATGACTAGCCAGCCAGACCAACCCAAAAACTGGGGAAACCGATATAGACATTTTTGGTTGACGGTTTTTTGAAAAGCGGATAACCCACCCACTTGTACCATCGAGTATGTTACGAGAGCATTTATTACAATCCACTTTCAGTTGGCTACGCCCGTCGAAGCTTCACCAGAGCCTCGTTAATCGTATATTTTGGGGAGATGATCCTCTACTCGGTTCGATTCCAGCTTGTTACGGTGCTGGATTGGCTGGAAGGGAATTTTTTCCGGTATGCTATTGTACGTACAGTTGGGCAAAGGTGAAAGAGTAAAGGATTGATCAGTGCCTTTCCCAAGTGCATTTGTGCAAAGTAAAAGCATATTGTCTCAGTTAGGGTTCGAGTTATGCTTGTCAATTCTATTTTTTGAGCTACTAACCGTTTGACTACCCACTCCTCTGTCAAAGTTTTATGAAGGGCTGGAGACTCCTCTAAAATTATCTGGAGGTTTTCTAAATCAATAATCTAATTGAATAAAACTGTGTATGTTGGTGAGCCAGTGTGTACGCACTGTAATTATTCGACTGGTCCTTATACGAAATTAGCATTTGCCAGAATATAAGTCAGCACACCAGGCATTGCAGTGTCGAGTTTGAAGTTGTTTGGATCAGTGGTTCTCAGGAAATCTGATAAAAATAGATTATGAAAAAATTGATTGAATTGTTTTAATTTGTGAGTATTTTTTATGCTTCCTTTCATTTGGTTCTTTTATGGACGATTTGATACGTTTTAGTAAGAGCTTTTGGTACTTTGCTAAAATTTCCATAGCAGCCCTGATATCCGGTTGTTCCCCACCTCCAAAATGTTTATTAGTTCTAAAAACGACTGACATTGTGGAAAAATATTTATACATTTATTATAGAATGATGCGCAATTCTGATTCATATTTAAACTCCGTGTTTATATAACTTTTGATATCACGGGTTGTATAAATAACGATTTTATGTACATATATAATCTCTTTCACCTTTATATTAATGAATATGATCAGTTGTATATGCCAACTGCGATAACACAGGCGGACGTCAAATCTTTCATTCATTTTAATCTGATATTTGGAAGACGACGAACGTTTGTTTCTTCGTTTCTTTGTATGTTTTTTAATGCTTTATAAAATCCCAAACGGCTGCACTCTACGGGCTGAAAATTTACATACAAGGGAAACTTGACCTCAAAATGAACACATGGCATGTTACGCTGACCTATGGTGGCCCCCAATTGTCAACTTACAGTAAGGCCAACTTTGGCTTTTTAAAATAAGTGGACAAGTAAATTTGATATTATTTAGTTTTATGAAATCTCTATAAAATATATTATGCTCTCATTGTTATTATATTTGAATTCTTTGTGCAGGCTCGACCGGACAGAGATGTGTCTTTCTTATCTCTGAAAAAAAAGGAAATATCTATAAAATATGATTAACTTTCATGTGTTATATTTGATGATTTTTTTCCACGCAACGCTGGATACCCCAGTGTTGGGCAGAAGTAGAAAGAAGTAGGAAGAAATGAAGCAATAGTCAAAAATGAATTTTCGTATGTTTAACTTCACAAGACTTGCGTCTCAAATGTCATATCTTTTTTTGACTGCACCAAAGAGTTTTTTCTTTTTGTAAAGAGAAGATAACACACTTCCGGCCGGTGTTTGTAGACATGTATTTATTTTTGCTCCTTGAAAACAAAATGAGTAAACGTCGTAGAAAGCTGAAATAAGATAGCATCACCATCCCATACCAACACATCTAACGGTTTAATAAAACCAGAAATGACTTATTTGAATAGAAAACCACAGGTTGAAAATTTCAGCTGGATATCTTCTCAGATACCGGTTATGAAGTGTTCCAACTTGACAATCATGCTTCCGGTTTGTGAAATACAAATTTAGTCAAATTTCAATTTGTCATAATTTCTGAACCTTTTGTTCAATCAGGTTGAAATTTTCAAAGTTGATTTGTCTCTGGGAAATGTATCACTTGTTGAGATTTTAAAGGTTAAATTGAATCAAATTTAATTCATTGATACCCTGATGCTCGTGTTGTATTTCTTTGAAAGAGATTTTCTGAAATGTAGTATTTTCTGTGGCAGTTTGGCCATGTTAGATAGTAGTAAGACTTTTCAAGAATTCAAGAATGAAAAAGATAGATTGAACTATAATTCAGCAAAATTTGAACCTTTATTTCAGCTACGTTACTTTCCATGCTTTCAAAAACAACATTCTGAGTCTCGACTGTAATCGTCTTATGTTTTAATCAACTGAAAAGTATTAAATGTTTTTAAACTATGTTTCAGTGTTTTTGCATCAAATGAAAATAATCCAGTGAGATTCTACGGCTAGCCCAGAATTCAGCAATCCCCATTGGAAAGCCATTTTCCCCATTTTGAAGGACCTATGACTCCCAAACCACATAGAATAGAGCTGAAATTATTTGGATTAAAAACTACAGGGGTACCAAATTTTAGCCATTTATCTTCTCAAATTGCATAGTCATGAAATACAAACTTTGCAATTTCATAACTTTTGAACCATTCGTTCGATCAACCTGAATTTTTTAGGGTTAAATTTCCTCTAGAAAAGATGTATCCTACGCAATTTTCATTAGAATTTAAGATGGCTCCCATCAGAACTTTAAAATATCAAGAGATTTGATATGGTTTGGCACTCTTACGTATTAAAAAAAAACCCAAAACAAGCATTATCAGAAAAGTCCCTTCAATGTCCAAGAATCAATATCAAAAGGTAGAAAGAATAACAAATAATTTACATACCATGTGCCATTTCTAGAAATTTGCAAGTTTTCAAAATGTTGTATAGATTTCTTCTTGGCGAGAAAATTTTGTGTCTTCTTAGAAATTATTCTTCTGGGACGATAATTGTTTTTTTCTTCTTCTAGATTTAGTCTTGATCATATGTCAAAAAAGGGGGAAGGGAGTTAAGGGGGCAATATCGCGTTGTCCTCCAGGAACTTGTTTTTATTGAACTGTAGCCACTGAATGTGATGAAGGGTCCTATCCTTTTTATATGCGCCTGTGTTCGTGTGATTGTATGTTTCAGTGCTTCTGGCAACATTGTTTTGTCTACAGAATTGGAAATTAGCATCAGTACTTCACTAGACCTCTTCTAAAAAATGCATTTTTTATTTTTGGGAAAAAAAATTGAATTAGCGTGGAGGGTGGATTTTACGGGTTTAATAATAACATATAGAGTCTCCAAATTCTAAAAGATTTTTTTTCTCTCTCTCAGATGTTTCCCGGTGGAAACTGCCAATGATGTCATAAAAAGAATTTATTCTGAGCATCTTTATTCTTTGATGGAATGACTTCAATTTTCAACGCTACGGTTGTTCAATTATTGACTGCGATGGCGAGTTTCATTTACTTTTTAAACGTATATTTTCATCATGATCATCATGATCATCAGTCTTGGACATAGACCTTCTCTTGAATCCGCCACAATTCTCTATCATGGGCGTCGTGGAGCCAGTATTTCCTGGATCTGTCCAGTTCATCTCTCCATCTTGTGTTCTGTCGGCTTCGGTTCTTCATGTGATCTCTGGGGATCCATGTTGTGAGACACCGGTTGTCTCTCATTCTTGCAGCATGGCTTGCCCACTGCCATTTGAGTTTTTTTTAATAGTTTCTATGATCTTACGGACTCTTTTCTTCCTCATATACTGTGCTGTCTCGTGATCTCTCCATGTGAGTTTGAACATGAATCTCTCATGCGCACAATATTTTACCTTTACATTATTCCAAGGGAAAAGACCTCAAATTACTCAAATAAGTAAGAAGTACTCGGACCTTCCACATCCTCAACTCTAATTCCGTGTTACACAATCATCAACGTCCAAATCAATATAAGAAACCGTCAACTTAACTGACACAAAAAGTGCCAACGTAAGTTTCTTCTGTTTTTAAGTTAAGCATACTGGGTAAATGAATATTAGAGACTGTCAACTTAAACTGCCTGCAAAACTATCAGCATAGGTTCATTCAGTTTTTACGTCAGTCTGGCTGGCTATGTATGCATGTATCAAGCGTACTGATCGCGCCAATGTAGCTAGAGCGCTGGAAATTTAAACATTTACTCCTTATCATTTTTCAACACCCTCCCAAAATTGATTTTTTGCAGGAGAGGGTTCAGTTCTCAATGGGGCCTTATGGTAAATTGATATCTTACTTAGCGCCCAGCAGCATTCATGCTTGTTTTGTTTTTTCAAAAATTCAGACTTTTTACTGATCATTGCCAACCAAAATGTAAGTAACTTATCAATCGACCACCCCCTTTCCCATTCTTTTAATTGATCACTTCTAATATGCTGCCAAAAGGCCGTGGTCACATGACAGTTTCTATTGGATGACTAACTAGATGTGGTGGCCTTATCTATTAGACTAGTGATTTATTCAAACAACGATAACATATAAAAGAAATGAAGGAAAAGTTAAGCGCCATTTTGAATTTTCCATTGAAAAGCTGATTACACAATATCTCCGAAAGTGCTCTTTAAACCGTAATAAAATTCCGTTGGAGGATGGGCAATCATGCAACAAAGAATTAGGTAAATTTTGGGGTGAATCCAGGAATATTTTCCGATTGAAAAATCCCCTCAATTTTCAGAGATGTCAACACGTCTGTCGGTAGGTATGCCCCCGTATAGCTTTTCCTCTGTTTCAAGGCAGATTTATTTGTAAATAGACAGGAAGGTACTCCTCGATAGTATACTTCTAAACCAAAATTGCCTCTTACTCAGGATTACACGATTTGGCGATAATGGTGTTTAAACTTCACTGAGGACGCCTCATTGAATTTTCGGCCTTTTCATACATTTTTGTACACACCCGATGTTTCAAAATTTTTTTCGCCACTTTTGAATGAAATTTGAGGGAAGTGATTGAATATTGGGGCGGACCAATGCAAATTACCCCTGCGTATAGAGGCGTAACCTCTCAGAATGCTTCCTAGATTTATTTAGGGGTAAGTTTGTATACATATCAAAATATGAACGACAGACAGGCAGGAGATAAGAGAACAAAAATTGCTTGGCAACCTTGAGTGGTACCAAAATCTAGTCTGGCCCCTGCACTAATATGTTAGCTCTTATTGCGTCTCAAATGGTCATGACTGAAACGTCTGCTCATGAATCAGGCTAAACAATTGTCTCCATTTCCAGACATCCGTTTCAGAAAACAGACTTTCTTTATGATGTCTTCAACTGCAGAGGATTGGCATTTCTTTTCGAAAATACAATTTCAGTAACCGTCAACGAGAACTGTCACCAAAACTGCCAGAAAAGGTTTCTAGGACTGGAAATTATAACATTCACTCCTTATTGTGTCAGCAAAAAAAAAAAAAAAATTAAAAAAATTACTCCCAATACTTTTTTCAGTGAGATGTTCAATTTGCAGTTTAAGTTTATGCAAAATTGATAACTTAGTTTTAAAAAAATCAGACTTTTTTTAGTGGTCAGTGCCCAAATACGAGAGAATTAAATTACTCGTTTACTACCCCTTTTTTTTCAATTTTTTTAATTGATCATCCCCAACAGAGCATGCAGCCAGAAGATGTTGGTCACGTGACGATTTCTATTTCTATTATTTCTTTGAGATGTTAATTATGAACAGCTGAGCCGTTCAGGAGGACGTGATGTTTGTCGATGTAAGAGAATATGTATTTTGATACACACCTACTTAGAAAAGCACCCGCAGGTTTTTTGTAAACAATCTGACGCACGCACATATACTAAAATATGCACACACACACACACGCAAGCACATTCATTGTGACGTAGTTTTTGTAACGATGATGATGATGATGATGATGATGATGATGATGATCCTTTTTAGCTTCCGTCGTTGTGTATAGACCTTCTTCGAGATTCGCCTGATCTCTCTATCATGGGCATCGCCGAGCCAGTACTTTCTGAACTTATCTAGATCGTGACGCCATTTTGCCGGCTACAGTTTTACATACGTGCTCTTGAAATCCACACTTGGAGTCGTGATGTCCACTGGACTTGTAATATCCTTGTTACATGATCAGCCCATCGCCATTTGATTTTTATAATGGATTTATAATATCTCATATTCCTATTTTTTTCTTCAATATACTCTGCTGTCTTGTGATCTCTCCATGAGACGTTGAACATGATTCTCTCCTATGCACGTTTCATGGTTCTCAGTTCGAGGGTCAATCTTTTGGTTACGTTCCATATTTCAGCTCCATAGGTTACTACCAAGAGGATGCATCGTTTGCATATCTCTCTTTTTAGGAATAATAGGATTTTCTTGTTCTGGAAGGTTGGGTTTGCTCCAACGAAAGCTTGCCAACCTTCAGTAATTCTTCATTTGATTTCTTCTTTTTTTGAGGATTTCATGGTGATTGATTGTCCTCGGTAAATGTAGTGATCTACTTACTTTGGCTCTGCATTTTTTTTATTCTAATTGCTTCAACTTTGTCTTTAACGTCTTTCTTGTACAGGCAAAGACCAAGGATTTTGTTTCCTTTATTCAGTTCGTCTAGCATTATTTAGAGATCATGAAGTTTTCTTCTAAAAGGACGCTGTCATCATGGAATCTGAGGTTGATTAGGTATCCACTGCCTATTCTGATTCCTTTATTTACTCAAGTTTTGGAAGTTTATTTCAAGGCAGGCTCTGGAAAGGTTGTATGAGCTGGTATCACCTTCTGATACAGAATATATCAGAGACAAAAGAAGAATAGAAGATATAATCGGAAAAATCGAAAACTCAAATGACAATGGGCTGATCATGTAGCAAAAATGTCAGAAAACCGGTGGAATTCACTACTCCCTTTCCGAACTGGAAAGGTTCAGAGTCTTTATGTACCCTTAAAAAGAAACTGCCGAGTCAGTAGATATTTTGTAATACTATGACAAATACAGGGGTCCACGCCTTGTTGATAATAGCATCAATGACCTTAGAGATTTCCACTGAGTCAAAAGCCTTCTTGAAGTTCACAAATGTCACAGTAAATGGCATTTCATAGTCTGCTGCTTTCTCTTCTAGTAAGAGAGAGAGAGAAGAAGAAGAGAAGAGAAGAGAGAAGAGAAGAGAAGAAAAGAGAAGAGAGAAGAGAAGAGAAGAGAGAAGAGAAGAGGAGAAAAAAGAGAGACGAAGTAAGAGAGAAAGATACTACTCAACTTTTTTTTTCAAAACATTTTTGTCCCTAGGTAGTGAGAGGTATTTCCCAATTATTTATGAAAAGTCAAGGAAATAGTTATTGTTCCTTTCAAACTTTGTTTTTGATGTGATAATTTTGATATTTTTCAATTCAACCTATCTTGCCTCAGATACTTTTGAGAAGGTATTTGATGGCTGCAAACTCTGTATCAAAAGCTGTGACAAATTGTTTAACAATGTCTAATTTTACCAACGCCTTCTGGAGGTGAACAAATGGCTCCCACACGTCACGTCATTCATCCCCACATATATTTTGTACAGCTGTGGGTAGTGCTGCCTTAGGTAATGTGTCAAGGTGTCCCTGCTGTTAGTCCCCAAGACAAAGATAGCAAGGAAGTTTGGTAAAAAAGCCTTGGCAACCCATTAGGAATACCACCGTTTTGAAGTCTCTGATGATCCATCGTTACTCGTCATACTTCACGGTGTTTTAAAAGACCTTGGCACTTTTATACTGTACATGAAGTGAGATGCAAAGAATTAGTCTTGAACCTCGATAGACGCCGTCAGGAAGTATTGTCTGAGACAGAGCTCAAAGCCAGTGACTTCATTAGGCCACATGTAGAGCTAATCCTGGAGTGCAAATAATTCCCCAAGAAGCTTAATAGGAAGGAGAAACAAATTTGTTACAGCATCAGTAAAACCATGAGGTCGTAAGCGATGTTTAGCTGGCTGAGACGACGGTGAAGAACCGTGGTAATGCGGTCTGCAGTCTGTCTTTCAAAGACCATACTCTGTCTAAAGGTCAGCAAAATACGGCCCATAGGCGAAGTCGGGCCAGTGGACTCATTACATCTGACCCGTCGACTTCATTGATTATGCGACGTTGTATACAAATAATCTGTTTTCCTCATCGATCATTGGTCAGCGAAGTGAAAACTTAGTATTGAAAAATAGAGCAAAAGTTTTATTTGAATAGTGACTTCAAACAATTCAATGTTTTAAAGTTATAATGTTTTAACGCTGCCATTCTATTAATATTTAAAATATATGAACCGCAATTAAGCAAATAAAAAAAAACTCACACAACAAAAGATTCATTGTTCTCATTAATTGATATTACATGAATGTTAATGTAGGTATATACACTTATAATGAAAATAAAACCTTAAAGTGATGATCATTGTTATATTCTTTTGATCGATTTGGCCGGCAAGACGTGAATACTCTTTAATCCAATATACGTCCAAAATAGTTCGGTGACCGTTGTCATACACAGTCACCTTGATAAATTCAAGCTGAATATTAGGGTGTATTCGATGGATGAAAACAAGTTCTTCCACCAAGATATACTGGATTCGAATGCCACTTCCAAGGATAATATAATGAGAGCATAAGGAAAAATCATATCCTTGGATCTGGTTTGCGAAGGTGAATTACAGAATAACCGTACTTCTCAAACAAAAGTTTTCACTTCCAAATCTTTTATGATCGCTGTCGTTTGACTTTCGTGTGGGTACGTTAATTCAGATTCATTTATTGTCATTCTTTAAAAATATAAGAATGGGAATGAAAATATGCCAATTACTCAGTTGTACAACCGGAAATGGGTAAGTTTTGAAAATATCTCTGTCGTGGTTAGAAAAACAATGTTTGAAGGATATTAAAAACCATTTGCTATACGTTTTTGATATAGGTGATTTGAAAATAACTCTTATTAACCTGGGGAATATATTGCATCGCACTGAGTACCATGCATATCTCGGGCGTGTGCATTTCTGCACGCACATTCACACGTACATACACACTCAGATACACACAAAAAATGAAATAAAAAAACACACATGCGCACAAACATACACACGATGTGATCCACATCATTACACTCCTGATAATATATATATATATATATATATATATATATGTTTGCACAGAAAGTTCATGTGAGAGAGGAACAAAGAGAGAGAGAGAGAGAGAGAGAGAGAGAGAGAGAGAGAGAGAGAGAGAGAGAGAGAGAGAGAGAGGGAGAGTATGTGCATGCCAGACAGAGATAATGTGCGTATCAGAGAGAAAGAGAAAGAGGGGGAGTGGTAAGAGAAGTGAGAGGGAGAGGGAACTAGAAGGTGGAGAGAAGAGCGAAAAAAGACGGAGAGAAGAGAAAGAAAGAAAGTGAAAGAATGAGAGAAAACAAAAAACTAGATTAACCGATATAGATAGAGAGACACATGCAGACTGGGAAAGTTGCACAAAACTTACATAGAAGGTTAGAGAGAGAGAGAGAGAGAGAGAGAGAGAGAGAGAGAGAGAGAGAGAGAGAGAGATGAAAAGACAAAGGTAGACTGATATATACAATTAGATAGATAGGGAGGAAGAGGAAAGGAACGTGAGAAAGGGAGCTCATAGTCTTTGGCACGAATAACTTAAATATATAAATAAGATAGATAGATAAACAGAGAGAGAGAGAGAGAGAGAGAGAGAGAGATAGAGAGAGAGAGAGAAAGAAAGAAAGAAAGAAAGAAAGAAAGAAAGTGAGAGAAGAGAGAGAGAGAGCACTTATAACCTTTGGTGCGAAAAAGTACTTATCAACTGATGTTCGCTTCGTTGCGTTTGAAGAGGAAATTCTTTGGCAGACGATTTTGTTTTTTTCAGTAACGGTCACCTTCCATTTTGAAGATGATTACAAGAAGATGAGAAATTCTAAGAAGGAATTTTAAATTACATTCGACGCTCGATTATCTGTGGGTGAATGATTCGCTTTGAAGATTATCCTCAGATCAATTTTTGGGGGGAGAATGTTGTTTGCGTAAAATCAACGCCTCCATTAAAAAAAGTCACAAATCATTAGTCCAGCCGTCAAGACGCCAGTAGTGGGCGAATTGTTCATTTTTATGATAAATGCTTGGAACTTTGCATGATAAATAATACCGCTGAGTGTAACGTTTTTGGGTGTAGAGCTGAGCAGAATTCACCACTAGAGCTGAGTGCGAGCACCAGAGCAAAATTTCATACTTTCATCATAAAAGGAGACGGTTCAGTCAGTCAGCGGTTGCACTATAGGTAAAATAAACGTTCTTGAAGAAAAATTGTTGTTACCTGAGCTGTGAAAAATAATGGCATATATAAAATATACGGGTACACATTGTATTTTATAGACGTGGATAATAGACATTTGCATTATAGTGAGCTGGGAGAATAGCCTTCTATACACATTGCATTTTACATACGTGGATAATAGAGATTTGCATTGCAATGAACTGGGAGAATAGCCTTCTATACACATTGCATTTTTATACGTGGATAATAGAGATTTGCATTGCAGTCAGCTTGGAGAATAACCTTCTATACACATTGCATTTTATATACGTGGATAATAGAGATTTGCATTGCAGTCAGCTTGGAGATTTGCATTGCTGTCAGCTTGGAGAATAGCCTTCGATATACATTGTACTTTATAAACGGGGATAATAGAGAATTGGATGGCAGCAAGCTGGAAGAATAGCCTTCTACGCTCATTGCATTTTATAAACGTGGATAAGAGAGATTTGCATTGCAGTGAGCTTGGAGAATAGAGTCCTATACAGATTGCATTCTATAAACGTAGAGATTTGCATGGCAGTGATATTGGAGAATAGTGTTCTGTTGAGCACGAATGGATTTTCTTTTTTCTTTTTATTACCCTTCCATCCCAATATTGTTCTTTAAATTCAGCATTTTTATTACGTCATTAGAATATGAATTAAATTCAATTTTTCCACGCCACTTGCATGAATGACAGTGTATTTCATCGCGAAGAGGTAACGGTTCCACAGATAAAAATGATCTCATACTAACCAGTTGAAACAATGGACTCTTCCACCGAATAGACTTATTTTTAGTTCCTTTAAAAAAAATCATCTAGAAGAATTTAGATACAGGCAGTTCCAGCTTTTCCAAATTTCACTATACGCCACTTTCCCTTTTTCGAAAAGAGAGGAAAAGAAATAATGATGTTAAGCTTTTGTTTTGCTGCAAGTCCTCATAGAGGCAGTGCACACTCTATTCCTCCCTTTTCTACACCCTAGTTTTCTGTACTACCAACCGCCACAATCTCCAATGTCCTCGCCTGACATACAACCCTCACCATATTTTGTGTCTCGGAAGACTTGAAAATTTTCGCAATAAAAATTGTTAGTAATTGTTTCTTTGCTTTACGCCATTTATAAGTGACTTTTATAGAAATGCTCCACTTTTGGATAGCGGGGAAACTGTATATCTATTATTTTTTTCACAGGAATTAGTTCGATGTGATGATTGAAAGTCTTACCACTATTTTTAGTTTTCCAAGCGCACCAACAGGAACAGATGGTATCATAAGAAGACCTAGACTATACCTTTCTTTGATCCTGGATACAGATCGTTAGCGAATGGAATTTCTCTTGTCACCACAAAAAAATAAAGAGATGATTGTATCAATGATTTTCAGCTCAGTGTCACCTGGAAAGAGGTTCTTTTATGAAACATGGATTCCATTAACCACTGCAAGTTTTTACTCGTCCAGCAGAAAGATTTCAAATATCTTTTCATATCTATCTGTGGTTTCATCTGAATGACTTAGAAATAGTTTCAACCGACTCCTGGAAGAATACAGCTGATAACAGCCATGGTTAAATAAACAGGTCTGGTTGATCATTCAATAGAAAACGTCACGTGATCAACGCTTTTTTTTTCAATGTGCTCTGCTGGGGGTTGATCAATAAAGAAATTGGTCAAAAGGGGAGATCAAATAATAAGTTACATCCATCGGCTTTTGCATGGTTACGATCACAAACAAAATATTTTTTTTTGCATTTTCAAAGAATTTCCCCAGTCACTACAAACATCCTTAGAGTTGGTCGCTTAAAAGATTTTCAGCCCAGTGTCATCTGAGACCATGTCTCGATTCTTTCCGGCTTCAAAGAAGTCTTTTATAAAACAGTGTTTTTAAGTACCATTATTTTCTTTGCAAGTTATACCCGCTTTGCAGAAAGATCTTAAACTTCTGTTTTATATCTATTTGTCCTCTTTATCGTTGAATGACTTAGAAAAATCTCCGATGTGCCGATTGTTTTGCCAACCATTCAGAGAATGTTATATTCCTGGCGATGTACTACATTGAGAACAGCACGTTTCTATAACTTTTTTCCCTTGAAGGTCAAACTATATCCCAAAGTAAGAAATTTGACTGAATACTTACTTATGAGTTCATATATATATATATATATATATATATATATATATATATATATATATATATATACAAAGTCTATCCGAAATATATCCAGTCATTTGATATTAACAAAAAATAGCCTACCTAGGGTAATGTCGCCTCGGTCCACTTCAAAAAGTTCCTTTTAAGAACTCTCACACTTAGCCACAAAGGCACGAATACACTTCAACCACCCAGTTATGAGTAAATAGCAGTGGGGGCCTTTAGCCTATCTAAGATAAGTTTACTCTGACAATCTACGGTTTGGCAGTTGAAGTTTGCTAAGGAGGAGGCTTAGACGTTGGGCGATCAGCTCCACCCCGTAGAACCTACTTGGTACTGAAAGTCATAGCAGAGAGGTTGCAACCCTATGCCCCACATGGAGTCTACACGAATAAACATGTTCAAGTGCTCTAGACGTTGCGGTATGCGAGTGATTGTCATTCCCCAAATATTCGAGGTATTGAAATCTGCTTAGAAGTTCTCACAGCACAGAGAAGTCTGGAGTTTGAAAATACGCAGAACTTCTAATGCAAACGAGGATCATTCTGAAATGTTAAAGTTTCAACTGACTTCTGATAGAACACAGCCGTCGATTGCCATGATTAAATAAACAGGTCCGGTTAGTCGCTCATTAGAAACCCTCACGTGATAAACGTCGGCATGCTTGTTGGGCGTGATCAATCAAAGAATCGGACAAAAGGGGAGATCAATGAACAAGTCGTCTTTTGTTGGGAGATGATCATTAGAAGAGTATATTTTGTATTTACAAAACTTATTTTGGTATGCATAAACAACAAAACTGTATGTGTTTGTAAGTTGTTCAGTTGTTGACATTCGTAAAGAAGTGGATTGTTCTTATTTTATTGGGTTCCTTTTTCATTATAGTATCTTGACAAAATTCTGAGTTATCAAAAGTTAGGGAAACTTTATGGATATGCATCATGGAATAAGGATATAAAACAATATAAACTGCAGTCAGTATAAACTTAGATTTTACACACCTATGAGAATACATACTACATGAAGCATATTTCACAAAATACTCTTTTTTTTTGGTTTTCTTCAGCAACATTATCACGCGCAATTTTGTCGTATGAGAGTTTCCTAGAAACGTCATTTCCTTGAGACGATATACATCAGGAATTTAACCTCTCTTCAGTCACGGTAGACAGATTTTGCTCATACCGTATAGAATTTATTGTACCTGTATTGTGCGAGGGAGAGTAGAAATGGTAGTTGGTTGTGTGTAGCAAAAAGATGTAGTTGCTGAGAACAAAAAAAAAATGCTTCCACGTGGTTTGGTTTTTAGCGCCAAACGTTGACGTCATTGGAAATGTTGAAGGAGGAAGGAAGAACGACAGTCGCCATGGTGGAATGGAGAATATGCGTGCCAAGTTTGTGGGTGGATGCGGAGATTGAGCAAAGTGCGAAAGATTGTAAAGAGGACACATACAAGTATTTTGTTGAACAAATAAAATATACATTCAATGCGTGGACATTTATAACCTTATACGACCGAAAAGGGATACATATAAGAGACCATTGATACGATCGATCGTTTAGAGAAGAGAGGAGGACTGTTTGGTTCAGAGGGTAAGAATACATGAAAATGGAATGTGGGAAAGAATGATCAGTAAGGGAAAATGTGACATAACAGGTCGTTTGGTTTATCTATTCAATGGAGCTTGAATAGTGATAACTATCATAATGAGTGGCATGTTTGACGAAGCTAGATTATCAAAAGGCGTATAGTTCAGGTTGGGTGCAAAAAGGAACTAAAAGGGGCGAAAAAGTTGTAGTGTTTGCATTGTCACCAAAAATGAGATAAATGAAACAGTTGTAGTGTTTGCATCTTGTTGCTATAAAGCTCTTGCATGTTTGCACATCGAAGAAGATTAGTGACCAAAGACGATATATACGTACAGTTACAGTCAAAGAATAGAAACTTTGCCGGTAGAGAGTTTAGGGAGAAGGAGAGGTAGATAACCGGCTAAGAAGCTGGGGCCAATTAGCAAGTGAACACGTGTGTTCAGAGGTTTTCATAGGGAATCACCGTCGGAAGTGACGTCTTTGGATATTTAGCTAAGAGTAGGCTTTCGCATTTAATTTTAGCAAAGAGTAAAAGGAGCTCTGCAAAAGGATAGCTTTGAGGAATCTCTCTGTCCTTGACAACTCGTGATAAACATTGCCAAATACAGCTAAAGCGTAATTGAAATATTGGGGAACACTAATTAGACATGGCTCACAAATATTCTGAAGAACCTCTGTGCCTTGCATTTCAGATGTCGTGTTATCTACCAAGTTCTACAAAATACAAATATTCTTTGATATGAAAATCATCATCAGTCTTTCAACGTCCGTCGTTGGACATAGACCTTCCCCAGGATTCGCCGCAATTCTCTATCATGGGCGTCGCGGAGCCAGTACTTTCTGAAGGGGCCAATACTTTCTGAAAACTGAAAATAGTCGTTCAATGATTTTCTGATTCATATCCTGTTTGTAATACGATATCAGAAGTTTAATACTGTCTTCATCAATTTCCAAATTGTCCATCGATCCCGAGGAGAACCTTTTTTTTAGCAATCTGCTCATGTGGGTCAATCGAAGTAATAGAGTTGATTTCTAACTTCTATCCAAAATTTGTCATCTCCTCTAAAAAGGAATTACCGCTTGTTCGATTTGAAAATTTCTATGTAACAACGCATTCGAAAGCATTAGAATAACTTGAGGTGATATCTTCACATAAATCTTTTCCTTCTAATTCATACTGTACAATTCTGTTGGCTAAGTTTTCTCGGAGTTCTTTAACAGACGAAAGTAAAGATGATAGCCGAAGATAACTTTCATATAAATCAAAACCAGAGGTCTGAAGTTTATTTTACTCGTTTTGCTGAAACGCTCCAGCACTTCTGTCCAAACAGCTGTTAAATAGTATATTCTATTTTTACTAATTTGTGGTATAAATCCTTTGCGTCTTCTTTACATTCAGGCCTCTCTTCAGAGTCTTCAAATCATGTTTGAGAATTTGTGAAGTACCCATATATCCACAAATGAAGAAAGGTATACTGGCTATTAAATCTTTAATGTTCAGTTTTTCTGCATTTGAAATTTTCTATTTACAAAAAAGAAGTATCGATTTTTAACTATGTAATAATGTCGAATGAAGAAAAATGAGTATGAAATATCGGTAACAAGTGAAACTTTAAAATTTCTTATCAGAATTTATATGTTATGTTTTACTGCATGGGGTTAAAAATGACGGTGTTTAACTTTGTGAATTCGCTGTTGTTTATTTCATTGTAATTGCATGGCAAAGCTGATAGAGTACTTGTAAGGAGAGCGCAGGTGTGGTCACGTTGAACGTAGGATGTTTCCCAAGGGCGCTCCTAAGAACCCATCAATGGAGAATTGTTGCCGCCAAGAAGAGCATTGTCTTAGATATCATTTCTCTTAGCGATCGATCAGTTATCTCTGTGCTTGATCTGCATCGATTTTGTTGAAAAATCCCCTCATTAAAAGAAAAGTTGCTTCTGGGGCCCCAGCGGGATTAGGGTCTCTGAGGCTTAAGCTTCATTAGTTTCATAGTAGACCTGTCACTGCACGCACGTATACACACTCATCTGAATGTATACGCATGCGGAGAAAGAGAATGAGAGTGGGAGAAAGAAAAGGAAGGAAAAATTGGACGATAAGATGAGAGAGGGAGAGGGAGAGAGGGAGAGAGAGAGAGAGAGAGAGAGAGGACAAGCAAAGGTTAAATGGAGTTATTGAATGGGGAGGAAAGAGTTGCGTGAGGAGAAAACAAAAGATAGATAGATAGATAGATAGAGAGAGAGAGAGAGAGAGAGAGAATAAGAAACAGGGAGAAAGCAAATATCGAATAACCGTAGCTCCACAAATGGCCAGCACGGCCAACCAGCCAAATTGGCAACATATTATTCACTCTTTACTCGCATGTGTCTGTGTGTGTGTCTCCAGGCCCCCTGGTCACATTTTGGGGGGTTAAAACCTTGAGATTTTGCATGAGTATACCACTAGGCACCATCTAAAAGCACTTTTAGATTTCCTCGTGTATAATGCGAGGAATCTAGTTTAGAATCGGGTCAAAATTTAGAGGGTTGCACTGTAAGTGATAAAAAAGAGAATAATAACATATGAACATATAGCAACTATAAAAAGTGGCATTTGCATTATATTTGAGATAGCATTGTGCTCGAATAAGAGAGAGAGAGAGAGACCCATCGCAAACGAATGTCAGATAAAACGAGAGGAGAATTTGACTGCTTTAATACGACGTGTTGCTTCGTGAGAATTCGATTTTCAGCTCGATGTCACGTAGAATCGTTTCTAGATTTTGTCTGGCTGCAAAGAATTCATTTATTGAACAGAGATTCCATCTACCATTATTTTCTTTACGAGTCCATCCATTGCCTGACAAAACAGTTAAAAGCGTTTTTTTTTTTAGTTTTTATTTTTTTATATCTATTTATGTTATTTTGTTGGTGGAAAGAGTGAAAAACACTCAAATATGTCCATTGTTCAACAAACCGTTCAGACAAGGCCATATTCTTTGCGATCTACTACGTAAAGGATAGCACGTTTTCATGATTTTTTTGAAAACGTCAACCAAACTGTCTATAAAAGTTGTCGGGTCGGTCAACAGGGTACAGTGTGTAGAGGGTGGCCATCCATTAAATCCGGGGGTGAGTAGAAGTGCACAGTGTTGCTAAAAGAGTGCTGACTTATCTTGTAAATCAATCCCAAAAACGCCAAAAATGGCTAAATCCTAGCAAAAATATAATGAGAATGATAAAAAAAACCCGCCCAAAATGGCCAAAATGTTCAAGTATCACATTCATCGAAGTGGCCAATTGATTACCAGGAAGGAGCTGACATCACGCTGTCTCAGCTTGATGACAAGGTTTCTACAGTTTTCAAGCTGCTCTAGCTGCCTGGCTATGTATGTATGTATGATACGAGCAAGTTGTATCAATTGAGTTCGAGGCCCAAAGTTTCAACATTTATTCCTTTTCCATAAAAAAAAACTTTTTTTTCAAAAAGGGTCCCCCACTTAATAGGTTTTTAGTTAGGAGCTCAATTTGAGCTGTAAGTTTATGTTAAATTGATCTCTTAGTTTGTGTCATGCAAGATCAGTAATAACAATTGATCACCCTTTTTAACAATGTTTTAATTGATCACACCTAACACAGTACGCTGTTGAAAGATGTTGGTCACATGATAGTTTCTATTGAGGAACTAACCAGATCTTCTTCTACGAAGGTCAAATCATATCGCATAGTGAGAAATGTGACTCAATACGTGCTTCTTTGAGTACATATATGCAAATCGTGTCCAAAAAATATCCAGCAACATAATACCATTGAAAAAATAACGCACCTTGGGCATATGCGTCTTAATCTCCATCAAATATATCAATTTGGGGCCTTAACACTCATTCCAGAGTCTGTTTCACTCAACTCTTTAAAATAGTCTGAAAATTCCTCTTTTGGTCTCCCTATTCTCATCCATAGTCTGAAATATCTCCTTTGGCGGTGATTTCAGCCCCAGAAAAAGCTAGTAGTTTCAGCGAGCCAAATCTGGACATTAGAGGGGGTACCAGATCAAGATGATGTCATATTTCGCCAAAACATTTGAATAATCTATCTGTTCAGTCATGGCAGATGCAATATACATAAATTAATCACGAACGTCTTACTGCAGAGTGAGTGACCCCACGTGAGAGCAGCTAATCACAAAAACGCAGTGAGGTCTCACCTGACTAGTTGCCAAGTATCATTAAGGCTGTGCAACCAGTTCTCGAGATATTCAAAATGACTGGATATTTTTTGGATAGACCTTGTAAAGTTTTTTTGTAGAAAACGGAATCGGTAAGCCAATTTCGAATGTTGATTGAGACTAAATATTCAGTTATCAGTGATATGCATATAAGAGGCATGAATCCACATACCTATGCTCTGTCCTATTGCTAATCGCTTTTCTCTTTCACGCAACGAAGGTGGATAGGAAGAGAGTGAGAGAACACTTGAACAATCTCTCTCCCATGCTTACTGACCAGAAGTAATAATAATAATAATAATAATAATAATAATAATAATAATAATAATAATAATAATAATGATAACTACAAACTACTCTGGGACTTTGACATCCAAACTGACCACCTCATCCAGGCAAGGGACCGGACTTGGTAATAGTAGACAAAAAAAAGAACGCCTGCCAAATAGTAGACGTTGCTGTACCTGCAGACCATAGAGTAAAAAAGAAGGAGAGTGAAAAACGGGAAAAATACCAGGACTTAGCAAGAGAATTAAGGAAGATGTGGAACATGAGCATCAGGGTAGTACCGGTCATAGTGGGCGCACTAGGAACTGTCCCCCAAACGCTGAGGGTGAGACTGGAGGAGATCGGGATTAGGGGAAGGATTGAGACCGTACAGACCACAGCACTACGGGGAACTGCACGGATACTGAGGAAGGTGCTAGAGATATAAGGACTGCAACGAATTGTAACCCTGACATGATAGGTGAAAGAGAGAGGAGACGTTAGCTGAAGACCTGAGGAGACTAATTGTCACTCAGCCCTCAGCGATAACCACTGGGCAACCGGTGTGAAACTGTAAATCGCAGAATTACTACGACCTATGAGTACTAGGAGAGGAGGGCTGGAGACTTGAGGAGACTTGCTGTAACTCAAACTCCAGCGGTTACCACCAGGCAACTGGTGTGAGATTAATAATAATAATAATAATAATAATAATAATAATAATAATAATAATAATAATAATAATAATAATAATAATAATAATAAACTGTACAGAAGTCAGGAACATCATCATACATACTGTGATATATATATATATATATATATATATATATATATATATATATATATATATATATGTGTGTGTGTGTGTGTGTGTGTGTGTGTGTGTGTGTTTGTGTTATAAAGACGACGAATTTTCGTTTCTTTGTGACTTAATAACTATGTTTCATTGATTCCTGTTCCATTGCACCTTTCAATCTGAAAATTTGAGTACTCGATTAACTTGACCCTGGATTAGAAATGGATAGGTGGTACTGACCTATGGTGATCCTTGAATGTCAATTGATATTCAGGTCAATTTTGCCATTTTCAAATATAAGGTAGACGGTCGCAAAATTTGGGGGACAAGGTTATGACATAGATGAAAATAAGATAAGTGACTTCTAGTAACTCCTAAGGGTCAATAAAGGTATTTTAAAATCTCAGGGTGATATCTGTACCGCATTTATGCACAAGAATAAATTGACCCCAAGATTAGCATAGGATTGGTGGTGTTGATCTCCGAAGTCAATACAGGTCAATTTAGGGTCAAAACTATTTTTTCAGTCTTAATTTGTTAGTTTTAATTCGAGCATTTATTTATTTTTCTAAAAGTGTCTGATGGGGTCCAATTCTCAATGCAATTGTAATATTGGACCCTTACTTCCTGTTCGACGTAGTAAATCTGTAAATGTGAATCTATCTTGCTCGTGATGTTCATGCCAGCTTGGCAGCATTTTCTTATCTGTCCCTAACCCGACAAAAGAATGTGTTATTCTTTGAGCAATAATCCTCAACCTATCCTTAAATCTACGGTCAATCCAGAAACGACTGTAAAGTATAGACACTATTCACAATCGAGGGTCTACTCTGATATGCGAACTAACAACGCCAAAAGTGAGCAAATGAATCATCAGTTTTCAGAAATATCTTTTACTAAGAATTTAGGGGGGCTACGTGGTTCTACCGGATGTTGGCACATGTCTGCATAGGTTTGTCATAGAGTGTGTATGGGGCCCCAAAAGGTTAATTTAGGATCAGGTCAATTTTGGCATTTTTTTTAATCTCAGGGGGAAGGCCTCACCCTACGGGCAGCAAATTTGTGTACAATAGTACTTTAGTCGCAGGATTGACTTAGGATAGGTGGCACGAATCTTTTGCAGACTCCTTCTCTCTGTGATCATACCAGTGTGGCAAGAAGCATTCAAAAATTTGGGAGATATCACGAGGACCGAAAAGTGGGGCCAAGTTCGGTATCGTATTTGAATAGTCGAGTGTATCCTCCACTGAAATATAATATAACGGGTGGAGATTGCCTGGGTTTATTTCATTGTAAAAGTTCGAGCATTTGGGGCTAAAAAGATTCTCCTTACAATGTGCAGTATTTTATTTATTTTTCACTATTGTCACATAAGTACGCACAGAAAAAAAAAAGTTTACTTATTACTCAATTGAACTTACACGGGGAATTAACCCCCAAAGTGTTTGTATTAGGGTGGGAAGCATACATTTTGATTCGTCTCACGGGTGGAACTCTCTTTCAGAACATGAATTCCATCAGCGTCTTCCAACCCCGTAAAGTCGATCAAAATGATGCATTGAAAATAAAATTTTAATCAAGAATTCTTTCCATGTTACAGCAAATGCGAAGAGTGCTATTTCGATAATGAAAACTGAGAGATTCGGAATACCAATTAAAAAAACGAGAAAAAAAATCAATGATTGTCAAATAACGCCACCAGAACATAATCACACTGCATGATCCCCAGGACAATAACAAACATCACAAGTTTGAAAAATATTGTTTAAAACCGATCTGATGAAGTATCTGGTCAACAAAAGCGTTATTGGAAATCAGTATATGTAAATACCTATTTTTTTTAACGATTTGTCAAATCATATAACTTATATACGTCCTACGCATGAAGTAGTTCTGAAAAGCTGTAATGCATTCAACTCGGTGATGAATATTAATCACATAGATCGAATACTATACAGTGAACATTTCAAATCTAATTTAGCTCATAATTACGTACGAAACTGCAGACTTATTGATCCACGTATGCGCACAGACGGAAACAGAAGAGAGATGTTGTTCAAGAGAACCGGTTATTACGGTTAGAGAGCATGAGGTTATTTTTTTGCCACCAAGAGAACAAAGTAGTAGATTTTAGGAATGAATCTCTATAAAAACCCCAAAAGGAGGAGAAATCAAGCGAAGAATCAGTCTGGGATGGCAAACATTCTGTAGCGCAAACACAGCCTTTAAGAACAAGAAAATCCCATTAGTTCAGAAAAGAAGGGTCTATAACCAATGCATTCTCCTGATAGTCACCCATGGAGTTGAAACATAGAACCTAACCAAAATACCTTAAACTGAGAACCATGCAACGAACACATGAGAGAATCATTCAAAAACATTACTTGGATAGATTGCTAGACAGCACGTTATATTAAAGGAGAACAGGAATCAAAGATATCATAGGATTAATCAGAAAACTCAATTGGCAATTGGCTGGTTATGTTGCAAGAATGTCAGATAAAGGATTGAGATAACAATTCATAGCATTGGTCCTCAGAGATCAAATGCGAAACCGTGACCGGCAGAATGCAAGATGAAGAGATGAACTACACAAATACAAAAAGTATTGGCCCTGCAATGCCCATGATAGAGTGATTTGGTAAATCCTGGGAAAGATGTATGTCCAACGACAGATGCTAAGAAGGCGCTGCTGCTACTGATGATGATGATGATGATGATGATGATTGCTTTCAAAAGCGTTGAAGCGTGTTCAAGCGGGGAGCACCTCGGACGATGGACTTGGTGAACTGAGTACAAACTCTGGCTGGGACAGCTTTTGTTAAAGTCTGCACAAATGCCCTTGGGATAGGGATCTATCTTTTCTCCAGCTATTTTTATAATAGGGCAAAGTGAAGTAAATGAGATGTACAAGTCTATTTCACAAATCGTAAATAGACGTAATAGCCAGCGTAAGGACACTATTTACTTTTAATGCCCTGAGATACATAAAATTCTTGTTCCATCTGCAGCAGCTTTTAAACACCCGTCGTTGGACATAGATCCTCTCTCCCATGATTTGCCAGACCTCTCGGTTGTGGGGGTCACAGAGTCAATATTTTCCTGAACCTTTCTGAAATTCAATGCCATCTTATTTTTTGCCGGCCATAATTTCGCTTATAATCGCTGGGGATCTATGCTGTGAGGCATAATTTCCAGCAGTTGTTTGACATTCACACAACATGGCCTGTCCATTGCCATTTGAGATTTCTAACGAATTATATGATGTCACTGTTTTTTTTATATGCTACGCTGTCTTGTGATCTTTTTTCACGTAATTTTAAGCACGATTCTTTCCTGTGCACGTTGCATAGTTTTTGCTTTGAGTGTCAATCTTTTGGTTAGGTTCTGTGTTTCAGCTCCATAGGTGACTATTGGGTGGATGCATTGGTTGTATTGACCCTTCGAAAAACTAATAGGGTAATTAACCCCAGAGAGTTTTCGGGACGATTTAACTCCTACTTGTTTGTGTTGATTACAAGAGGTTTCTGTTGATCAATCCTGTAGTCCATTTAAACATCTCAAACGCTGTAAGCGTTGTTACAAATGGGGAAAAATCACTTCAATTTCTCATTTGGATTGTACGCCCGAAGAGAACGGTAGAACAGATCGGCCGAAACTCCATGTTAACAACACAAGCAACAAAATGCCCGATCGTTCGAAATAACTCGAAATAACTTGAATGATAAGACTTTTTGTTCTTTAATGTTGATGCTACTCCACTAAAAGCCTGCCAGCCTAGGGTGATAATCTATTTCAAGGCTGCAAGTGTTGCATACCCAGTGAGGATCAAATTCATTACTGTAGTTGTGGTTTGCAATATTCCGTAAGATTAACTCGTTAACTACGACAGCTAGGTGTTTATACCTCATAAATGAAAATTTATGGTTTTCAAAAACCACGATATATGCATAATTTGAAATATTTATCCAAGTTTACACGGTTATCTATAGCGGACCAAGCAACAAAATGGTTTCCACAAGTGACTGATCATGAGTTCTTAATTCGCTGAAAACATCGAATGGGTGCCAAATTACAATTTGCGCGCGCACACACACACACACACACACACATATATATATGTGTGTGTGTGTGTGTATGTGTGTGTGTGTGTGTGTGTGTGTGCGTGTATGTGTGAAAGATAATGAAATGACAATATCAGAAGGTGTAGTGTACAAATAAATTCTTTATTTCGACGTTTCGCCTATCTTGGATTTGTCAGGATATGAGGAGATTATACAAGAGAATGATGCATTTTTCAGCGGTCTGTGAATTACCGTAGGTAGGATAGAGATTAATTCAGTGGATGTCTGAGCAGAGATGTGTACGAACTCCACAAGGATATTGGCGTTCAGGTACAGCGATCTTAGATTAGAAATGTTTATGTGATGGTAGGAGCCACGATTTCAACTTAGTATAGACCTGCATCATAAAAAATGAATATCAAAGACACCGGTGGAAATGCATCGAATCAGCTGTCATTTCCCAAAGTAATACAATTGTTCAGACACCAGGCTGCTTCAACATCTGTCCACATTTAGCAAGTCATTATCAAACATAGCAAATTGCACCTACGTAACAATAGCCTCTCCATGGAACCTCTCCGACACCGAACCGCTAAATGTCATATCCTTTATTCACTACCGGCATACGCACAAATATACAAATACACACAAACACAGATTCACCTAGTTTGTCGACATCCATGTGCTCAATTACGCAACCAACAAAATTCAATACACGTCATAATCCCTCCAGGACACTGGCCCTTCCCATTGCATAAAGCTGGTCGCTGATATCCCAGACTCGACTCGTATATCGGCCAACAGCATCTAATACACATGTTGAGATAATACCCATATACAATACATTATGACAATACCCTATATAAAATAATACTACATATATGACAAATGCTTTATATCAAAAACATTGCTGAAATGGAGGTACTGTTTGATCAGCATTGCTGGAGTGCCATGTTAATATAACTGTTACATTTTTAAAATCCCTGAAACGATTGCATCGTAAACAACTTATGATGCCAACAAGAGAAACAGTAAACATAGTACCATAATAACAAAGTATATGTAGAACATAAAGAAACGTTGAAGAAAATTACATGAATTGGGAAATAAGTGACTGGAGTTAGAGGAAAAAGTTTTGAAAAACTTCTTTTCTCAACTTACGCATTTCTCCAAGTGATGTTTACCTAAATTTTATATTTTGGTTGGTTTCATTTCATTGGCCACTGATATTTTGAATGTTTTCTCTCTTTACGTTTGCAATACCAGCTTCTTTGACTATTTTCTTGATTTTCAATCCTCTTGCTTATTAACCTTTTAATTTTTCCAAAATCTCTTGTGACTTTCGTGAAGCCTGTTCTTTTTTCCCCCTTTTTTCATCTTGCCAATGTTTTAAATTTCTTTTTTAATTATTTCGTGCTGCTATTTTGACCTTTGTAATTTCTGATGTTGTGCCCCCATTACACAATAACTTCACAATATCTCATTTTTCTCTTGATCTTACATCTTTTTTTTTTACGATCCATGGCAATCTAAATATCAATAAGTATTCTATTGTATATATTTATTGACAGTATAATGAAAATTTTTCGATTTGTATAATAACGTCTCACACCACCTATCGTGAATATTACTACTATACAAACTAATAGTAGAAGAGGAAAGTCACAGAATATATATATATATATATATATATATATATATATATATATATATATGAATATATCCAAATAATATCGGTTAGTTAATACTGATTGTATGGTGAAAAATGAGTTGCAAAATAAAATCTGACACAATGTATTTATACAAACTGAAATATATAGATGAATAGATAACGAAAATAATGGCTATGAAGAGAATACAATAGAAAATACACCAAAAGAGACAACACTGAAGAAACTAGAATGAAATATAGATTGATAAATATCAAGAGAGATAAATTGAAAAATCGATAGCCAAGAATCGAAAGCTAAAAGGGACATTAGAAATGTCAGCACTGTCTTTTTGGCAAGACTAGTTGGCTACCTAGGGCCCAGACCTCAGAGGGGCGCCGTGCTGACCTTTCAGGCGGAAATTTCAAAAGAAGATCAAGCAACTGGGGGTTGCGAATTTTGAGTCTCGCCCTAGGTACATAAAGCCCTGACGCAAATTTGAAGTCTCGCTTAGGGCGAATAAACTTTTGCCTCGGTCCCAGATACGTTTAAACGAAATGAACTAGATAGAAATGGATAGGTTTAGATAGAGAGAAGGAAGGATGAATAGAAAGATGTATATCCGTACCTCACAGTAAAAAAAATTTAACAAAAATTGACTTTTATTTAAAATTATCAAAAATATACAACCACAAGATTTGGGCATAGGTAGTCCAAAATAACCATAAAGATCCCCGAAAGCACTTTTTGGGGAGAAGAAACAAAAAATTTTCACATGGTACCTCATGCAAACTTTCAATATTGTAACCTCCAAAATGTTGCCAAGATCACATGGCCACACACACTCACACACACACACACACACAAGCAAAGAGTGAGGAATCTTGGCTGGTTAGTCAGGAAAGAGTAATTCCATTGGTATGGACTGGCAGATAGATATGTAGAGACTTGGATGGATAGATATATAGATGAATGGAGATGTACAGACTGACATAGATATGTAAAGACTCAAATGGAGAGAGATTGATGAAATGCACTTGTGAGTTCATTTGGTTGAATATATATATATATATATATATATATATATATATATATATAGAGAGAGAGAGAGAGAGAGAGAGAGAGAGAGAGAGATGCTGATGTATAGATTGATAGATGGATATAAAGAGATGAGAGAGAGAGAGGGGGGATAGAAAGGGAGAGGGCAGAAGGAGAGACAGAGAGAGGGATGAACAGATGTTCAACCAGCTACCCTCATAATATTCTTTCCTTCGTTTTGTTGGAGAAATTAAGCAAAACAAAGGAACCAATATTCAAGAAATCAAGAAAGCAAGAAATTCAGAAAGCAGGCTCCGATGAGCCGGTAGAAGTGATTAATCAAATGATGTGATTGCCTCTCCTCTAGGCAGTGATCATTTCGACTGACCAATCACCCATTTGGCTTAAGTGTAATCAATTAATCACAAGGCAGCAGGAATTACTATCATTTCTACACAAACCTGCAAAAGTTCGGTCATTCTCTGGAGGTAGATTTCCTGAAAATGCCCCAAACGACTCAGGAGGGAAGAAAATTTGCCATTCTAGCTCTAAAACTGTTATATCTGAGTATTATGTATCTATCAACATAATTCAATATTAGAAATCTAACAACATAATTGAGTATTAGAAATCTATCAACATAAGTGAGTATTAGAAATCTATCAACATAAGTGAGTATTAGAAATCTATCAACATAATTCAGTATTAGAAATCTATCAACATAATTGAGGATTAGAAATCTATCAACATAAGTGAATATTAGAAATCTATCAACATAAGTGAGTATTAGAAATCTATCAACATAATTGAGTATTAGAAATCTATCAACATAATTGAGTATTAGAAATCTATCAACATAAGTGAGTATTAGAAATCTATCAACATAATTCAGTATTAGAAATCTATCAACATAAGTGAGTATTAGAAAACTATCAACATAATTGAGTATTAGAAATCTATCAACATAAGTGAGTATTAGAAAACTATCAACATAATTCTGAATCGAGAAATGCGTAGGCCTACAAATAGGAAGTAAACTTTTCACAGACATGATTTTTTTTTCAATGCAGGGGATCCGTACAATTTCATTACAGGTGGGTTGGGGTAGGCAGCAATTGGCTCCTTAAAAACTTAAGTCTCCTACGAAATGCGGTAGGCTTGGTAAGTCTGTCTGCTCCTCTGGGATTTGCGGACAGTTCTTTCGTGAATACCTTGCTTTATGTGCGATATGCGAACAATCTGCTGTGCGTGAAAACTTTGTGATACGTTGGAATTTTGAATAATTTACTTCGTGTCAACCTAGTGAACTCTTCAAGATGCAACACGCTTGATCTTACTATTACAAGACTGAGATAGATGGATACATAGATTGCGAGAGAGAAAGAAAATGAAAAGGCCAATAATTAGACTGCCTGTAGCGTAAAACAGCGTGTTTTTCCTCTGAGGTATTTAGTTACTGCTATATCCGGTGAGATTACACAAAAGACCAACAGGAAACTGACTTCGCTGATCATCAGACACGCAAATTAGTTAACCATCCTCCATAGCCTTAGAACTCGCCTACTGGCTTAGAAGACGCTAATCGATCATATTATATCACTTTCGTTAGAAAAGAATTCTTACAGGTTATTGCAATAGTTCCAACAATCATTTCATGGCGGCACTCTAAGAAATATATTTGACTTATGCGGTGGACTGTAAAAATGAAACTAATCAGTCAAGAACATTCCAGTAGTCAATGAGCAAAACTGCTACATCAGTATATATATAGTATTTTGTGTCTGATAAGACGCGCGTTTTTTTCAAAATATGAACCTCAAAATTACCTAGCATCCTTCATGGTAAAGGTCAGGCTTAGGGTTAAGCTTGGGGAGTCTACAAATCACCTCATTTAACGACCCAGTCAGCTTTAGAATTAATACATGTTTTTTTTTTAACCAACGAGATAGACACTTTAAAAAAATGTATGAAAGCAAAACTATTGAGATATTGATACTCACAATTCCTGGATTTGGAGAGAAACACTTGAAGTTTGTTACTGCATCTCACAGTAACTTTGTGAATGTATTTTCTATTTGTATAACGGACTGTTCTTTACTATTTTGGAATCTCGTGTAGGCGTTACCAGGTACAATATTTGCTCACGAAAAGTCATGTTAGGTCTCCTCCACACGTAAAAAAGGAATTGGATGTGGGGGAAATTTTAACACTTTTTTTCAATGGAATCGAAAAAAAAAAAAAGAAAAAGAAAAGCCCTTTTAATCTTGTATCAATGCTACTGGACTCACCTTTTGGGGTAGAACTTTGCATTAATAAATTCCAAGTGGTTCTCCATAAAGCAGTGTATCCTGAGAGGCAATGTCTTGGTTAGTTTTTCTCTCTTAAATATTTTGCAAACTGTTTATTTCTTTTGTAAATACTCTGCATATTTAACAAAAACCTAAAAGAATTAATCCAATATGCCGGTGGATTTTATAGGATACAACATATAATACCCGCACTGGTTCAGCTCAAAGCACAAAATACTTGTTTGCAGATTTGGAAAAAATACAAGCCACACTATCGTACCGCTACACTCTATTTGAAAAGCACTGGATGTCTGTATGGTATTTGTTCTGCATAATATCCTTGTATTTATTGTTTGTTCACTTTCGGCAGTGCACTCTCTGGCCTTCCTCAGGTGTGTCTTATGTTCTGGAGTATTGCTGAATCTTGTTCGGAGTGGTGGTGGTGGGGGGTTGCACTCCCTTTTAAAAGCATCATATTCAGTTCTATACACTTCATGACCTCGTGACCCCCAGTAGAGCTTCAGAGGTGCTGTCATAATTCAGGTTATGCCTGTTCCAAGTTCATCGCTTGTTCATGACGAATGGTTCCACAAGCTATTAATGCCGACACTCGGTATGCTGATAGAGTCAACTGAGCATATCAGGTTGGCAGATGCGTTCAACCTTAACATTCATCGATGTCTTTCCTTCCTCTCCCCATTGTTTTCCATGAATGTTGGGTTGTCCCTCTCTTTCCTTTACAAATAGTTATCCATACCAAGTTTTAAAGTGACTGTACGTGTTTCCGTCTCATTTATGGGTCAGCTGGTCTTGCCTTCATCATCATCATCATCATCATCATCCTTTTAGCGTCCGTCGTTGGCTAAAAACTTTCCCTAGGATTCACTAGAACACTCTTTCATGGGTGTCACAGAGCCAATACTTTCTGAACTTATCTAGTTTGTCATGCAGTGTTATATTTTGCCATTCTTTCAGCATGACTAGACCATTGATATTTGAGTTTTCTAATGAATTGTATGATGTGTAGGACTCCTGTTTTCTCTCTAGTATACTGTGCTGTCTTGTGATTTCTCCATGTGATGTTGAGCATGATTCTTTCATGTGCACGTAGCATAGATCTCAGTTCGTTCATCAATCTTTTTGTTAGGTTCTATTTTTCAGCTCTATTGGTGGCTATTGGGAGAATGCATTCATTGTATACGCTTCATTTTGAGATTTATGGTATTTTCTTGTTCTTGAAGGTTAGACTCGCTCTAGCAAAAGCTTGCCATCCTAAAATAAATCTTTGCTTGATTCTTCCTTCTTTTAAAGATTTCATTGAGATTCTTTGTCCTAGGTAGATGTATTGGTCTACCTTTTCCAGGCCTACATTTTCGATTTGGATTTTAGTTTCTTTGTTTTCAACATGTTTTTTGTACATGACTTTACCCTGCCACAACTACATGGAACACTATACACTCAATTCATAGTCATGTGTTCTTCCATTGGGTTTTTTACTTCGATAAGACTTTCAGTAAACTTTGGATTCCACGTTCTTCCTCTTCCACCAATTTTCGTTTCCTTCGACATTTTTTTATCCCAGTGTTGTGTGGTGTTTTAAACGAGTCGTCTCTCATTTGACACGGATAATAAGCAAAACATTTTTCAAAACGTCGTGTTCAAATTGTTTTCCAATAAATATATGAAACGGTGTTAACAAATTCACCATTCCATCTGTTTGAAAATAATGTATGACACACATTGGGTACTGCATTTTTGTGTTGAGGAGTTCTTACAACAGTGTGAAGACGGGGAATTCTAAAGTGGTTTGCAACGCTTTTTTGAGTGAACAAGGCACTATAGGTGTAGATTACATTCCAATGTACTGGGGAACTATAAATGTAGCCAAAATTGAAAAAGACATTATCTGCGTGTCTCCTTAATTAGATCTGTCAGCAGATCTCAATATAATCAGACTTGAGCCTTTGGTTCGTGACAGAGGCTAGAAGATCTTACGTAGTTATTGCTTTTCCCCACCCGTCGTCTCGAGACTTGACTTGAAACTCAACTCCAAGTTGTAGCTGACTTGGTTTTCCTTAAACAACAGCAACAATAATCCTCGCCAAATCTAGGCGGTAAACTGTTTATTGATCGTCTAAATCTACAGAATTTTAAACCTTTTGTGCCTACATCGATCTGATTTGCAAGCTGGTTGCAAAAAGCATGCGTACGTACACAGCTTAGCTGGAACTATAGCGAAAAGATTGATTCATGTCTTTCCCAGGGGCATTTGAGCAAAGATGAATTTGGACAGCCCCGGCTGGAGTTTGAACTCGGCACGTCCATTCTATTTTTTGTGCTGTTGAACGTGACACTACTTGCAGTACAAATAAGATCATGATTGGGTAACCAATTGGATAAGTACAAATAATCGCTCGAAAGTGACGGGTCAAAGTATTTCAACGGTTTTGTGTTCGTTAAAATATTAGAAACCATCAACAAAAACTGTCATCAAAGCTCTCAGCATAGGTTTCTACAGTTTTCAACTAGGTCTGGTCTGATATGTAAGTAACTATGTATGTATGAGAAAATTTACCCCTTACATCTACCTCGGACAACGAATCTCTATAAAATTCATAGAAGAAGAAATCAAACGGAGAATCACCTTAGGATGGCACGCCTTTGGCAGAGCCACCACAACCTTAAAAAGCAAGACGATCCTAATAATCATAAAAAAAGAAGAGTATACAACCAATGTATCCTCCCGATAGTCACTTATGGAGCTGAAACATGGAACCTAACCTAGAGACAGACCAGCAAACTGTGAAGCATGCAGCGTGTGCATGAGAGAATCATACTCAATTTCACACAGAGAAATCACAAGATAGCACAATATATCAGGAAGGAAACGGGGGTCCTAGACATCATAGAATCCATTAGAAAAATCAAATGGCAATGGGCTGGTCACGTTGCAAGAATGACAGATAACCGATGGACATCACGACTCACAAAAGGGATCCTCAAAGATCACATGCAAAACCTACGCCGACAAAATACAAGATAGAGAAATGAACTGGACAAATTAAAAAAATACTGGCTCTAGAGAAATGTAGCGGATCCCAGGAAGGTCTACGTCCAACAACGGACGTTAAAAAACTGATGCTGCTGCTTCTGATGATGTCTGTAAAGAAAAAACTTTAATATGCTTTCTATAGATTCCTCTCCTTTAGTCGTGGGTGGCCGGATGCGTTCATATTTCAATGTAGGTTCATGTTAGATTGATCCCTTAATTTGTGTCCGGCTGCAATCACGCTTGTTTCTTTTAGAAAACTTTTTTAGTAATCACAGCCAAACGAAAGTCCAGACAAGCAACTTACTCAATCCAGTTTTTCAATTGGTCACCCCCAACAGTGCCAGAAGGCGCCTTCTATTGAGTTCTACTTGAGGGTTTCTATTGAGCGATTAACCAAGCCTGTTTTGTTTACCAGCCAAACTGTCGTTTCCGCCAGAGAATCGATTTTTTGGCTGGACATTTCAGGTCATCTCTTTCAGGTCATCTGACACAATGACCAGCGCCTCTTCCCCAGGGAAATATCGATTCCACGCAACGAGCACAGGTACATAGACCAAGAAGAATGACCGACATCATCATCATCATCATCATCATCATCATCATCATCATCATCATCATCATCATCATCATCATCATCATCATCATCATCATCATCATCATCATCATCATCATCATCATCATTTTTACGTCCGTCGTTGGACACAAACCTTCCTCAAGATTCACCCGACCTTTCTATCACGTACATCGTGGAGCCAGTATTTTATGGACTTGCCAAGTTCACCATCTTATTTTTGGCCGGCCACGATTTCGCATAGGATCTCTGGGGATCAGGGAAGTTCCGGTGGCTGCTCGGTTAAAGATGCAGAAAATGGACTTGGCGAGCCAAATGGGAAATTAGACTGAGACTGGCACTAATGCCCTTGGGAAAGGCTTAAATCTGACTCCTGAAATAGAGTATGGTGAAGTGAGTGACTCTGGAGTGCTTGTCACTTCTAAGTCAATTTTCACACTTGGCAAAAACCTCAAAGAGTTCTGTGACGAAGTGTAACTAGTGATATGTGAAATCTGGGCAGGGACAGCTTTACCTCACCATTGACCATCTCTGGGGATCGTGATGTCCAGCGGTTGCCTGACATTCTTGCAACATGTCCAGCTCATTGCTATTTGATTTTTCTAACGTTTTTTCTTAATGATACCTTTGTTTTACAACATCATGTTGTATCTTGTGATCTCTCCATGTGATTTTGAACAGGATCCTTTCTTGTGCTCAATGCATGGTTCTCAGTTTGGATGATTTTTTTTATATACCCAAACGATGGGATTTTCTTATTTTTGAAGGTTAAGCTTGGTCAACTGCAAACTTAGTGTGATCCTTTGCTTAATCGATCCCTCTTTTGGGCTTTCATCGAGGCTTGTTTTTTCTATCTTTGAAACCATTTCTATTTACGATCAGTCGATATATTGCCCTCTCTTTTCATTTGTTTCCCAAACCTATCCTCGTGATCTCTCTGTGCAATGTAAAGCATGATTCTCTCATGTGCACATTGGATGGTTCTCAGTTTGTAGGTCTGTCTCTTGGTTAGGTTCCATGTTTCAGCTCCATAGGTGACTATTGAGACGATGTATTGGTTGCATACTCTTCTTTTTAGGACGAATGGGATTTTCTTGTTTTCAAATGTTGAGCTTGTTCTACCGAAAGCTTGCAATCGTAGAGTGTTTCTTTGTTAGATTCTTTTTTCTTTTGAGGATTTCATGGAGATTCGTTGACCTAGGTAGATGTAGTGGTCTACTTTTTTCAGGTCTCTATTTCGATTTGGATATTTGCGTCTTTGTTTTCAACGAAAACAAAAAGTGAACGATGATGGTATGATGCAGTATCAAAAATGTTGGCCAGCCACACAGTTAGGATTCAACTCACTATTAAGTACTGATGGTTCTCTGAGTTTAACTTGTTGACCATTACTACGGAGGAAACCGGCCTCAACATGCGTTTTAATATTGTTTGAAGCTCAACCTAGGCACCCTTTCTTTGAATTTCATTAAGAGCCTTTGGAAATATCGTGTGGACTAACGTGAAATTTCAGCAATATTATATGGTTTGGAGAAATAATTATGGCGTAGAGGAGACCGCTCCAAAGTATGATAAGTTTTCCCGTAGCTCATTGTTCACTCTTACACAAAAAGTCACTGAAATTCATTTATAATTTTTGGTGATATCGTGCGAACAGTCATGAGCGTGTATAGAAATATATTTGAAGAAGAAAAGACTCAAAAAACAAACGAGAAAATATCTCTCAGGTAGGAACGTATTCCAGGACACGCCCCACAATTTACCTTCCTTTTCTTACTCCAGTGACTCACCATTCAATAAAATTTCAACGAAATTCATCCAGTACTTTCAGAGATATCATTTGGACAGAATCCAGATGTGACTGAATACTCCGAAATAAGTATATGAAACATCAAAATAAAAACCCATCATCTTGAAAAAATTGAACACTATTTTTTATCAAGTTGATTTCGATAAATTTTATCAAAATACACTTTATCTTGCAGAAGTCCAGGATTTATTTTGTAGAACCTTGAGGTTCTGCAGAACCCAGTTTAAGAAATACTGAATAGGTATTTTCTGGGCTCAACTTAATTTTTGCAAATGTCCACAAGCAGAAATCCCCCAGTGTGTATCAAACTCAGTAGTAATGAATTGAAGGGCCAGCCTGCTAACTATAACAGTACGATTAAGCAAGAGCCGTTGTGAGGGTTTTGTGCGTCTCCGGTTGCTTGATTTCAAATTTGACTCCTGGAAGGTCGGTAGTGCGTTTCCATGAGGTCTGGGCCCAAGGCGGCCACTTCGGTTGATCAAATGGTGCACCAACCTTGAACGAGGTGTCCACTTTTGTGCATATACGTAGATACGAGTGTGACTTCTCATAGGTATTTATTAAGTTCAGCATTAGTTTGAAACGTTCACAAGAATGAAGCGCTCAGTGAGAATCGAACTTATCACCCAATATCAATTACCTGCAAAACTAGCTTGTTAATAATTACAACTGATGAGATTCCCTTCAACGTTTGTGTTTATACATGTATGACCAGCATATTGATATAGATTATAATTTATCTTGCAATATGAGAGTGAAATAACAATCTGCTAGACCTACTCACAAACAGACATGGACTCTATATTACAGACACTTCCTTGGATTCACTTTTTTTTAAGAAGCCGAAAACGGAACGTCAAAATAAACTAAGATATGTCATTTGCACACAACAAGATATTCAGGATTGTCATTTCACTCTGATATACATGTATGGATATATCAGCCAAGATTGTCACCAAAGCTGTCCATATAGGTTTCTTCAGTTTCCAAGTTGGTCTGACTGACTGGCTCTCTGGCTGGGTGGCTGGCTGGGTGGCTATGGATCTATCACCCATACACATCGCCCCAATGAAGCAAGAGTGCTGAAAATTCAAACATTCACTCTATACTATGTTTGGATACTGTGTTTATGACCCAACCACCCAGAAAATTTTTTAGGGGGGGTTCAATGCGCAATATAAGTTTAGGCTACAAATATCGCTTAGTTTGTCCGGCATCATTCATGCACGTTATTTAAAAAAACGGATTTTTTTTAATGATCACCGCCCAGCAAAACGCTACACGAGTAATTTATCCATTGATCAACCCATTTCTCAATTATTTAATTGATCACCCCTAATGCAACATGCTGCCAAAAGACGTTGGCCACATGACGTTTTCTATTGAGTAACTAACCAGACCTGTACAGGTTTGAGTTTATCTATGTGTACATTAATCAAATACCAATGAAGCAACATCAGGCGAATAGTGTCGACAACAAATCCATAAATCAGACAACGGGAATTGCGCATCAGAAAGCTTTGATCATTGGCCAATACAAGTTCAGCGTTTCAGCTGCTTCAGTCTCCAGCTTTCTTATTTCTCAGATGGTGTGCTATTACTATGATAAATTGATTCTTTTGGAACAATTTCCTCTTCCTTGTCATCTTTATGGCAACGTTTTTGGTTACAGTACCCTCCAGCCTTCAGCATCTATTGTTGAGATAGCTGTCACTGACTGACAAATCGCCATAGCAAGTGCCTCACATTATCTCCACGAAGTATCCCCTTCCACTCGATGAATCTGATGACGCTTATGTGACATTCTATTATTACGTCATCAGAACATAGAATCCTATTTTACTACTTTAGAATATAAACATGCTTCAATTGCATGAATAGACTTTTTAAAAAAATGATATCATTGTCAAATTAAGGTTCTTTCGGAGGAAAAGTATATAAAAGATGGGAGCCTTGAAAAGAATGGGCTTTTTAAGACAGGGCTTTAAAGGTACTAAAGATCTAACTAAAGCATATATAGTCTGACTTTCAGGCTTGTTTGATATTCGGAACTAGGGGTTGTTACTATTATACATTGATTTTTTCGAACATTTCGTTCACATTATCTCAACGTTTCGTCCATTGTACTCCCCAGCCTTCTTTTCATTTGAATTCCTGAAACTGTAATGTTACTTTTATACATTGATTCTTCCAGATCAGTTTCCCCGTCTTCATTGTCTTCGTAAAATATATTTTGGTCACCGTATTTTCAGGGAACCTCTCATATCTGGATTAAATATTCTAACTAAAATAACAAAGACGAGAAGACTGGCCCGAATGAATCAATAAGAGAACTTTGACTTTTGTCTGGTTTCAAAATCATTCAACCATCGGAGTTTGTAGAATTCTAGCGTCAAAACAGGTTTTTATCAAATATACGATCGGAGATCTTATTTCCTAATCAGAGACCACCAACCAAAATTGTAAACATTAACATAGGTTTCTTTAGTTTTCAAGTCTTGCTAGCTATGTATGTATTTGAAATAAGGAACAAGGTTTTGTTAGGTGTTCAATTTACAATCCAAGTTCATGTTAAATGTGTTCCTCCATTTGTGCCGGCTGAGTTCACACTTGGTTTTTGAAAGTAAATTATATGGTGATCACCACTTTTTCCCAAGTTTTAGTTGATCGCCCCAACACAGCATGCTATCAAAAGACGTTGGTCACATGTGGATTTCTCTTGAGTATCTAATTGACCCTGTTTTTCCATTAGTATTTGCTTTATCTTCATTTTATCTGCTTTCTATTGCAACTCCCACTGGTTGATCATTAGTAAACTTAATGGATTTGAAATAACGAACAAGCTTGGCTACCTCAGGGTCAAACTCCCTTGTTTCATTAAAATCTAAATGGTAAGCAAAACAAAATTCATTTCTCCATACAATATAGTTCTAAACTTGCGTGTCCCATTTCAACTCCTTTATTAGTAGTTCCAGTAAATGCGATTTACAAATTTTAGTTACCTTTACTGTCACTTTTATTCATTACTGTTTTTTGTCTGGTCATTTGTATCCGTTATTGTTGTTACATATGGAAATAAAGTCAAAACTTCGCGGTAAAGGTTTGACAATAATATTCGAAGTTGCATCCGTTACCCTTTGGAACCTGCCCTTCCAGTGACGGTTTCTATTAGGTGAGTAGCCAGACCTGTTGATAGAAACTGCCAACCCAATCTGTCACCCAAACTGTTAATATAAGTTTCTTGAGTTTCCAACTTGGTCTGGCTGGCTGGCTATATATGCATGTAGGTAACACACATAAATGACGGCCAATGGGTCTTGAGGACTGAAATTTCAAAGATTTACTCCTCATTCTGTTTTTGTTTTGTTTTTAGGGGGTAAATTTGCAATGTAAGTATAAACTAAATAGTTCTTTTAATTATTTTCCTTTTGTTTATGGAAAATTCAGACTTTTTCAGTGATCATTGCCCAACAAAATTTATTCATTGATCATCCATTTTTCCAATTTTTTAATTGATCACCATCATCATCATCATCATCATCATTATCCATTTCCCATCTCTTTTCATGATGACCATGATTACGATAACCCCTGCTATGTTTTCCCGGTGAATCTCAACTCTCCATCTCGTGTCTGGTCTTTTCCTACGTTGTCTACTGTCCCATGTGCACCACTCAGTCAAACGATGTTTGACACGTGACAGTTTATATTGTAATATCATTCGAATTTCTTGGGTAACTGTCAATTATAATCAATTTTTTTCGTTAGTATTTCTTCCTTGCCAAAGAACTGTATCAGTCATAGAATATGTAGGCAACTATTGTTCCTCGTCATTATTAAAGCTCTTATGATGGTCCAGGAAGGCTTTGTGAAATAACTGATAGATTTAGGACCTAGAGAATAAATTTAAAATATTGACCCTCAAACTGAGAATCATGCAACGTACGCGAGAGAAAATCATGCTCAACATGACACGGTGAAATCACAAGACAACCCAGTATATTAAGGAGAAAAAGGAGTATGAGATAGCAACCATTAGAAAACCAATTAGAAAACTCGAATGACAATAGGTTGGTCGGACAACCACTGGACATCACGGGTCACAACGTGGATCCAACTAATTACATTCGAAACTAACCAATATGAGATGGCGTGACGAACTAAAAAAGTTCAGAAAGTATTGACTCCGAGACGCCCATGATAGGATGGAATCCTTGGGAAAGTTTATGGCCAACGCTGGATGCTGCTCAAAATCTGATGCTGATGATTTAAACGAAGGTATTATTGAAGCTGGCCAGGTTTACTGATGATAGTAGTAAAGATATAAGACAAAGATGTCTAATTCGGATCATCATCATCATCATCATTATCCATTTCCCATCTCTTTTCATGATGACCATGATTACGATAACCCCTGCTAAGTTTTCCCGGTGAATCTCAACTCTCCATCTCGTGTCTGGTCTTTTCCTACGTTGTCTACTGTCCCATGTGCACCACTCAGTCAACCTTTTGCTCAATCTCTCCTTTTCATTGACATTTCTCCTTGCTAAGTGTCTGGCCCATCTCTATTTTGTCATTTGATTATTTGTATAATGTCCTTTACCCTGGTCCACCCTTGAATCTATGTTGATATAAACCTAGCTCAACCTCACATGGAGAGATTACAGGACAGCACAGCATATCAGGAAGAAAACAGGAATCAGAGACATCATAAAATCTATTAGAAAACTCAAATGGCAATGGGCAGGCCTTGCTGCAAGAACGGCAGACAACCGATGAACATCACAACTTACAACATGGATCTCCAGAGATCACATGCGAAACTTAGGCCGACAGAATACAAGATGAATAGATGAACTAGACAAATTTAGAAAATACTTGCTCCGTGACGCCCACGATTGAGAAGTGTGGTGAATCCTGGGGATGGTTTATGTCCAGCAACGGACGTTAAAAGACTGATAATGATGATGATGATGTCTGTTTCCAAAGCTCTCTGTGTAACTCTGAGTTGGCTTTCAGTTCGTACTTTCAGTGTCGGTGTTCTTAATCCGTACGTCATAGCCAGCCTAAAATATCCAATTAGATCACTAGACTCAATCGTCAACTCTCTATCGGTCATGCAAGTCTCTCGGCTTTCTCGTCTGCTGGTTTAGTTGAAGAGAAAATATATCTTTTCTCATCTTTCCAGAGATCAAATTCATCATTGTTCATTACACTTCATATGATCTTTTATTTTAGGCCCCAGTTAATCTTCTTTGCAAGAGTATTTCGATCCAGACTAATTTTGTGGGGACTAGTAAACTTTCGACCGTTGGTTAAGTTACTTTTTAAAAAAATCCTTACAGGTAGAATGCATTCATTATCTCCATTATGTTTTTAACATATTGGCTAGGTGCTAATACATTTAAAACGTAAAAAATTGCCGTATAAAAATTCCCACACGATAGTTAACTGCTTTGATGTTGATATCATAAAAGATAAATGATAGAAACGATGCTTAAAGTGATGGAAATATAATTAATGGTGTTCCTAATAAAAAAAACTAGAACGAGGCGAAACTTGTGTTGTTGGCGAGGGCGCTGTCGTTGTTTTTGGCAAAATATCTAGTCTGGGTACGTGTTATTATTTGCGGCAGGGAAGGCACTCGGGTCCACTTCATTAATAGAAGCACAGTCTTATGCTCGACTTACTTTTTAATCGTGCAATATGCCCACCACTTTTTCAGCCAACTGGTGTCTTCTACGAACCTAAGTTTATTCAGTGGCGTGATGTCGGCTTTATTGCGTATAAGCAGTGTGCCTTAGTAGTATAGAGCTGCAAATTTTTATGTTTTTTTTCTATCTCTATCTAGATGTTTTTGGTCGCGTCTGGATATCAGAAAGTGCTATTGGTTGGTGCAAAAATATTTACGGTTTTTGTTATTTTAAGATTTGATGCTTATCTTAGTAATAAACTATTTAACTATGATTATATAATATACTGTTTTAAAGCGTTAATTCCGCTCTGTTTATTTGAGCTAAATGTTTTCTTTTCCCTATTTATTTTCTGGTTTATTTGAAGTTATCGAATCAAACATGGGGAAAAAAAAGCAAATTCGAGCAAATTTGTTGTATAGGTTCAAAATGGAACGTAAATCAGCGGAAACTGCTCGCAATATCCACCAAGTATACCAACCAGGGGACTCTCAACGAACGTTCATCGGTTCTAAACATTGTCAAGCACAGACTAGAGCTTAGAAGATGTGGACGTCCTTCAGTGATTGACGACATCCAATTGAGAGCCATCATTGGAGCGAACTGCCACTATACAACTCGAGAGGTTGCAGAAGAACTAAACGTTGACCATTCAACAGTTGTCCGACATTTGCACTAAATTAGAAAAGCAAAAAAGTCGACATGAACAAATGACAATGAATAAGAAGCAAAAATTTTGCACGTCACCTGAGTGATCCTGCAAAATTGAATGAACTTGGTTACGAAACTCTACCTCATCCAGATTACTCACAAGGTCGCTTGAGTCTTAAGTGTAGGAACTGTTTTATCAGCTTCACTGTAGTAAGTTTCAAGTTTTCCCATATGATTTATTTGATGTGATGTCTTCACGAGAAATTTATCGTTAAAGAGGTCAGTTTGGTTAAAAATGTCTGGGTTCACCACAGAGATAATTTCTTTCGTATGATTCAGTTTATCCATGCTAAATGGGTTGACACGAGAAAATTCTGGTTGATTATCTATGTAGTTCTTATCTTGGAATCCAGATTAAAATCGAGATCCACGCGTACATACAAATACATTTACTTTATCAGTAATCTCTTCATCAAAAAATCAAACAATTAGGAATGATTATTGAAAGTTTAAGCCTATTTGTGATACTCTCTTTGATCGGTTACCATTTTTTCAAGCATGTCAACCACTCCCTGCAAGGGAAGCTCTTCAACAACCAGACTCCTGCTAAAAATGCCCTCAAAGAATTCTTTGTTTTTAGGATCCTAGAATTCTATTCTTCAGGCATAAACGGACTTGTTGCTGATTGGCAAAAAGTGTAGATTCCGAAGGTTCTTATTTCGATAAATTACTCTTTTTAAAGCTGAGATAGACTGTTTCAAAGTTGATGGCAAAAAACTGTTATCATTTTTGCCCCAGCCTAACATTTAGATAATCTTTACGAGTGATATTTTTCATCTCAATAATTGAAGTGCGTAATCGCAACTCTCTAATAAAATATGTCAAGTTTGTAAGGTACTTTGATAAGAGAAAGCGGGGAGAAATTAATGCCTGCTGCTTGTAAAGCAAAGATAAACCAAAGGAGAAAAGAAAGTGGGGTCAGAGTTATAAATTTTGTCATTTTTGGTTAAATCTTTAGCCAGTAAAAATCGAGGAAAGCCGATAAGTGTAATAAAAGTAAATTTTACATTTTGTATTCATAATTCCTTCCCAGGTCTCTGTCTCTCTCTGTCTCTAAATTCTCATTTCTCTCTCTATTCTGCTCGATAAATTGGCTGGAAATTGAAAAGTCTGGCTGGTTTTAGCAATTTTAAAACTGTTTTAGCTATAAATAACACACTAAACTTGGCAGCACTAAATGAGATTGGAAATATTTTTTATTCTGTGTCAAATTTTGAAGACATAGAGTTAAGCATAAATTCAGCTTATCTTCATTCACTTTTTTTTAACAACAGAATTTCCACTGGGGATAGCTACTTTGAATTATTATGAATAAATAATTAATATTTGAAAAAAGTAATATTCATGATAAAGGCAAGTAATATTTTGATAAAGTAAATCATCATCATCATCATCATCATCATCATCATCATCATCATCATCATCAGTAGTTTTTTAACGTCCGTCGTTAGACATAGACCTTCCTTAGGATTCACCACAATTCTCTATCATGGGTGTCATAGAGCCAGTATTTTCTGAATCTGTATTAATTCATCTCTCCATCTTGTGTTCTGTCGGCCTCTGTTTCGCACATGATCTCTTGGGATCAATGTTGTGAGTCGTGATGTCTATCGGTTGTCTTTCGTTCTTGCAACATGGCTTGCCCATTGCCATTTGAGTTTTTTAATAGTTTCCATGATGTCACGGACACCCGTCTCCTTCCTTATATACTGTGCTGTCTTGTGAACCCTTCATGTAAGGTTGAGCATGATTCTCTCATGCACACGTTGTATGCTTCTCAGTTTGTAGGTCTGTCTCTTGGTTAGGTTCCATGTTTCAGATCCATAAGTGACTATCGGGAGAATGCATTGGTTGTATAATTAGGATTATTGGGTTCATCTGGTGATACTGACATTCAAAATGACATTCGATTTATTAATTATGTAACACATTCCCTATTTTCAGATATAGATGTGGAAAATTTGGATGTTTTAGATACTTTTTGACTCAATTTTAGATGGAAACTACACAATAAATATGGCAACAGCTTTGTAAACTACCCATAACTACTCACCGATTTATTTTCACCGAGCAAATGTGGAGGCGGAAATCTAGGTTTAAGCTATTTTTGTTATATTTGCAAGTAAACCAAGTTTTAACGTGAAATAAACTCCTCAGGATTTTGATGATGAAAAAGGCGAGAAATATGTAAATCTAGTAGGAGAAGTGAAAGCTAAAAAAAAACCCTTTCTGGTTTGTTAGCGTGGAATTTAAATTAACCAATTGTGTATTTTTTTATAGCCAACGGTTTTCCGGAATAATTTTCAATGTATCACCCATGGTGAGCATTCTTCAAAAGAGTGACAACTGTTATCAGATCAATTTCCTTATCTGCGATTAATAGAATAGTATATTGAGGATATAAGTAGTTGAATTTATTCACCATACATAATTTGGGAGAATTGTCATTTGGATAATTCATACATTGAGAATTCAAGATGGTCACCATTTTTGAAGATGCTGACCATAGCACTAATTCAAATTCAAAAAAGACATATTGATAACAATTTGAATTAGGGTCTGTTGCTGTAAAGTCAATCCTTCACAGTAACAAGGGGCTCTGCTACAGTAGCCTTTTTGCGTATGCACAGCCCAGCACGGCCCTTCTTACATTACCAAGAGACAGCTGGGCTGGTCCCCATCTGGTTAATATTAGGTGTGTCATTGTGTGATATCAACACCATCACAACCACTATCATCACCATCATCGCAACCATCACCATCAAGACTTCAACCACCATCAATATCATCATCACCACTATTACTATCATCGCCATAATTATCACGAACATCATCATTAATATCATAATCACCATCATCAATATCATAACCATTATTGTATCCTTCATTAAAGTATCATCACCACCACCACCACCACCAAGATATCATCAATCACTATAGTCATCATCATCATCAGTCTGTTAGCGTTCGTCGTTTGATCTTCGCCAAGATTCATCAGGCTCCTCTATCATGGGCATCGCGGAGCTAGTACTTCCTAAATTTATCTAGCTCGTCACGCCATCTCACTTTAGGTCGTCCACAGCCTCACACCCGATCTCTGGAGATCCACGTTGTGAGACGTAATGATCAGCAGCTGTCTGACATTCTTACAACGTGTCCAGCCCATTACCATTTGAGTTTTCAAATAGTTTCTATGATGTCTTGGACTGCTAACTTTTCTCTGATATACCGTTCTGCCATGATATCTCCATGAGCATGATTCTCTTCTGTGCATTTTGCATGGTTATCAGTTTGAGGGTCAATCTTTTGGTCACGTTCCATGTTTTACCTCTGTACGTTACTATCGGTAAGATGCATTGGCTGGATACCCTTCTTTTTAGGACTAGTGGTATTTTCTTGTTTTTGAAAGTCATGCTTGTGGTACCAAAAGCTTGCCAACCTAGTATGATTTTACTTCTTTTGATCAATCATTATAATAATGATAATTATTTATCATTAAGAATGCAAGTCAAATGATGTTAAGATGTATTCTATGGTGCTATGATTAGCATCCAAAGCTAATCTCACAGACGATTAATCTTAAACTTGGGCTTGAAGATTCCGCAGGATGGAAAGTAAAACCAAGATTAGATCCACTTTAAATGGCTGTAGCAAACGTATTCATTCATGAATTAACTATAAAAACGTTAACTGGGTACGTCACTCAAAGAATAAAAAAGGCTGACATGGGGACATATTGAAATTCCATATTGGCTCAATAGCTAAATATTTTTGGAATGCCCTTTGTTATAATTGTACTAACTCACATGCTTATACACAATCGGCTTGAAATTTCCAGCAAAGCTGCCCCTCTATTGCAGAAGTTATTTATAAAGTTGAATGACAGCGGGTTCGCTTATTAATTTATAGAAACGAAGCAGAGAAAATGGGAAAAACAAACGAATAAAAAATGAAAAACAAAGAAAGAAAGGAACAATACATAGAATCAAGAAGTAGTTTGTCAAATAGAAGGAGAAAAATGACCAAAGAAAAGCGAGTAAGAAAAAGTTAGATATAACTCAAATTGGAAATTCTCCGATATTAAAAAAGAAAAAAAAAAAAGATCAATTGAGATTTTGGGGAAGAATCCTCCCATTGTTCCATAATTTCTCCATCTTTCAACAGGATATAATTAAACGGACATCCAACTATTATTTAATAAATCCATGTGTACGTGCGCGTGCATGCGTATGATGTGTTCTCCGGAATAACTCGACAACTGGCCATTGTACGAAGCTGATATTCTCAACACACACACACACACACACACACGCACACACACAATATATATATATATATATATATATATATATATATATATATATATATATATATATATCAGCTCTTCAGGCACTGCAATGTCCAGTTTGAAGCTGTTTGGATCGACAGTTCCCGAGAAATCTAAAATAGACGAAAAACATTATATTACATTAGATTATTAATCTTTAACCGAAAATCATGGATATAAATGTAGATTTAAAATATCTAAATCCGCTGTTGTTCCCTACGCACCTCCAGAACGAGCACTGCTCTAGTTATACAAAAAAGCAGAATCATCTTTTGCCAAACTCCAATCCAAGTCTGGTGTAGACTTCGTTTTTTTCTATCGTAACAACTAGATATAAGCTTTGCTACCATTGAAGAAAACATTTTATTTATTAGCAGACCGTAGAATGGATCCACCGAAACATCATGTCAACAAAAAAAAGCAACTTGATGAAGTTCAATCAACAGGAAAAAAAACCTCTTTGAATGATAATGATCCTCCTCAGAACTGTGGATAAGTCAATTCATAGTTCAATAATTTATCCCAACATTCAACAAGATGTTATTTGACGGGCATTTGATAAATAAACAGAATCATTTTTCTTATATAATCACGTTTTTTCTCTGCATGGTTTCACTTTCTTCTTGGAAAATTGGGCAATCCTTTCATAAGAAAAAAAATCGCTCAAAATCTTGTATTGGTCGATGACCAAAGATTTAATTTGCACAATTCCTACTGAAGGAAACTGTCAACCAAAACTGTCAGCTTAGGTTTCTTCAGTTTTTAATTTGTTCTGGCTGGCTGGCTATGTATATGTCACGTGTACAAGCCTTGTCAGGAAATAGAAAAAATCTACTCACTATTATGTCTAGAAAATAAATAGCATTTTGTGTTTTTTTTTCAAATTCCCTCGAAAAATAGGTTTTTACTTGATGGGTCAATTTACAATGTAATTTTGTGCTGAATTATTACACCGGCTTTTGTCCAGCAATGTCCGTGCTTGTTTTATGAGAATTCAAACTCTTTTAGTTCAACGAAGATAAGAGAAGTAACTTATTTATTGATCACCCTTTTTTCCAATTCGTTTTTTTAATTCATCACCCTCCTCAACACAACATGCTGTCAAAAGACGAAGGCCACCAGACAGTTTCTATTGAGTTGCTAACCAGACCAGTCCGATTTATAGATTCATTCTTAACGATATTTATCTATGTTATTTCATTGACATTTGGTCTGTAGCTACAGATACGAGGTGTGTCCGAATAGTATCCAGCTGCCATTTATCATCAACGAAAAATAGCCTTCCTAGGGCAACTCCGCCCAAGTTTCCTCCAAAGAACTCCCCTTTGGACCACTTACACTGTATCCTATACAGTTTTTAAAAGATACTTCAAAGTCCTCTCTTTCTGCATGCCTGTTCGTCTTGTCCTTAATCTCGTCAGGAATATTCTTCCATTCAATGGGTAAAAGCCAGAAGTAGTAGGGGACCAAAAATGGATTCTATGAGGGTGGGGTTTGGGTATAAGCAAGCAGACCTTGGTGATGCAATATCTCACCGAAATAGTCCCGCGCGAGACGCAAAGAATTAGCTAAATTAGTCATTGCACGATTCACTCAATGTCGTCTCATTGCTTATTGAGTAATTTTATGGGAGAGAGACTGTTCACTCATGAACTTTAAAGTCCCCTGTAATCGCTTACTTATTTGCATAAAGACCCCGTGATTGGGTTCTGAAATATTGGAAATGGCTTGATACTTCAAACCTGACGTAAACTGGAGAACGCATCGGCCAAAAGATGGTGTTCAAATCAACGAAGTAGAAAATACTTTAGCTGGTGAAGGATTTCAACTTTTTTTTATATATGCGCGTACGCCGGTGTGTTTTTATGTGTTTATATTTGTTTTGTGCTCCGGCGCTCCAGGCCAATGACTCGAAAATTGGCATGAGTACTCCACTAGACCCCATTCTGAGAATGTATTTAGTGAAGAAGAATTTTCACCCTTTTGGGGGCCTTATTCTGATTGGTTTATTATTTACCTGTAGCTTCTCCAGATGTAGATGTAGATGTTTCCAGATATTTTTTTTTGCTCTATTTTTTTCAGTTTTCAATGAAAAATACCACTAATGTCATAAATAGAATTTATTATGGCCATATTTATTCTGCTATAGAATTTTTTTTTAACACAACTTCAAATTTCGATGCAACGGTTGTTCAATTATTGACTGCGATGGCAAATTATTCTATAATTCTACATTTCAAAATATTTGTAAAGCACTAAATTCGAAACGGACTTCGAGATCAGCAAACTCAGAACTGGGTAACTACGCTACAAAATATCGTTTTGATAACGCTATTTGTGAATAAGCAGTAAATGGCTAGCTAGACATTTTCCTAGTTACTCAGGGTATCTTTCCGTGAGGCTATAAATTACCACGATTAGTGCGAGAAAATAGGTCTGGTTAATCACTCAATAGAAACCGTCACATGACCATTGTCTTTGACCAGCACGGGATCAATTGGAAAAAAAGGGGTGAGCAATTAATAAGATACCTCTCCCGCCTTTTGTTGAGCTAGTTATATGTAAGTCTATTTTTTTTTTTCAAATTACAAGCGTGAATGCTGTTCGACTAAAACTAAGGGGTCGATTTAGCATAGACTTATGTTGTAAATTGAACCTTCCGCCAAAAATCTACGGGAGGGTCAAAAACAAAAACAAAATTTTGTAGACATAATTCGGCGCATGTGTTCAAAATTTGTGCTCTCTAGCTCCATTGGTGCAGCCTGAATGCGAGATTTATATCCAGTCAGTCAAGTAGTCAGTCGGACCAATTTGAAAACTGAAGAAACCTATGTTGACAGTTTGGGCGACAGTTGTGGTTGATTGTTTCTACTGTCGTTATCTACTTATATCAGATGATCCAGCCAGCTGGATATATTAACTATCATCTCCAAAGAGTTGCAGCTGTCAGTAAATATATTTGAGATTAGGAAGTCCTCCACGTGAGAAATATTACTAAATCTAGATGAGGCAGACACAAGGCCACAATAGCCGGGCGCCCAGTCAGGATCGAAGTTACTTCAACAGAGTAAACTTGTCTCGCTCTGTCAAAAGAGTGAGGTACCCTAGAAGGCTCGAACTCGTTGGCAGAACAAGGTTTCTACCATAGTTGTATGGTACGCATCCCCCTTTTAGGAAGCGTAGACTAGTCTGGTACGGGTCGAAATAGAGAGACGTTCCCTCTGCGATCTAACTCGTTTCGCTCGCAAGAGCTTGCAGAACTAGATTGAAAATCCGACTCCTTGGACAGACACCCTTTGTAGATATTAAAGGAGCGTAGTCTGGCGCAGGGTTGAATGAGTTGGGTCCCCAATGAAGATCAGAGTCACTAGCTCACTAGTCATTAATGAACACCACGTGTACATATCGTCAAAATTAATTACAACATTGTATATATATACAGGTATATCTTGAATAGGGCGATAAATTTGTTCCAAAAATGTCTGTACTGTTAAAAACCGCAATATTCCAGGCCGTATTATAATTCATATATTTTTTTCCTCTTATACCTTGCAATAATAATTTGTAAAGCAATAACTTAATCGTACCATATCAAAACATGCACTGATCAAAACTGTGTAATTCAAGGTATCTCTGCACTTTACAATTGATGAACTCAATCGGATATATAGTCAGGGATGTTCGGACCTTTCTGAGTATTCCATGATCACAATCATCATCATCATCATCATCATCGGCTTTCTAGTGTCTGTCGTTGGACATAGATCTCCCCCAGGATTCGCCACACATCCCTATCATGGCCGCCACGGAGCCAGTACTTTATTTATGTATATAATATATATGATATAATCCTATATTTTGCTGGTCAAAGTTCTGCATATAATCTCTTCGGAGCCAACGTGTTAATCGCGATGTCCCACGGTCGCCTGCAATCCTAGCTGCTTTGGTGTCAAACTCCACTCTGAACGCAACTATTTCAGCCACCAAGTCAAATTGAAAAAAAAAAGAAGTTTTCCTTACTCGTTGAGAGGAGTGTGTGCACAAAATTTCAAGTTACTACAATAGACGGTTTTTATTTTCACTTACTCGCTCTACTTCTCTTTCTTTCCCTCTGTCTTACTTCATTTCTTTCTTCCGTCTTCCTTCGCTTATCTCTTTCCATCTTTCTTTCTTCATCTCTTTCTTTCTCTCTCTCTCTCTCTCTCCTCCTTCCATCTTTTTGTTGAAGGATGACGTAGGAATAGAATCTGTCTTTCTCTTTTCTCTTCTCTCCTTATCCATCATTTTCAATTTTTCTAGCAACAAAACGTCATCGTTGTTAGGTGAGGAACATCAAGTCAACTCAGTACGAGCTCGAAAAAAGGAAAGCCCTAGGCGAGAATTATTCAAGTTTCTTAAGATGTCATCAGCAACGAATGAATCGAATCAAAGAGACAATGATGGAAAGGGGCACCGAGAAGCGCCGAGAAGCACCGAGAAGCGCCGAGAAGCACCGAGAAGCAGTGGGAATATTTATAAAAAACAATAAGTTCAACGCCCACCATTTGTATTAGCTGTTGGAGGGGAAGAAGAAGAAGAAGAATGCAAAGAAGAAGAATGCAAAGAAGAAGACGAAGAAGAAGAACAAGAAGAAGAATGCAAAGAAGAAGACGAAGAAGAAGAACAAGAAGAAGAAGAAGAAGAAGAAGAAGAAGAAGAACAAGAACAAGAATGCAAAGAAAAAAAAGAATGCAAAGAAGAAGAAGAAGAAGAAGAAGAAAATATCTTTATATTAAAAATAAAATACTTGCCATCACAGTCAATAATAGAACAACTGTAGCATCAAAATTTGAAGTCATGTTAAAAAATTCCATCTCTGAGTCGATTGATCTTGATACTTGTAAAATATCGCCTGTCTGACAGCCATGTGACTGATTTTCCTTTTAACACCCCCATGGGATCTGGGGTCTTGCTTACTACACCCCCTAACATCATCCACTGTCCGGTGAGCACCATGGCAGCCCTGTCCCTTGCCGGCGCACCAATATTGTATAGACTCGTGCGTGAGTCCGAGAATTGTTTGCTTCTTGGCATAACGTTCTGTTTGCCTTAGTCGAGTGTTGTCATTTAATGCCTGGATAAGTTGTGGACTGGATATAATTCCATATATATGCCTTGAGACAGTGTACCCGTTTTCATTTCAATCTTAATTTAAATAAACAATATCTCACATACTAAACGTACGATAAATTTATTTAAAAAAATGTTAAAATGATAATTTATTTCAATAGAAATGTATCTATTATTCAAGAACGGACGAATATTTTTCGCCACCGATACTTTTTTCTGCAGTTTCTGTGTGATCTTTTGTTGCTGTCTTCCCACAAAGTACAAAAAGAAATTCTTTAGGAAAAAATCCCACATCAGAGAGATAATCAAAGTCAGTCAAGGCTGACAGTTGTTACAACAGCTTTAGAACTAGTTACGGGAGAGTGGCTCACATATTTTCTCACTCATCCACTTTTAGCTCCGTTATCATCACGACATAACAGTGAAGGGGAATTTTAGAGAAGATATCTGGCAGTTAAACAGAGCACAGGGGTGTGAATTCACGCCTTCCCTAATAGTTTTAGTATAAAGTGAACATCCAAGCCGAAATTAAAACCAGGTTTGCAAATTCTGTTCTAAGCTTTCTTAAACCATGACAGGACTTTCTTTTTTGGCAGGAACAAATTGCTGAAGGTCGAATCTATCTACCCCTTTCGAAATAAAATTCACTTAGGTCAATCAGAACATCCTTCACATAAATTACCTTTTCATTAATTTTGAGAGGAAAAGAATCATAACTACCCGGACGTCTGTTTCTGGGAATCAGTCTGCTCTTCAAGGGCCATTTCAGCACTTTTAAATGAAAAACAGTCAGAACTTGCCAGATATCTGCTTCTAGGAATCTGCCCTCCTTTCAAGTGTTTTTTTGAATACTTTCAGTTAAAAAAAAAGTCGGAACTTGCCAGACATCAGTTTCTCTGGATCCGTCCACTTTTCAAGCAACCTTTAGTACTTCTATGTGAAAAACAGAATTTGTCAGACATTTGTTTTTCTGAATCTGTCCGCTTTCGAGTGGCTTTCCAGAAATTCTGAATGAAAAATTGTCAGAACTTCATAGACGTCTGTTTCACAGAATCTGTCCACTTTCAAGTGGCTTTCCAGTACTTTTGAATGAGAAATAGTCAGAACTTCCCGGACGTCTGTCTCACAGAATCTGTTTGCTTTAAAGTGGCTTTTCAGTACTTCTAAGAGAACTTTCCAGACGTCGGTTTCTCTGAATTCCTCCTCTCTTCAAGTATCTTTACTTTTAAAAGAAAAACCATCAGAAACTTCGACTGTCTGCTTGTATAGACAATATGGTATTGGATATTTAACGTTTTGGTCGTTACATTAGCTTGATGCCCGACATAGCATTGCCTCATCAATCTGCAAGAGGTGTCATGGTCAAATTACACTCACATATACACATGAATCAGTCAGTTTACAATCAATTATCTGATCAAATGACGTTCTTTGATTGTCAGTCTTTGAATGCAATGATTGAATAGACAAATTCAGAAAGTATTTGGTCCACAACGCCCATCATAGCGAGGTCAGGTGAATTTTGGGAAAGGTCAATGTCGAACAACTGGGCCTGGTTAAGCTAGTGCAAGGCCTGCACAATACGTTATAGAGACCTTATATTCAGAAACACGATTAAATATTAAAATGCAAACAATTTTTTACATGCAAAAAAATTTGCCATACAAGTTAGAATATAAGATGAGTTATTTTTTTTACTTAAAAAGTAGCTAAAAATTAACTTTTAGTAAAGTGTGTAATAAAGTAATACTAATACTTTGGACTCCACATCTGTCCGGGTGTTTGATAATATCAGTATCATAAGCCAATTCACAGTCGCTTATTATAACCGTTGTATTTGCACCTCTACTGTGACTTAATTTGACTTATGCTGATCAATTATCAGATGATCGATTAACACTAGAAGGTGGAATAGTTTTCCATGTTTGTGTTACTATAAGTGGAAGTTTTAGGGTATGTTTATTTCATACGAAGTAATAATCAATCTATTTTGTAATATTTAGTCGGTGTTTAATAGAAAAAAATATGGAGCCAATTTCTGAGTTTATATTTGTTTTTTTGTTTCTCTCTCACAGAGGTGGAATAATCAGGTGCTTTGATAACAATTTCTTGGTTTTTCTAGTCTTATTTGATCTTGTCTTATACTCGCGGTTGACTTCCTTAAAAAATAGGTAATAAGACGAATATGTCTTACATTTCAATCATAGTTGAACAACCATAGCCATCAAAGATGGTGAAGGGTCCTATTCTTTTTTTAAATTTTTTTATTTTCTTCATTTGTGAGCGTGTTTGCACGTTTGATTGTGTACTCTAGTGCTCTTGGCCATACTGTGACTTGGTGATTGACACCAGGACTCCACTAAACCCCTTTTGAAAATATCTTTTTATCAGTTTTGTGTCTGGATAAAGTTCTTTTTTTTCTCATCTTTTCGGGTCTTATTCTGACAGGTTTATCTATAAACAATATCTTCATCCTCCATTTCTTTTTTTTTACTCTATTTAGATGTTTTCCAGTGAAAACACCAGTGATGTCATAATTAGAATCTATTCTGATCATATTTATTCTTCGATGGATTTTATTTACATGACGCTACGGTTGTTCACTTATTGACTGCAATGGCCGACATTACTTTGCTTCCGTTTTGATCTTTTGTGTAGTGGCTATGTTTTGAGTTTCAAATACCTTTGTATTTATATTTCGTATATGTATCACATAGATATCACACTCCCATTAATTACAATATCAAAATGATAACTTCAGTTTAAGGTGATGATTAGTTAAAATCGATTATTCTGAACGCCCAGTCTCTCATAAAAGTTGAAGTCAGTGTAGTACTATTATAATAGAGAAATACAGAATTACTATATTTTCTATGATACTTGTAAGCATCTAGCGTGGGGCCCTTGAAATTGCGGGGCTCGTAGCATGTACTACTTTTGTTACAGTTTATCCTATGTTTCCATTTCTATGATGAATGGCCTGAGAAACATGGTTTCTGTTCATGCTTGTTCGAATTTCAGTTTAATCCATATGTCAGTCTCTTCTTTATTGAAAGTCCGTGTGCATGACAACAAATTGGTGAGTTTTGTTTATCATTATTTCTCATATACATATCTGTCTGATAAGACAAATGAGACATTGGCACGGACGTTTGAATGGAAGTAATTTTAGTCATTGACTCAAGGCCACACTAGCGGTAGACACAATGAGGGTCGAACTCACCTACGATAGCAACTTGAGGGAGGCAACCTCTCTCTCTTTCTTTCTCTCTCTCCCCCCCTCTCTCTCTCTCTCTCTCTCTATATATATATATATATATATATATACACATACGCACTCAAATCTAAATATATGATTATTATATAGGCAAATTTTTCTCACTATTTGTGCTCACTGGTTGATTTACTATTCATCATGGCATAATAATAAAAATCACGTCAGAGGAACACTTAAGCCCTAATGAATGAGCACCCTTTAAACGACTTTAAAAACTTAGAATTGGGATATTTGAATTATGAATTACGTAATGAAGCTTTAGATTCCTTAGTGTCACTCCTAACAGATATAGCCCAATGTATATGCAATAGACGTATATATGAATTTATCTCTATAAAAATAAAGTGTAAGTAGTTGAAATAGAGCCGGAGTGTGTTGTGTGTATTGGATAGTTTAGAGTAATTCTGAAAATGATTCGAGGCAAAAAAAGTTTCATCTCCAGTGGGAAGATATGACATCTTGAGTGTTGGTATAGCAGTAGATGGTTATGTAAAATCAGTAAAATGAGACATTTTATTTCAAGTCCACCCTGATGCTGTGGGTCAGCGAACTGAACGGATGACGATGGCTGTCTTGAGAATAAGACAACAGCTTTGGTGTGTTGGGCTGATCTGAGGTTCAGGTCTCCAAGAGACTGATTGCCATTGGGACATTCTGACTGGAGAGAGAAAATGTGTAATAGAATCATTATCAACATCAGCAGCGTTTTAGTATACGTCGTGGGACATAAACCTTCCCAAGATTCGCCAAACCTCTCTATCAGAGGCATCGCAGAGCCAGTCCTTTCTGAATTTATGTAGCTCGTCATGCCATCTTATTTTCTGTCGGCCACAATTTCGCTTATGATCTCTGAGGATCCACGTTGTACGTATGGTTGATAATCAGGAATCCTAGTTTTAAAGAACCATTTGAGATAATATAGAGAGTAGTTTCATAAGTGTAACGGTGATTAAAGATTCTTACATTATTGTAGACGCAGTCAGTCTGACTTAAATCATCGATTTCTTCTAAAAAAAAAAATGTTTTGATTGATTTTACACCCATTTGTTTACTCATTTTGTTCTTTTAATGTGATTATTATTTCCCATCCCTGGGTTGGGTAACTTGGAGGTTGTTTCGATACTTTTTTGTTTTTAGTCTGTATGCAGTAGTTTTGCTTATGGATACATGTTTGTCTGGGCTTATGAGCAGTTTGGGTATTTTGTAGTGATAGTGATGATTTTATGGGTTGGAGTTAGGTGCCAGGTTGTTTAATTTGATATTTAGTCCATTAGGGGAGATAATTTGTAGCATAATACATGGATAATGAATTACGTTATTCGTCTGAATTGAGTGATGTATTAATCATTTCAAATGAGTTTCTATATAATATAACGCAATTTATGATTCATTCTGTCGGACCAAATATGTCAATTTCTAAAATATTGAAATATATATATATATATATATATATATATATATATATATATATATATATTAGGTTTATTACTAAACAGTAGTTGGTTTTGTTTTTACTACTGCGAATCCGAGAACTAATTTGATAATTTGTTGTTTGGTTGGAAGAAACGCTGATTTGAAAAAGAATCAGGTATTTAGTTTTTTGAACATTTATCGCTTTCCTTCAACACCATCAGTTCCAATTTCACTGACGTTTGTAGACCAAGAATAGATCAATAAAGATTCCGAAAAGACCATTGCTGGAAAAAAAGCATTAATCACTACAGTGTGTAGAGCATGAAATCAAGCCAAAGTGCGAGTTTCAAAGACGGGGACGTTATGTATGAGTTGGTGCAAAAAACTGAAGTATATATATAGCTTATAATCATAGTTATCAATCAGAAAAATAACCCCCAAAATCGACGCATATTTGCCAACTAAAAACTAGTCCAATTCTTCCGGAGCATAGAATGTAGGGGTCCTGAAACCAATGAATTTTATGGAGGCATTTTGAGCCGCTGCTTGGTTGTTAGAGACTTTCCCTTTCTGGAAATAAACAAAATATTAAAAAAAAAATGTTTGTCAGTCAGAGAGAGGTCTGGTTAGTGAGCTGGGTGAGGTAGAGAGTTTCGTAGCCTTGTTTGTTTAATATCTGCAGAGGTCAATCGTACGACATATCGAACTTTTTTGCTTTTCCAATTTGGTACAATTATCGAACAACTGTTGAATTGTCAACGTCTAGTTCCTCTGCCACATCTAGAGTTGTCTTGAGTAGGATTGCCTCAATGATGGCCCTCGTTTAGATGTGATCAATCATAGAAGGACGTCCACGTCTTCAAGGCCATCGTTCCTGTTTCAAATTTTTTGGAACCATTGTTGAGTAGTACGTTCGTTGCAAGTGCCCTGGCCAAATACTTGGTCTATATTGCCAACTGTTTCCGCAACTTTATGTCCCATTTTGAATTCATACAACAAATTTGCTCGAATTCACTGTTTTCCATCTTTGATTTGACAGCCTCAAATAAAAGTTCATCTTAGATAAATAGAACGGAGTTCAAACTTTCAAAATGAGCTTAAGTTATCAGATATCGTCAACCAAAACTGTCAGCATAGATTTCTTCAGTTTTTAAGTTGGTCCAGCTGGCTGGTTGGCTATGCATCACGCGAACAAGCCACACCAATGGAGATAGAATCAAATGAATCCATGAAATCCTCAGCAAGCTCAACCATCAAAATCTTGAATATTCCATTAGCCCTAAACAGAAGGGTATACAACCAATGCATCCTCCTGATAGTCACCTATGGAGCTGAAACATGGAATCTAATCGAGAGATTGACCCACTAACTGAGAACCATGCAATGTGCATATGAAAGAATCATTTCTAACCTTTGATGGAGAGATCACAAGACAGCACAATATATCCGGGAGAGAGCAGGAGTCCAGGACATCACAGAATCCATTAAAAACTCAAATGGCAATGGGCTGGTCTTGGTGCAAGGATGGCAGACACCCAATGAATATCATGACTCACGATTTGGATCCCCATAGATCACCTGCATAATTGAGGCCAGGAAGATACAAGATGTAAAGACGAACTACGAGACAAATTCAGGAAATATTGGCCCCGAGACGCCCATGATAGAAAGGTGTGGCGAATTCTTGGGAGGGTCTATGTCCAATGACGGACATTAAAAGAATGATGATGATGATGATGATGATGATGATGATATCTAGAGAACGCTTTTTTCTTGTTTTTTCTTCAACTTCCCTCCGTAATAGGGTTTTAGGTGGTGGGTCTAATTCACAATTAAAGTTTATGTTTGAATGATCCCTCAATTTGTATCTTGCGGCATTTACGTTTTTTTGAAAATTCAGAATTTTACAATGATCGCTGCCCAACAAAAGATGAGAGAAATAACTTATTCATTGATCACCTTTTTTTTCCAATTTTCAACAGACCACCCCTGATGCAGCATTTGGCATTATTTGCGTGACGGTTTTCATTGAAAGTTTTCATCATCATAGATTCATTCCGACCTATTTTCTCGTCTTTGTTGCCCTTCGTAGCAAATATCAGAATTCGTCAATTATTCCTTAAGATGCAGACCTGCCTCTAAGTTTTCTTCCCTCAGTCAGGACACTGGACGTGACATGCATAGCAATTCAAACAACACATCCACGAGTACCAAAAGGATTCGAGAAGGTTATTGAATGCGAAAGACACGATGGATAGAGCAGCCGAAACGTTGTGATGAAAATAGCAAAGCGGATATCTGGTTCAAGGCATAATAGTGACAACATCATGTCTCAGAAATGTAAAATGCTTGAAGGGGAAGCAGTTACAGTATCGAAAACGCTGTGGTAAAAACAATGAACGCCACTTAACTGACTCGAATGAGTCAATATAATATTCACAAGAATATACCCGTCAGAAATGACAGTATTATTCATGTATAGATCAGCACTAAGAAGCCTAAAGCTATTCTATTAGGTAATGTATTTTTCAATGCATTAAGTATCCCAATTTTTTTTCAAGTCCCACCTCATCTGCAGCCGTGTTCGTGACATCATAGAAACTATTAAAGAACTCAAATGGCAATGGGTAGGCCATGTTGCAAGAATGAAAGACAACCGATGGACATCACGTCTCACAACATGGATCCCCAGAGATCACATAAGAAACCGAGGCCGACAGAACATAAGATGGAGAGATGAACTTGACAAATTCAGGAAATACTGGCTCTGCGATGCCCATGGTAGGGAATTGTGGCGAATCCTGGGGAAAGTCTATGTCCAACGATGGACGTTAAAAGACTGATGATGATGATGATGATGATGATGATGATGATGATGATGATGATGATCAGACATCAAGTCTTGAGAGTTTGTATAACGTGATTCTCAATGGTATGTCAAGAGAGGAAGGTAAATCAACCTATGAGATCATCCCATTTGAGTGTAAACAAGCTAATACATAAAGAAAAAAATGATGAACTTATCATATGGTTAGATAATAATCATCATCTGTTTTTAGCGTCCTTTGTTGGATCTAGACCTTCCCAAAAATTCTTGACGTCGCAGAGCCAGTGCTTTCTAAACGTGTCTATTTCGTCACACAAACTTACTTTCTACTAGTCACAGTTTCGCGTATGATCTCTGGGAATCCCCATTGTGAGTCCTGGTGTTCAGTAGTTGTCTGATATACTCTCAATATGACCAGCCCATTGCCATTTAAGTTTTCTAATGGATTCTACGATATCTCTTACTCTTGTTTTTTTCCTTTCTCTAATATACTGTGTTGTCTTGAGATTGTCTTGTCAATGTGATATCGAGCACGATTCCCTCCTGTGCATGTTGCATGTTCCTCAGTTTGAAAGTCAATTTTTGCTTAGATTCCATATTTCTGCTCCATTGGTGACTATCGGGAACATGCATTGGTTCTATACACTTATTTTTAGGAATAATAAGATCGTCTTCTTGAAGCTTTTGCCTGTCAACTTGGAGTGATTTTTCGTCTGATTTCTCCTCCTAGGGATTTCATCATAATCTTTCAATGGGTATCGCTGTCAGCATGAAGCGGACTTGAGTTGAAATGGGAGGTCTTATCATTGGCACATCACTTTAGATAGGAACAGACATCACTTTTCAGTTAATCAGTTATCACCGACTTCACACAATTTAACGAGAATTATTAAACAAATCCATCACCTCCGTGGCATTAAGAGGGCAATTTTTAGCTTTGATCTCTATTAATCAAGTGTTTCACTCCACTTCACACCAATTCTTCAAGAAATAATCACAACTTTGTGATGTCTACTGTAAAATTGTTTAGGTATTATCAAGATAAGTGTCAGTTGAACCAGTGTGACTTGTATGACTAAAGGGATATCCGATATAGGCACTCTCAGCAGGGCCGTTTGACAGTTCAATTTATAACTTTATAATTTGCTTATGACAGTCACATAAATCATTTGAGAAATGACGCGCTTCTTACTTATTCGCAGGTTTAATCGGAGGAGAAGATTATGATGTGTGGCCAAGAGGTGGCAGCTGATAATCTTACTATGATTCATCATATTCCGTCCGTCCGTCTGTGTCAGCACAACTCAAGGACGACTAGAACTATAGCCACAAAATTTTATGTGGTTACTCATGGAACCCTGGGGCATGCTTTCAACATATTGACATTTGAAAATTCTCCATGACATAACAGTTCTAGGTCTGCGTCCGCACTGACTCCGATAATAAATTTCTGATTTCCATCTATCTTACTATAAATATCCAAATCTCCGCCCCCCTATCTGTGTTTGCATAACAAGGTCACTCAGACCTCTGGCCACCAAATTTTCTCTGATTACTACAAAGGGCATGTTTTTAGCATATCAAAAAAGATCGAGAAAAATAATAGTGTGGGGTTTGAGATCGCGCTCACCCCGAAAATAATAATCTTATTTCTATCTACCCAACTATTAAATAGTATCTGTTTAATTCATTTATCTGTGTGTGACCGCTTAGTAGCCGAGCTGCTACATGGTAGCTAAAGGTATTGAATTAAGATACCCTCCAAATGTGCTACCCTAAAGAGAGTAACCAATCCTCGATGATTAGCAACTGAATAATAATAATAATAATAATAATAATAATAATAATGGAACAGTACAGCAAACTAGAAAAGAAAAGTGGGAAGGGAAAAAATTGTACGGCGAGTTTAAAAGACAGATAAAAGATATAGTAGACGAGAAATCATGGACGTGGTTACGAAAGGGAAACCTTAAGAGAGAAACAGAATCGCTCATCATGGCAGCCCAAAACAAAAGCATAAGGACAAACTACATAAAAGCAAAAATCGACGGAACACAGACAAACAGCAAATGCCGCATGTGCGGTGAAAGAGATGAGACAGTAAACCACATAACTAGTGAATGTAGTCAACTCGCCCAGAAGGAGTATAAGCATAGACACGATAGAGTAGCAACGATGATACACTGGGAACTAAGTAAACAAATGGGATTCAACCATGGGGAAAAGTGGTATCAGCACAAGCCAGAGGCAGTTTTGGAGAATGACAACCACAAACTACTGTGGGACTTTGACATCCAAACTGACCACCTCATCCAGGCAAGAAGGCCGGACTTAGTAATAGTAGACAAAAAAAGGAAGGCCTGCCAAATAGTAGACGTTGCTGTGCCTGCAGACCATAGAGTAAAAAAGAAGGAGGGTGAAAAAAGGGAAAAATACCAGGACCTAGCAAGGGAGTTAAGGAAAATGTGGAACATGAAAACCAGGGTAGTACCGGTCATGGTGGGCGCACTAGGAACTGTCCCCAAAACGCTGAGGGAGAGACTGGAGGAGATCGGGATTAGGAGGAGGATAGAGACCGTACAGACCACAGCACTACTGGGAACTGCACGGATACTGAGGAAGGTGCTAGAGATATAAGTACTGCAACGAATTGTAGCTCTGTCATGATATGCGAAAGAGAGAGGAGACGTTAGCTGAAGACCTGAGGAGACTTCTTGTCACTCAGCCTTCAGCGATAACCACTGGGCAACCGGTGTGGAACTGTAAATCGTAGAATTACTGCGACCTATGAGTACTAGGAGAGGAGGGCTGGAGACTTGAGGAGACTTGCTGTCACTCAAACTCCAGCGGTTACCGTCAGGCAACTGGTGTGAGATTCCTAATAATAATAATAATAATAATAATAGTATGGGGTCTGCCTCCATGCTCATCCAAATAATAATGATATCTATCTATCTATCTATCTATCTATCTATCTATCTAATCCTAAAAGCATGTTTCCGATTATCTGTATATGACTTGTAAGTATTAGAAACGTACATTGTGGTCAAAGTTATTCAATTGAGGGTCGATCTGAAAAAACAGATTTCCTCCTGGGGTTAATGACCCAACTTATACCTTCTGCAGGAACTACCTGATGCGTTGTGATGTTCATTCTTGCAACATGGCCAGACCATTGTCATTTGTTTTTTGTAATACTTTTATAATATCTGTTTTCTTCCATTATATACTGTGCTGTGTCAGGATCACCCCGTGTGATGTTGAGCACGGTTCTCTCCTGTGCACTTGGCGTGGTTCTCAATTTGAGGGACATTTTTTTTTAGTAATATTCTATGATTCAGCTATCACAGTGATTGATATGTGCAATAACCTTATTGTGTTCGTTGATGTTATACAGAAGTCTTTCCCGTCTCGCCGGACTTGAAAACTGAAGAAACCTGGGTTGACAGTTGTGATGAAAGTTTCAGTTAACAGGTTTTGATTTATAACATAAATGAATATCTATATAAATCTTACGGATATAAGTTTATTGATGGTGATGTTGATGCGTCTCTATCGTGGGCGTTGTGAAGCCAATTGCCATTTGAGTTTCCTAATAGATTCTATGATGTCTCAGATTCCTGTTTTCCCCTTAATATACTGTGCTGTCTCGTGTCCTCTCCACGTGATGTTGAGTATGATTCTATCATCTGCACTTTTTGAAGGTTCTCAGTTTGTAGGTCACTCTCTTGTCTGGGGTTTAAAGTTTCTGCTCCAGAGGTGACTATCGGAATGATGCATTGGTTGTGTATTTTTTTATGACTAAATTGATCAAACAAATGCAAATATAATAGAGAGCTAGTAATCCAATAACATACGTTTCACACAGTGACTGAACAATACGGTCGATTTTCCTCAACTTTTCTACCATTTCTTGCATCGATATGGACTCTTCCATGTACAACCTCTAGCCACCCAGTACACTATAGTCTGAGGAATTCATACCCTACTTGTAACTTTGTCTTGATTAGTTGCCGGAAATATCAATGTTATATTTGTATTTGTTTTAGCAGTGATTAATTAATGCTCCTCTATTCCGGGTTGAGCACTCTTTAAGTGAGGTAACTCATCCATTGTGAGCTAATGAAATGCTCTTCCACAGGAATAGAACACTCTGGCGGATGGGGAATTTCTACGTAAATAGATATGTCATTTAAATTCAGCCTAATTGACCGTCCAGTTCCGTAGCCTGGCGGTAGGATATCGGTCTCAGGGTCATAAGCGAAGGTTTCAATACTGCCTCGCGGTATTGGACGGGATAATGGAAAGTCTAGCCACACTAAAGAGATGACATAATATATATATATATATATATATATATATATATATATATATATATATCGACTTGCAAAACGTCAGTAGGATAGAAACTTTTGCCCATCAAAATAATGTTAGAATCATCAATCAAAACTGTCGATATAGGTTTCTTCAGTTTTTAAGCTGGTCTTACTGTCTGGGTGGCTCTGTATGTATGTACGTATGTACGTATGTATGCATAGGCAGCCCCAATGGAATTGAAGGGCTGAAAAATTCCAACATTTACTCATCATTGTGTCAAGAAAAAGTATTTTGTGTTTTTTGTAATCACCTCTTAAATATGTTTTTAGTGGAGGTCCTATTTACCATGTAAGTTTCTGCTAAATTGATCCCAAGTTTGTATCCGTCTGCATTCACATGTCAGCATGTGTTTTATTTTGAAAACTCAGATTTTTTTGCTCCACAAAAATCATATTTTCGTTTATCACCCTCTCTTTAAAATTTTCTAATTGATCACTCCTAACATATTGCGAAAAACGTAGTTTATGTGTTGGTTTCGATTAGGTGACTACCTAGAACTGTTTGCTTTAGTGGTGATAGCAAATATTATACCTAATTATAGCATATCAAATTACGAAACTCCTAGAGGAAAGAAATTATTGGCTATTGAATTAATGTTTTATTTTCTCTTTATTTACATTCTGGCATGGATTAGAGGTGCAATGGCCTGATGGTTAGCAGCACAGGAATTGAAGCCCTGAGTTCTTACTATTGCTTTCCGAGAAAGGCATGAAACTGCTTCTACTCGTAGCAACGCAAAAATTGCAAGGCAGTCCATTTTGAGTAACTTGGGGGAGAGCTTGCAACCTCTCCCCAAATATGCTGCAAACAATAATTAGGTCTTCCTGGTTCGTTTGGGAAGTAGAGTCAAGGCCATAGCCTCGTGTGTCGTGCGATATGGGAAGCAATTAAGTGACTGAGTGTCACGAACGCCAGTAAATCAAAGTCTTTACTCCATGAGCCACGACCCACAATGCTTTAGAGTAGTGTTCCTCAAAGTGAAATCCACAGTTGCACAAAGGAACCTCAGAAACAGGGTGATTTAAAAAAAAAGACATTGATCTGTTTTTATTAATCATTTCTTCCAAACAATTTCAAATTTAGAGCAATTAGAAACAGTTGCTCTTTAATAATGATTATTAATATTTTATGATTTGCATTAATAATCTTTCTCTCTCTAAAACAATTCCTGTTTCGTATATAGTCTCATGTAAAATAGGATGGCGGGGTTGTCTGTAAACTATAGGCATGAGAGTTCTGCGAATTTTTGAAAATTGTATAAGGGTGCCGCGACCTATATAAGCTTGGGAAGCACTGCTTTCGAGGAAAAGTGGAAGCCTTTCGACTTATCACTATAATATTATGAAACCTTCCTGTGCACTTTTTTTGCGTCGTACCCCAGAAGTCCACTTCAGCTGCAGCTGCTACTGATGTTACTTGTATCAAGTTGCAGTTTTATTTCTCTTCTTCCCAACATCTGTGACACCATTTCCTTTCTGTGCAAGACAACCAATCAATGTCAGTTTATTCCATGCATGAAGCAACTGTAGAAACTGTCTGCTCATGGCCAAATCACGTCGGATATACAGGTTCCCATACGATAAAAGCAGTTAAGAGACGTCGAACCTGGTCAGGATCTAAGTGGGAAACCGCCAAGGAAGATCCGGAGCCGTTAGCAAGAATAGTGAAACGAATGAATGCCAAATCGGGTGCTTGTCGCTTTTAAGTCTATCTCACACATTGCAAGCCGAGTCAAGAGATGAGAAGCTCGGTCAGGGTCGGTTGATATCTTGTCCAGCATAATGGCACTAAGCTTAGCTAAGAGATTTTCTTAAGCATTGTCATTAAGGCTACCGACTTTGGTTCTTTCGTATCAAATCAGATTCTTTCAAAGCAATTTGTTTTCATTGATTGACGAAATAATTGGGTCGGTTGATATCGCATTCAGCGTAAGGGCACTAAGCTTAGCTTGGAGATTTCGAATTGGGTTCTTTCGTATCAAACCTTATTATTTCAACGCAATTTGTTTTTATTGATTGACGTAAGAATTGGGTCGGTTGATATCGCATCCAGCGTAAGGGCACTAAGCTTAGCTAGATTTCGAATTTGGTTCTTTCGTATCAAACCTGATTCTTTCTACGCGATTTGGTTTTATTGGTTGACGTGGAAGTTGGGTCGGTTGATATCGCATCCAGCGTAAGGGCACTAAGCTTAGCTAGGAGATTTCGAATTTGGTTCTTTCGTATCAAACCTGATTCTTTCTACGCGATTTGGTTTTATTGGTTGACGTGGAAGTTGGGTCGGTTGATATCGCATCCAGCGTAAGGGCACTAGGCTTAGCTAGGAGATTTCGAATTTGGTACTTTCGTATCAAATCTGATAATCACTACGCAATTTGTTTTTATAGATTGACGTGGAAATTGGGTACTTTTCTTTAATTTTACTAATTTTATTCAAAATCGCGATAAAATATGAAATATTTGTAGAAATATTATCTACCGAAACGCTTTTGTGTTATGAGCGTGAGCTTGAAGAGTCTTGCCGATTTTGTCCCTTTGGAGATAGTCTAGCTTTTGATTGAACAATTAAATCTCAGGTGGCAGTTTTTGGAATTTGATGTTTTTGGTAACATCAAATACCAACTGAGGTTTAAGGCTCCTAAAAATTAGCACCGGTTGTCCACATGGACATATGGCGTAGTGATTAGAGATTTAGACAGAATTACTGCAAGTAATCTAATGATTCTAGGTCCAATCCCAGTGAGACAATAATAATTCGAAAATACTACTACTGCTAAGAGGGGAGTGCAGTCAATATACCCCCATCGGTTAAATAAAGGGTTAGGTTCGTTACTTCCCCACACCTACCAGATGATACCTGATGAAAGCCGTAGAGTACAACAGCCGAAACGGTGTATGGAAAACGACCAAGATGAGAATAGTCCGAACAATAATGGTGATGATAATAATAATATCTCAAAAATTCAGAGTTACACATTCTTCTGTATATTTATGACTGTCCACTAGAGTTCTCAATGTTTCAAGGACATTTGGTAGAGAGTTGGTCAATAGTCCACATGGATGTGATTAAATTTGGGAGCGGATCCTTGCACAATTATATCCCATACGTCGTAGTTATGTGTCAAAGCCACATAATATCGCCAAAGTTTCGAGCTAATCCTCACAATGTCTCTGGAAGTTCACAATGAATATCAATGATATTTCGTAGAAGGGTGGACAATAGTCTATGGACATAACTGAGTTTGGGCGGATCCATGCACAATTACCCCCAGTCAATACCATTGGTGAAAGTTTTGGCTCTCTGAATGCTTTTTAGTTGGAAAACCGCATTTATTGTTGTGTATCTATCTATCCAACCTAATCATGTTATGAATTTATATGCTGATTTTTCTATCTATTTATTTGTTCGTTTGCAGTCAAATAGGATGATCTCATTGGTTGATATACCTTCATATCATGATATTACATTGAAATTTACACCATAGAAACTCTTGAGAACTCGAATCATCGTGAATTACTCGCTGGGCTGTGCAAAGGTCAAACTCCCTTCTTTCACTAAGATCTACAAAGTAAACAGAACAGTTTTCATTTATCCATACAATATTACCAAAACTATGTGTCACATTTCAATTCTTCTTCTGATAGTCGCTATAAATGGGATATGCCAACTTAAGCAGTCAACCTGACTTGGGCTTTAGAAGGGGGAGTGAATTCATCATCAGTTTTTGCGAACGTCACTATGTCACTGTTATTTGTGCATTATGTCACTTGTTTTTCTCCTGGTTATCGTCATTTGTCATAGTTATATGCGAAAATGAATTCAAAACTCAATAGTGAGATTTTAACAAATGAAAAAAATGAGAAAGCCTACTCAACCTAAAGGGTAATTCGCCATGAGCATCAAAAGTAAGAGAGAGAGGTAAGGGGTACTCACCCTAAGAGTTAATCCACTTCTTACCTCTATAGCTAAGAAAGAAAGAATTTTTTTGCTCTCAGTTGGATTCGATCCCCAAATCTACTGATGGTTGGCAGAACGCCCTAGACTTCTGCACCACGGAGACATAGCCGAAAACTGCAATCCATTTGTAATAATAAATAACACTGTCATAAGAATAACTCAAAATCACGGGCAAATATCTATTGCTTAAAATTCTTATCGTTGAATAGTTTTTTTCATTGTTTTGATAACATTCTTAGTAATAAAGTAATTTTCATCCTCCAAATATGAACATATATACTTGTTATTATATAGAAATGATATTTTCCTGAACAGAAATTCAATGTTTGCACAAAGGAAAAAACCCAGAACGGAGAAATGCGAGACGGTTTGACATGACGTCATGGAATCACTCTTTATTTTCCACTCTTTCTCTTTCTCTGTTATTCATGTCTGAAATTCACACTTCTTTAATTCTTGATCCGACGAATACTGATAGTGAAGTCTACTCTGAAAGTTTGACAAAAACAGCTTGAGAATGAGTTGAGACTTGAAAAAAATATGACATTTGGATAATCAAAGATAAATTAAAATAGTTTCCGGCTCCTCAGTGTCGATCCATACATTAATGACCCAAATAGACGCTGTACGTGATTGGCTACTGCTTAGTGGCCATTTTGAAAGGCTGAATATGGCTAGATTTTTCCCCTTGATCAAAAAACGTCTTTTCAATCTAAAATACTGTTTACTTTAAAGTCTAAACAGCATGTAGTTTGGGTCAGGGTTAGTAGGCAAGTTTGGGGTTAGGGTTAGTATGTAGGTCTTGGGTGGAGTTAGTAGGTAGCTCTGTTGTTAGGATTTGTAGGTAGGATTAGTGTTAGGGTTACTAGGTAAGTTTTTGGACTTGGGTTAGTAGGTAGGTCTGAGGTTAGTATAAGTGAGTAGGTCTGGGCTTGGTTTAGCAGGTAGGTTTTGGGTTAGGGTTAGTATGTAGGTCTCAGGTTTGTCTGTCTGGGTTATGGTCTCAGGTTTGTCTGTCTGGGTTAATCGGTGTTATTTCATCACCTGGAATTTAATCTATCGAACAAATATTTAGAAAGAAAAATTATCCACTTTTAGTCATTCAAAAATGGCCGTACCTCAACGGAGGCTGCTTATCGCGTCTGCTAAGAAGTGACCTCCCTTGTAAAATATCTGCGTAACGTTTTAATGTACCGATTCCAAAGGGATACAAACTACTTTTGCAACATACTTTATCGGGCAGTGCACTGATCAGTGACAACGGTAATCGCTGTTCAGACGCGAGCACGTCTCTGATAACTCTGTAGCGTGCGTACGCATGACTGGATGCCATCGTTAAAGGTGATAAAATGCGCTGCCTGTATGTCAAGTCGACATGATAAATAAGTTAACAAACGAGAGCTACCGCCGTAGGCGCACTAAAGTCAAGTGTATCGAACGCAGCTGCAAAGTGCAGTTGGTGTAATTGTCAAGGAACGCCTACCACCACTGGGTGAAACCTGACAATGCGCAACAATGCAAAATCACGCATTGAGCCAATGACCCTGGAAAAACTGTTGGGGTCGGGTTTGGAAATCTTGATTTTCAACCTTTTTTTTCACTCCGAATTAGAAAGCAAACTATGGCATAATCGTATTATTATTATTATTATTATTATTATTATTATTATTATTATTATTATTAGCAATCTCACACCAGTTGCCTGGTGGTAACCGCTGGAGTTTGAGTGACAGCAAGTCTCCTCAAGTCTCCAGCCCTCCTCTCCTAGTACTCATAGGTCGCAGTAATTCTGCTATTTACAGTTTCACACCGGTTGCCCAGTGGTCATTGCTAAAGGCTGAGTGACAATAAGTCTCCTCAGGTCGTCAGCCAACATCCAACATCTTCTCTCTTTCGCCTATCATGCCAGTGCTGTGGTTTATATTTCCACTTTCATTTCCTTTCCTCTGTTGGGTCACTGTTAACAATTAACGTTGCATATTATTATTATTATTATTATTATTATTATTATCAGCAATTTCACACCAGTTGCCTGGTGGTTACTACTGGAGGTTGGAAGACAGCAAGTCTCCCCAACTTTCCAGCCCTCCATACTCTTAAAGTCCACAGCAGTACTGTGGTTTACAGTTTCACACCGGTCACCCGGTGATTATCACTGAAGGCAAAGTGACAGTAAGTCGCGTCAGGTCTTCAGCCCTCCTCTCATCTCATCACTCCCTCACCTATCACAGCTGTACTGTGGTTCGTACCTCCATTATTATTATTATTATTATTTGGAATCTCACACCAGTTGCCTGGTGGTAACCGCTGGAGTTTGAGTGACAGCAAGTCTCCTCAAGTCTCCAGCCCTCCTCTCCTAGTACTCATAGGTCGCAGTAATTCTGCGATTTACAGTTTCACACCGGTTGCCCAGTGGTTATCGCTGAAGGCTGAGTGACAATAAGTCTCCTCAGGTCTTCAGCTAACGTCTCCTCTCTCTTTCGCATATCATGACAGAGCTACGATTCGTTGCAGTCCTTATATCTCTAGCACCTTCCTCAGTATCCGTGCAGTGCCCAGCAGTGCTGTGGTCTGTACGGTCTCTATCCTCCCCCTAATCCCGATCTCCTCCAGTCTCTCCCTCAGCGTTTTGGGGACAGTTCCTAGTGCTCCCACTATGACCGGTACTACCCTGGTTTTCATGTTCCACATTTTCTTTAACTCCCTTGCTGGGTCCTGGTATTTTTCCCTTTTCTCACCCTCCTTCTTTTTTACTCTATGGTCTGCAGGTACAGCAACGTCTACTATTTGGCAGGCCCTCCTTTTTTTGTCTAGTATTACTAAGTCCGGCCTTCTTGCCTGGATGAGGTGGTCAGTTTGGATGTCAAAGTCCCACAGTAGTTTGTGGTTGTCATTCTCCAAAACTGCCTCTGGCTTGTGCTGATACCACTTTTCCCCATGGTTGAATCCCATTTGTTTACTTAGTTCCCAGTGTATCATCGTTGCTACTCTATCGTGTCTATGCTTATACTCCTTCTGGGCGAGTTGGCTACATTCACTAGTTATGCGGTTTACTGTCTCATCTCTTTCACCGCACATGCGGCATTTGCTGTTTGTCTGTGTTCTGTCGATTTTTGCTTTTATGTAGTTTGTCCTTATGCTTTTGTTTTGGGCTGCCATGATGAGCGATTCTGTTTCTCTCTTAAGGTTTCCCTTTCGTAACCACGTCCATGATTTCTCGTCTGCTATATCTTTTATCTATCTTTTAAACTCGCCGTACAATTTTTTCCCTTCCCACTTTTCTTTTCTAGTTTGCTGTACTGTTCCATTGTTTTCTACTTTATTGTGTGTTGCACTATCCCTCGCGCTCTTTATGATTTCTTCACTATTTGTTTGCACATATCTATCTAGGACTTCTTTAGCTCTCTGGACACAATCTTCTATGCTGATGAGCCCCCTACCACCTTCTTTTCTCTTAACGTATAGCCTATCTGTATCATCCCTAGGGTGTAATGCTTTATGCATCGTCATAAGTTTCCTTGTTCGCCTATCCATTGATTGGAGCTCTTCTTTTGCCCATCCTAGGAATGGTCCTGTATACCTAACTACTGACACAGCCCAGGTGTTCATTCCTTTTATTAGATTTCTGCTATTTAATTTGGTTTCTAATTTTTTTCCTTATCCTTCTGAGGTATTCTCTCTTAATTTTCTCCTTCATCTCTTCCCGTTTTATCGTGTCACATTCAAGGACACCTAGGTACTTGTATCGGTCTTGTGCAGTCAATGCCCTAATCTTGTTGTTGTCCGGAAGTTCAATTCCCTCAGTCATTGAAAGCCTTCCTTTATGCATCACCATGATTGCGCATTTTTCTATCCCAAACTCCATTCCTATGTCCTCACTATATTCCCTCACTTCGTTGAACAGAGTCTCAAGCTCTCCCCTGTTTTTTGCAAACAATTTAATATCGTCCATGTACATTATTATTATTATTATTACAACACCGTCTCTTCAAGTCTCCTGCCCTCTAACAGTTCACAGCTGGACCGTGGATTACAGTTCCATATCAGTTGCCTGGTGGTTATCGCTGAAGGCTGAGTGACAGTAAGTCTCCCTGGGTTTGCAACCGTCCACTCTAATCGTGTTCACCTATCCCAGCAGCGTTTTGGTTTGTACTGCCTCCGGCATGCTCTTTTCTTAGTTGTTCGGTCATTGTTAAGAGCTGAGGCATTATATATCATATTTCTATAATTGTCCTCAGCATTCATGCATTCCTTAGTAGTGCTGTGGTCTATATAGTCTCAATCGTTCCTCTTATCCTCAGTTCTTCTAATTTTGTTTTCAGTATCCCTGGTACTATATCGAGTGCACCTATTATTACTGGTACAACCCTAACTTTCATGTTCCACACCTTCTTCAGTTCTCTTTCCAGGTTCTAGCATTTGCTTAGCTTTTTGCTCTCCTCCGTATTCACTCACGGCCACGTCTATTATTTGGTAAGTTCTCTTTTCCTTGTCTGCAATTACCAGGTCTGGTCTTTTCGCTTGGATGAGGTGGTCAGACTGGATGTTAAAGTAATTTATGGTTTCAAGTTTCCAGATCTGACTCCGGTTCGTACTGATACCATTTGTCTACATGGTCAAATCCCATTTGTTTGCTCAATTCCCAGTGTATCACCGTTGCTACCTTGTCGTGTCTATTTTTGTACTCCCTCTTGACCAGTTGACTACATTCACTGGTTATTATTATTATTCTCCTTTTCACACCAATTGCCTGATGTTCAACGCTGTAGACAGAGTGATGGCAAGTGTCCCCAAGTCTCGAGACATACTCTTTGCACCCTCACAGCCCACATCAGTTTTACACCAGTCGCCCGATAGTTATCGCTGAAGGGTGTGACATTAAGTCTCAGGTCTCCAGTCATCCTCTCTTATCGCCCTCATCTATCACAGCAGCGCTGTGGTGTGTACCGTCTCCACCTTACCCTTTTCTTGGCTGTTAGGCCATTGCTAACTATTGGGAGTCGTAGATCTCATACGGTTATGAATTAGTAGTTAATCAGACGGTGTGTGGTAAATGACAATATCAGAAGACTGTTTAGGACAAATGACTCATTATTTCAACGTTTGCTCATTTCGAACTTTGTCAAGAAACAAAGGTGCCACATTCGCTGTCCAAAGATATTTATCTAAAGTGAGCAAAACCTTGGAATGAGGGGTCATTAGTCTTAACCAGTCTTCCGATATTCTAAGTTTACCCTCTCCTTTTTCCTCACATACACACACACTACATTCCAGTAAGTTATATATATATATATATATATGTGTGTGTGTGTGTGTGTGTGTGTGCATGTGTGTGTGTGTGTGTGTGTGTTAAAAATGGATATAGATCTGACAATATGATGTGGAGGAAATTGACTGTTTGGAAAACATAAGGCTAATTATTACAACTGAAATTCTCTATTGGTTATGATAGCTAACGTTCCATCCATAAATTGGACTTCTTCAGAACTTCTGCCAAAGAACGGTGTGAGAAAACGATGGTAAATCTTCATTATGCATAGTCCAGTAGCAATGTGGTTGTAGTGGATTCTGTGATTCCTGGAAAGAGTTAACAGTGTGGAAAATTTCCATCTGCAGCAGCTAATTGAGTATACCGTAAGCTGTTTATTAGAGCAGATGTATCTAGTCGTTGGACTTACACCCTGCCAGGGGAGTGGACATAAGAGAAAAAAAAAACTTGTCGGAATAAAGTTTTGATATCAGCTTTTTGGCTAGTGTCAGTGCTTCGGATCCTTCAAACTGAGAAATCGATTAACACTTTTTGAGATTGCTACCAATCCAGGTATCCTTGTCCAGTTTCATTAGGATTCGTCCTGTGATCAAGTCCACCCTGTGCTAATGTCCTCGTGACATCAGCCACAGCGATATGAGGGCCTTTGCACCCTTTGCACCCTGTATCTGTATGTTTGCGTGTGGGATCTTATCTTGAACTCGACCATGGGTTTTGACCTCGTATCACATTTGCAGTCGTAAGGATACAAATTAATAAACCAGCCCTGAACCAGGGCTTCGTCACAGGTTGTTTTATATCCCTGGGAGTTGTCTCTTGAAGGAAGTTTTACCTTTAATATTTCCCTGAATCGGTGGGTCTGGGTTACTACCTTTTCGGCTTCTGAAAAACTGCTTGAATAATTAGAGTTTCTGAAACGACAATGACGTCAAAATAGCATTGTAAGTTGTATTCGATTCGAACCAGGTGTTATTCCATCGCAACAACTGGCCGTACTAATCAAGACTTTGTCATAGAACTGATCGGGTTGGTCAATAGAACTGTCACGTGATCATTGTATTTTGGCATCGTGGAGTGCTGGGGGTGATCAATTGAGAAAGGAAATGGAGTGAACAATGAAGGCAAACAATGAAGAAAGCAATAAAGTCGGTTTCCATACGAACTTTGGTAAAGCAATTGTCATGTACAACAAACATGTTGAAAACAAAGACACAACAATCAAAATCAGAAACGCAGAACTTGAGGAAGAAGACCAAGAGATCTACATAGAACAAAGAATCTCCATGAAATTCTCAAAATGAAGAAGAAATCAATCAAAGAATAATTCTAGGATGGTAAGTTTTCGGCAGTGCAGCTTCAATCTACAAAAACAAGAGAATCCCGACAGTGCCTAAAAGAAGGCTATATAACCAATGTATCCTCCTGGTAGTCACCTATGGAGCTGAAACTTGGAACCTAACCAAAAGATTAACCCTCAAATTGAAAACCATTCAATGTATACGCGAGAAAATCATGCTCAACATAACAAGGAGAGATCATAAGACAACACAAGATATTAATGGAAAAAGAGGAGTTTTGGTTGTGACAGAATCCATTTGAAAACTCAAATGGCAATGGGCTGGTCATGTTGGGAGAATGTCAGATAACCGATGGACATCACAAGTGGATCCCCAGAGATCACATGTGAAACTGGTGCTGACTACGAGATGTTTGACAAATCGACTGATGATGATAAAAAAGTCTGAATTTTTAGAAAAAGAGCGTGAATTCTGCCAGACACGGATTGAAAAACTGGTGCGACACAATCATCCCAATACTCCCTCATTTGGCTTAGTGCTCTATTTAAATAAGCTCAGTAAACATAATGGCAGCCCCCCCCTCACTTGGAAGATTGACTCAATGCAAACTTCCGAATTTCTTTATATTGGGTTCCATACCTGCTAAACTAAGTTACGTAAATATTGGATTGATTTTCAAGCCACCCTGTCAAAGTCTACTTGAATGGTTTGTTTAAACACCACTGGTATTATTGATCGGTTTTCTCGTGCAATCGTACCAAAGACTTATTACCCAAGTCCCACAATAGTTTTTACATTCATATGAACACTTGTTAATGCAAATGCAACAAATATGTGACGGAGGTAGTGATTTGTCATTCTAAATCTTTGGCTGTGAATTGATTGATTAACGTCATCTAACTTAATTCATTTTACCGACACAACTCGATGGCTTCTCGAAAAATAGCCACTCTATAGAAACCATTAAAGAACCAACGTTTTTTGGCAGCATGCTATATTTGAGAGGATCAATAAAAAAAAATTGGGAAAAGGGCAGAGCAAGAGAAATTAATAAGTTCCAGATCTCACCTTTTGTTGGGCAGGGATCATTTAAAAAATGTCGAAATTTCCAAGAAGGCAAACGTCAATGCTGCTGAACTCAAACTAAGGGATCAACTTAACAGGAAATTACATTGCAAATAAATGTCCGCGGTAAAAACAACAATTCTTAGAAATAAAGAAAAGTTTTTTCTAGACATGAAGAGTAGATGTTGAAATATATACATACATACATACATACATACATACATACCAAGTCAGCCAAATCTCTTCTTTTTGAAAAATTAAGACTTCTTTTTAGTGATCACTGCCCAATAAAAAGTGAAAGAAGTGATTTATTTATTGATCACTTACTCCCCTAACGTTTCTTATTGATTACCCCAAACATGACATGCTACCAAAATACGTTACTTGCCAGGCAGTTTCTACTGAGTGACTTACCAGATCCATTTGTGTGACAGGTTTGATTGAGAGTTTCTAATTGGTTTGATTTCTGGGCCACCCTGTCAAAGACCACTTAAGCGGGTTGCTTAGACACCATAAATGGTGGTATTGATTGCATTTTTTTTCGTACGATTGCACCAAAAAGTTACGTTCATTTACACCCTGAATCTCCACTGGATATCAACGTTTCCTTTTGAGCACTTTTGAGCGCTGCCAATACAAGAAACGTGCTGGGTGTAGCGTGAAAAGCTCTAAAAGGGTAACATTGCTTCCAACTACGACCAGCCAGCCAGCCAGCCACTTCATTATACCGGCTTGACTTTGCCCTGGTTTTGTGTCCTTTCCTGCTTTTCCAAGTGTCTAAAAAGCGAAAGTTAACTTAGCAACTGCGGAGCCACGTTCTGGCAAATCGCCCAAAATGACTCCGGCCAACACGGCTCTTCGTCCTAAACATTTCAATATCATTCAATATCGGGCCACCGTTATCCCACAGATCGAAAAATACCGAACTCGAGAAGACAAACAGGTCTGGTTAGTCACTCAATAGAAACCCTTCATGTGATCGATGCCACGTTGTTGGGGCTGAACAATCAATGAATTCACTTCTCTCCCATTTTGATGGGAAATGATAACTAAAAAATCTGAATGGAAAAAAAAACAAAACAACCCCCCCAAAACAAGCGTGATTGCTGCTGAACACAACCAGTATGTTATCAATTTATCAAAACTTTACATTGCAAATGGAGCCCCCCCCCCCCGTTTAGGTAATAAAAAACAAGAAACATTTTTTTTTAGACATAATAAGGAGTAAATGCTTAATTTTTCTGACATCTAGCTCCTTTGGTGCGGCCTGTATGCGTTATATATTCATACATAGCCAGCCAACCAGCTAGCAAGTGAGCCAGCCAGTCCATCTTAGAAACTGGAGAAATTTATCTAAACAGTCATCGTGACAGTTCTGGTTGACGGTGTTTAATTACTTAGATAGTACTTCCTGAAGTCTGACCAAACATATCTAACCAGTCTCGACTGAATGTCTATTCTATGTAACACCAGCCCGTCAGCTGGACTAACGTAAAAACTGGAGAAATCTATGTCGACACTTTTGGTGACAGTTTTGGCTGACAGTGTCTAATACGCATGGCGGAATCAACAAGACCGTTAACAATTCATCCCGATTGGTGCTTGAATAACCGGTATCAAATATCTCCGACCCCACGGGCTTCTGAACACGGATCGATACATTGGATGAGAGTGAAAGAGACATGTGTTTCTTATCGGATTGAGTCAATTGAAAGAATCGAACAAAAGTATACACAAACATGTCTGGTTAGTCACCTGATAGAAACCATCATGTGACCAACGTGCTTTTTGAGGGATGATCAATGAAAAAATTGTGAAGAAAAAAGGGGTCTTCGATTGATAAGTTACTTCTCTCGCCTTTTATTTGGTCAATGATCACGAAAGAGTCTGACTTTTTAAAAATAAAAACAAACGGTTACAAACTGGGGGATCAATTTAGCATGAATTTACATTGCATATTGAACCCTCAACTAAAAATCAAGTGGGGGGAGGGTGTTAAAAAAGCGTTCTTTTCTCGACATGAAAAGGAGTGAATTTTTAAATGTTCATCCCTCCAGCTCAGTTGGCATGGCCTGTACACATTATACGTAAAGAGCCAACCAGCCAGATGAACCAAAAAACTGAAGAAACCTATTTTGACAATTTTGGTGATATTAATTTTTTAGTAATAATTTCATTCATTTGCTATACAGCTAGATGATACGGCAAACATGTCTAACTTATCAGGAATAGTCGAACAACCGTAACCATCAAAGATGGTAAAGAGTTCTATTCTTTGCTATATGTGGATGTGTGTGTGCTTGATTGTGTGTTCTCGTGTGTTTCTTCCAGTGCATCTGGCCGTACTGTTTTGTCTACCGGTTTGAAAATCGGCATCAGTACTCCACTAGACACCTAAGAATGAAAAAAAAGTTTTGGGAAAAATGCTTTTTGGAACTTTATTTTGCTTCATTTTGATAGGTTTATTGATAACATCTAGATTCTCGAAAATCTAGATGTTTCTAGATGTATTTTTTGCTCTATTTTAGAAGTTTTCAATTTTTGACTCTGATGGTGAGGAATACTTTTTCATTTGATCTTCGTGCAGCACCTTTGACTTCAGTTTCAAGTGAACATGTATCTATGTGCCGTATTTGAATCAGAAAGAAACCACTCTCCCATTATTCACACTTCTAAGGTGATGATTGCAAGTGTGACTTGAACGTCTTTCCATGCACGTGTGCCGGCAATGTTCAATCTGAGACTGGAGTCTTCTCGTCATCGCAATGGACCTATATGACTCTTATTAGCACTCAGTAGAAGACAGATAAAGTGACCTTACGTATAGAGATGGATAAAAAACAGAAGGAGAGAGAGAGAGAGAGAGAGAGAGAGAGAGGGAGAGAGAGAGTAAAACTGAATAAAGAGAGAGGGATAACGAGAAAGAAGGAGAGAGAAATAAAGAGAGAGATAATTTTCTCGGACAGAGCTACATCCATCTAGGAATAAGCTTGAGCCCACGAAACTATGTTCTTATGGACACACCTACGCACATTGGGAAAACAGAACGATTTCACTCTCAGTACAATTAAATTAGGTGGATATTACTGTTTTGAATAGTAAAGGTTCTAATGATGTGACTCTAAAGCAGAGTGTTTTTTATTTACTCATCCTAGTGTATTTCTTGTATCTATATTACTTCTCTCGGAAGAAGCGAAGATTGACTGACCAGACGTCAAATAAACCAAAAAATCTCATTTGTGCACAACAGGGTCTTCTGAATTGTCATTCCACTTTTTTTACACACACTCACACACACTCACATTCACATACACCCACATATATACTTATATATATGTTTTGAAAAATGGATAAATATGATTCAATACAATGATTACAAATTGCTTTAGTTTTTATTAGAACTCTTCTATGAAATGATATCCTGTTGTTAAGCAGTTAATGTATCACTTGGTCTAGACAATGTAAATAACATAGAAGAAAATGGGACTGCTGCAGGAATCGAATCTGCGACCGATAGGTTAGCCGCTTCAAAGTTGTGATGCTCTTACCATTGAGCTAAACAACTACCTTAAATGCGCAGACCCAAAGTAAGAGCAACACTACGTTGAAGCAGTTACCTTATCCCTTGCAGGTTCAATTCCTGCAGTAGCCCCATTTTCTTTAATCGTTTATTCTATTTGAGACGTCTAGATAAAGTGATACATTAATCGTGTAACGATGAAGGATTATTTCAAATGAGAGTTGTTTCAATGCAATATAACACAACTTATAATTATTCATGTATAAATTATTAGAAAATGGATATATAATCCAACAAAATATTTATGAATACTTTATATCATTTGAAACTCTATTCGAAATGACATCCTGTTATTACAAGGATGTCGAATGATATGACGTATTCATAAATATACTGTTGGATTGTATATCCATTCCTTTAGAGTATAATTGTCGGCGTAGGGGACGAAACAGTGCATACATAGACAGTGAAAATAAACAAGATGAGAGGAGTGGGTACGAAGCGGGTATTTGGGCCTTAACCTTCCCGTAGGGCTGTTTGACTTCATGGTACGAGCAACGCTTCGTTAAATCGGTCGGAAGTTCGATTCCTCTAGCAGCCCCATTTTCCTAATTTTTTTTGTTTATATTTACGAGGTCTAGACCGAGTCACTCGTTCCCTGTGTAACAACGGTAAGTCATTTCAAATAATATAAAACATTCACACACACACACACACACACACACACACACATATATATATATATATATATATATATATATATATATATAAGCTTGATGATATACGACGAGAAAATTAACCGTTAGGTAAGTGGAAAAAATTGTTAAAATTTTCGGTTGAATATGCTGATAGAGAATCAACTCGAAGAAGTTTTTCTGTATTATTAGTATTCTCAAAGATGATATCATAAGTTGATTTGTATGCAGTCAGAGATTTAAACCGACACAACGGATTTGAAATTCATATGGGTGAACATCCAATAGAAATGACACAAACAGTGAGTCACGTATGTTATTATACTTACTGATCCCTCATCATTAAATTCGTTTTTTGAGTAACCAACGTAAGTAATCCCTGTTTCAAAAAAAAAAAAATGATGTGTTGTATACATATATCAATGTACAATAATAACGATACTCTATATAAAGTGATTAGCTATATGTATGACATAAGGTATATAGTGAGAAAGGGGGTAGTGTTTGATCAATATCTCCGGGATGCCATGTTAATAAAACTACTTTGTCGTGAAATCCCCGAATCAGTTACATGGTCAAAAACTGATGATCCCAACATGAGACGATTTATACATTATACCATAATAACAAAGTATATGTGAAACAGGAAAAGAAATACTGAAGAAAATTACAGAAATTGCATATACAGATATTGGGAACTAGACCCAGTTCACACCCCTTGACAAAATGAATAACCCCATACCACTCACTACCACGCTCAGCCTTCTCACCAAATTCCCCTAAACTAAAATAAAAAAAAACATATATAATTATTCGCCTGATGAGGCCCGTAGGCAGGAACATGAGCTAGTTTGTGTAGCGAATCCACATTCTACTAATCATTTCCAGCTCTACTCTAAAACAACTCAACTTCAATAGTAAAAAGTTGTATGTATCGAGCACTCTATGAAATAAATCCATTACATATCAGAAGTTGCTTTATATTATTAATATATCATTATATTATGTTATACTGCTAACCTGATCTATACTATATATATATATATGTATATGTATATATATATATATATACGCGCACAAAAGGAAGCATTCTTTCAAAAGCTACAGAAAGTAGTCTTCTCCAGCACAATGTAGGGATAATGATCTCGATTGTAAAGTTTCACAGCCTTGTTCACCCTATGTTAAAACAGTAGATAAATAAAAGAATGAATTGAATACAGCAGAATTAGGATTAGACGCTATCATCTACCGTAACCATAGTAATCAATATTAATATAATGATATATATATATATATATATATATATATATATATATATATATATATATATATATATATATAGGTAAATGAATGATTTTATAGAGATAATATAAATGAATGAAAATAGTAACATAAATAAATGATATCAATCACTGCATATAGAATTAAGTGAATACTTGGTAATAACGTTTGGTCAGTTGCAATCGACTGTTTCGTTTTGTGCATCCGTAGATTTCGACAATGGATAAAAAATGAGAACATATAACGGAAGAATACCAAAGAGGCTTTTTGAAAATTGCTGATTGAACTCAGTTATTGAGTGGCTTTCATTTCGGACTTCGTGTCGGTTTGTCGACCATCTTTCTTTCTCCGCCCTTTCTCTCTTTGATGTTTGACGCATGTCCGGGCGACTAGGCTCGACGAAGAATCGATTTGATTAACCCTCGATTGCCACCTCACCTCGTGAGTGGAGACTGGGGAAATCCAATGTTCCTGTGGCAGGTGATCAAGAAAGACATTGTGTGAGGGAAATAAAAGAAGGTACCGTCATGCAACCAACGTCTTCTTGCAGGTGTCAGTGTTAAGGGTGATCAATCAAATAAATCGTGGAAGGTATAATCAATGAATAATTTACTTCTCTCGTCTTTGTTGGATCGTTGAAATACAGCTGAACGCAATCTAAGGACCTATTTGGCATAGAGATACATTTTAGACACCCCCATCTCTCACAAAAAACCTACTTCGGGAAATTTTGGAAGGACAAAAAAGGCTTTTCTTGACGTAATAAGGGTTCGATCTTTACAGTTCCATACAGCTCCATTGATGCAGCGTGTACGCCTGATTCATACGTACATAGCCAGACAACCTGCCAGACTGAAGATAACCCATGTTGACAGTTCTGATGACAGTATTAGTTAAAAGTAAGTAAAAAGCACTCAGAGACCGCTTCCTTCTGCTAAAGCCGTCGTGACTAAAATCTGGATGAATGAGTTGCTTCTCTTGCGTTTTGTTAGGCAGTGATCATTTAAAAAAAAAGTCTGATTTATAAATAAAAAATGCAAGCCCATATGCTCTAAACTAAGGGATCAGTTTAACATGAAGTTACAATCGATATTAAAAATTGAACCCTCACCTAAACAAATTTTAGGTGGGACTTGACCCATCCCCCAAAAAATCAAAACAAAAACAAATCAAAAACATACTTGTTCTTTCAAGACATAATAAGGACTACATGCTTAAATTTTCAGTCACTCAGCTCCATTGGTACATCACGAACATAAGTAGCCAGTCAAATAGCCAGAGTAGCTTAATAACTGAAGAAACCTACGATGACAGTTTGGGTTGACGGTTTTTGATGGAGAATAAGTGAGAAAAACTACACTGAATAGGTAAGCCTAGTTACAAATTTCTCCTCTATTTTAATTGCTACATTTTATTAGTCTCTTAATGGAGTCCCTCGTCGTCGGAAGGCGATGCGCCTACAAGCTCTCCTCTGTCAGTCTATTTGATATTGATTCTTTCTTCGATTTTCATTTCTTGTAGACATATTACGCCTGGTATTTCCCTTCGGTAAGTCCCAGTCATATCTCGTCAATTTCCAGAGTTGTGAGTAACAATTCTGCACCAAAGATGCCGAAATTTAGTATATTAGTACATTTAGGTTCAGCATCTCGAAGATCGTATTACATGTGACGTTGAGGTTACCAGGGGACATTTTTGATCATTTTAAAACAATTTTCCAAGTTTTGGGCTACAATTTATCCTCTATGAAACTCACATTGGGCATACAGGTACACCTTTCTATGGCAAAGATCATATACAATGTGGAGTTGGTCTCTGAAGTCATTTCTGATTACCAAGTATCATTTTTATCCAATTTCCAGAGTTGTTGGTCACAATTATGTGCTAACGACGCTGAAATGGAGAATATATGTAAATATTCTCACATCAAAGGTAACAGACACAGCGAGATTGACTTTGAAGGTCATACGAGGTCGACAGAGGTCAATTCCGGTTATTTCTACTCAATTTTGCAAGTTTTTGGCAATAATTTCGCACCTATAGAAATGAAATTCTTGGCGAAGGTCAAAAGCAATGCGATGTTGAGCTATGAATTCATTTGAGGTCACCTGAGGTCATTTCTTATCAATTTTAGCCAACATTACAAGTTGTTAGCCACAATTGGAAATAAGATTTGGCATAGAATCAGATTCTGTCACAGCCAATGAATTGAGAGATGTGATTCCGTCACCAGGGGTCGTCATCTGTCATTTCTAGTTAATTCTCCCAATTGTTGACCTCAATATTGCAGCGACGATACAGAAATTCTCCATGGATACACGTCTTTGCGCGGCGAGAGTTATAGGCAACGTGAATTTGATGCTAGTGATCTCTAGATGTCACCTGAGGTAATTTCTGGAAATTATTACCAGGCATAAGGACAGTCTCCCAAGATCCTTGGTCTTTAGCTGGGTCCTCTATTCTTTTCCAATTGACAGGTTTTATATTGGTTGCCGTAGGGCTAGATCGTGGCACCAAATGGGTAAAACATCTATGTAGTGTATACAAAAGGCCTGTCAAACTAAACAACGACTTTATTTGTTTTTGTTTTTTTTGTGCCTCGGAATATTTCCTCCGTTACAGCCATTTTTCTATGTGTACTCGATTTTTTATTAGTTGTGTTATGTAAGAAAAAATATATCAAAGAACATATTCTTCCTGTTTGGTTATATCTCGAGTTATTTCTTCCCGGGCAACGTCTGGCATCCATGATAGTACACGATGAATGGCAATAGGCAGTGAGGTTATTGCATAAAATCATAAAATCGCGTCACAATCAAAAAGTTTGAAAAAACCTTGCTCTCGTAGAATCATACGTGAGAGTTTACAGAATTATTTATGCTATCATTTCTCTCACCGCACCGGGAGATTGCGAAGCTCTGTTAACCTTGACAGATGCAAGAATAAAACACATGGGAGTTTGTACAATCTCTGCAAAAGATCTTTTAGGGAAATAAAGAAAGACATTAGGCAATAGAGAAACATTTTTCAAAATTTCTTTGTTTGCCATAAAATCTTGTTTTCTTTCTAAGTAGATGCAGATCCCCATAAAACATTTCTGAATACAAAAAAAAAGAATTTTTCAGCTCGATGGCTGGTAAATTTCACATATATATGTATCTGCGTATATACACATTTATATATATATATATATACATATATATATATATATGTACATATATCATACTGGTGACAAAATTATGTATCATATTACGTTTCTGTTTATGCAAAATGAGGGTGCTTGTGCTATGCAAGCGTACATGATATACTCAAGTGGGTCGTGAGATTATTGCATAAAATTAAATTGGGTCACAATAAGCGACTTCCTTTGCCATATGCACTCACACACACACACTTGCTAATTTTGTACCACTCTGAGTTATCAGACAGTTATTGTTATCTAAAAGACCCTGTCCGAGAGTGATAACTATAAGCGACTTCCACTGTGTCTTTAAAGGCGGAAGATCATGTCTAATAGATCTGTTTGTCCGAGTTCCTTGTAATTTTCGCAGTTGTTTTCATCATGTTTGGTTTTCTCCCAAACATTTTATCCTATTAGTTTTGGTCCATAATTCTTTTTTGGGCGGGTAATTTGATGGTATCTTTGAGTGAGAACTTTTGTAACTTTGCTAAAAGATAGAGATTTTATAATTGGCTATATCATCCGGACGTATATATTGATTATTTTTCTTGAGGTCCTTTTGAAAAAGTAAACTGCTTTTGAAAAAATAATATAAACATTTAAACTTTGATTTTTTTTCCACGAACGCTCTCAAAAGAAATCCAGAAAATACTTCTAGAAATGTCTTGTCAAAACATTCCCTACAAAATGGCGTTCGTTTCATGAAAAATCGGTCCATAATTAAGGGAGGAGAGCTCACCTAAATTTGAATAATATAGTTCGGAAAAAATCGAGTTTAAAGTTTTTCTCACCAAAAAATCTCATATGCAATATTAAATTGATTCATTGTACATTATACAAAATATCTACATTATCTATATTTTGCATATATCATTTGCATTATATATTTGTATCTCTTCGTTTTTTGACCGTCCCTTGTACCTGTTGCAATTTCCACTCAAACGGCTTCTCTCCCCCGAACGGCTGTCTTGTTGAACAAACTTCTCTGAGAGTTCATTCCCGCTGGATATAATCCAGTGTCAATAAATATCTTGTGAACCTAAAATTACTTTAATCTGATACCTAGAGTGGCCCCTGGGTTCTATCGGGTGACTCTGAATTAAAAAAAATGTATGTACAGTATTTAACAGTGAAGACAAAATCTTTAATAAAAAATATTACTGCTGTCAGAGTCTACAGGTGTTGAACTGTATGTTTATATATAGCATTAAGCATAAGATATCATCTCAAATGCCTTCATATTTTTTACGATTCATACAAAATCTTTCTATATGATGTAAAAAACAAAATGTTGATATTTGACCAAATTTGGTGGGGGTTCCTCCCTTAAATCATTTTCTATTCGTTGTTTTATACTTGATATTTGATACAAACAGATTCTGCATTAATTATCCCATTTGACCAATTCTTTCTATTATAGTCTAGTCTGTATAAAGTTTGAAAAACCTTATTCTAGGTAACCACACTGTTCACAGAATATTTGCTATCTTACAATGATTCACCAAATTCGTTTTGACCGACTGTCTTTCAACGCCCAACTTAATAAGGATGAGGTATACAGCAGGCAAATTTTCTGTGGCTACTAATGTGACCCCTGCAAAAAGGACGATGTCGTCTGCAAATCTGGAGTTGTTCGGATATTAACTAAACGAAAAAAGCAAAAAAGTCGGCCTACTCATGAACTTCAGCAAGATGAAAATCATGTGCAACAATCAGATTGAGAATAAGAACATAACTGTCAAGATCGAAGATGCAAAACTGGGTAAGGTAGATCACTACATCTAATTAGGACAATGAATCTCCATGTGATCCTCAAAAGAAGAAGAAATCAAGCGAAGAATCACTCTAGGATGGCAATCCTTCGGCAGAGCAAGCTCAACTTTCAAAAACCAGACGATCCCAATAATTCTAAAAAAAAAAAACGTATACAACCAATGCATTCTCCTGGTAGTCACTTATGGAGCTGAAACATGGAACCTAAGCAAGAGACAGACCTGCAAATTGAGAAGCATGCAACGTGTGCATGAGAGAATTGCGCTCAACCTTACATGGAGAAATCGCAAGACAGCACAGTATATCAGGAAGAAAACCGGATTCTGAGACATCATAGAATCAATTAAAAACTTAAATGGCGATGGGCTGGCCAAGAATGGCAGACAACCGATGGACTTACAATATATATCCACAGAGATCATATGCAAAGCCGAGCCCGACATAATACAAGATTGAGAGATGAACTAGACGAATACATAAAATACTGGCTCTGTAACGCCCATGATAGAGAATTATGTCGAATCCTGGGGAAGGTCTTTGTCCTACGACGGACGTTAAAAGACTGATGATGATGAAAGTGACCCCAGGGCATGTTTTTAGCATATTAGATATATAAAATTCCAAATCCTTTCCAGTTTTTACCAAGGGTTTCGATTTATAATATGAATATGATGCAAAACAGCACCCTTAATTTATGTCAGTTGCCTTGACCGAATCTTCATTTCTATTTTTCATTTAGCCTTATAATATAGACATCTAGCTGAAAATCCTACCTATTGAGCGTGTTTTCGTTCAGTTTAGTAAATTCATTATGTCCAAGCGTCTTTTTGACTGGTCAGATATACCTACAAGACTGATCACTCCGGTATCATTGTCTAATCTTTCTGGTCAGGCCGTGACCTCTACATCAACCCATGGCACCAGATTGACGAGTAATACAAGTAGCCAAAATGACATTAATCAGTTCTTCACGACGTGACCAGTGTCCGGAAAGGTTGAATGGCAGACTTCTGTATCTTTTAAGAATTGGCTGGTTGTTATATTTAGTATCGTTGAGCCAAACCAAAGTTGGATTCTACAATCGAACGTAGATTGTAAAGCGTTTGTTCACGGTTGACTTTTGTGTGAATAAGATTAGAGAATAGATACGCTGACGTCATTGCAAACAATATCGACCTGTCTGCCAGGACATAGAAAACCTTATCACGAGTTTTATGGCGAAGTAATCCGAAGAAGAATTATTGCATTGGTTCTTAAAGAATGTTTCCTGTCTGAATCTTTTAGATGAGGGGTTATTATCATGAGTAAGTGTTTTTGGGCCGTTGTTCTCATCTACGTTCATCTTCTGAACTCAACATTTCGGCCGTTGTACACTGCGGCCTTTTGTCACTCACTAAGAAGTTGAAAGGCGGCAGAAGGAAGGGAAACATGTGAATGTAAGAGGGTAGAGAGTAAAACATAAAGGTGTCAACTAAAGGAGAATGGCTAAATTCGGCTCTCGAGAAAAGAATGAAGGCAAAAAAAAAATAAATTTAAAAAATAAAAATGAAAATACAATGAGCTGGGATTGAACTTCTGTCAGTTATTCTTGCATTAATTCCTAAACACCGACTTTCTGATTTTCAATGCATTTCTTGATCGAATTTGTTTACAACTCATATCTATGGTGAAATCATAAGCTATACCTTTGCATTACACGTATAAGGTGCTCAACTATTAAGGTCTTGAATATAGATAATGGTTAAGTGAATAGCACAGCACTTGAACTTCAGGAGAATTGAACAACCGTAGCCATCGAAGCTGGCGAAGGGTTCTATTTATTTTTTCATGTGCGTGTGTTTGTTCATGTGTTTATGTGTTCCACTGCTTCTGGCTGTACTGTTTTGTCTACCGACTTGAAAATTGGCATCAGTATTCCGCTAGAAACCTACTAAAAATGTTCATTATTATTATAATTATTTGCAATCTCACACTAGTTGCTTGGTGGTTACCGCTGTAGGTTAAGTGACAGCAAGTCTCCTCAAGTCTCCAGCCCTCCTCTCCTTGTTCTCATAGACCATAGCAATGCTATCATTATTATTATTGGAAAACAACTTATTTTTACCTTTTTGAGCCACACTTTTATGGGTTTATAATTAAGATCTAGATTCCCCATTATGCATATATATTTCTAGATGTTCTTTTTACTCTATTTAAGAGATTTTCTGGTGGAAAACGCCAGTGATGTCATAAACAGAATTCAATCTGACTATACTTATTCTTCGATGGAATTTTTTTTACATTACTTCAATTGTGACGCTACGGTTGTTCGATCATTGACGGTGATGGTGAGTTCTTATTCAAACTGAGTACTGACCGACGTTCAATCGTTTGGAGACAAGGAATATCAAGTATCATAATGATTATATTGGTAATATATATAATAATATCTTATAATTATATTAATCATGATAATTATATATTTATAGTAATAATTCCAGATGAATGCTTTTACTGTTTTGTGTCATTATACATGCTTAGACTTATTCTCCTGAGAAGACCTACTTCAGGTTTCACAAGTACATTAACAACTAGTATTGAAACATTGTTTGCAATACATATACAGCAAAATAGTGTGCAAAGTAATTCTATAGTAAATAATTTCCAATGGATTCCTATCTATGCATTTAGTAAATCCTGGATTATTATATATATATATATATATATATATATATATATATATATATATATATATATATATATGATCGTTAGTTTTGGAAGCTTCCTCCTATTTGTTTAATAAGTCCTACCTATGATATCACAGATTACATAAACAACTAGTGGGAAAATCTTCTGCTGTGCAGTTGTATAGAAAGTTAATTTCCAATGGATTGCAACACATTTTTAGAATTTACCGTGATACAATAAATGTAATCAGTAAATTGGATGAAATTTTCTACTTGTTAGAAACAGTCAACCCAAACTGTCACCAAAACTGCAAACATAGGTTTCTTCAGTTGTTTAAGCTGATCTGGCTGGCTACGTATGTAAGTAAACATCAAGCATACAGGCTCCGCAAATGGAGGGCTGAAAATTTCAACAATAACTCCTTATGTCTAGAAAAAATCGTTTTCGTTGGGGTTTTTTTCCCAAATTTCCACCCTAAGTAGGTTTTCCAGTAAGGTCAATTTACAATGTAAGTTTTTTCTAAAATGGTCACTAGTTTGTACCTGCTTGCTTTGTTTTTTGTTTTTTTTTTGTAAATTCGAACTTTTTTAGTTATCCAACGCAAAGAAGTAACTTATTTATTCATCACCCCCTATTCCAATTTTGTTAAGATTACCCTCAACACGGTGTGCTGCGAGAAGACGTCAGTCACAGGACGGTTTTCAAGTGAGAGTGTAAAACCTGACTTTTAAAGTTCTGATACATTTGTTGGCTAGACTCTATCCGTGACATTAGACACTGAAATTTAAAAAGAAGGTAGAACTTAACTGGAACTTCAGCTTTAAGTTGGATTTGGTTGGAAGAACGTCGGTACTAACATTGATAGTTTGGTAAAAACTATATTTCTTTTGTTAAGAATCTAGGCTCAGTTCATTCATCTTGTCTTTTTCACTGGTTGTGGATAGATTTCATCTCCCAACTGATTTATACTGCCCCATCGCCTAATAATATATCTTTGACAAGACCTGGCGCTATTATGCCCACTTCCAAGAGGAGGTCAGTGGGTAGGGGTAGACCTCTGGAAGCAGTCCTGATCAAATCTAAAGAGTTAGTGACAAATTACAATGAAAACACCAGTAACCTTTTCTAGCGAAAAATAGTTGAAAGTAGACCTTTTACAGAAAAAATAGACATTGCCACCGTGGCACCACAAATTACCTGACCAACCAACCAACCAGCCAGCCAAGTGGGCTACGAATTCTTCACTCTTTACTCGACCCTGTAAGTGTGTGTCTGGATGCCCCTGGTCACATTTTGGGGGCTACAACCTTGAAGATTTGCCTGAAAACACCACTAGGCACCATCTAAAAACATTTTTTTTGTATTTTCAAAAAATCTTTTTTTGGTTCTCTATGGTTATTTCAGACCAACAACGCCCAAATCTTGTGCTATTTTTTTAGATAACTTTAGATGGAAGATCTATTTTTTTATAGTCAATTTTAGATATAAAGATCTATTTTTTTTAGATAATATTTTAGATAACTAGTACTGATACAGCCAATGGCTACGGTGATTCATTTATGCGAGTTACGGGTATTTATCAATATTTTATACCATAAATCGCAACATTGGCATTTTTAAGAACAAACACATTAGACATAAAGAGCTAGAATTGTATGGATATAATTTGGTATTATTATTATACCAAACGCCTTTTTCATTGATTTTTTTTTCATACGCGTGTAAAGGGTGAGACACAAAGCAACAAAGTCTTTTTAAAGTTTTTGTATTGGTCAGCAAACATATTTGAATTGGCTTGATTATGATTATGGACAAAAAATATCCATACAATGAAGCCACCAAGAGAGGGGGACTCAGAATAATAAGAACCGTGTTCAACGATGCGTCCACCAACCGTGATAGTATGTGCAGAAGAAGGAGAGGGAACAGAGGGAAGAAGTGCAAGTAGTCTTTCTGAGAGTCAGTTGCTTCTCATACTTGTAAAATATTGTCTGTCATGTGACCTACAGATAAAATTGATATACAAGAAAAAAAAATCAACTTTTTTTTGTCTGGGGTATTAATTTTCACGCATTTGCAGTAAGGCAATAGTTTGCGAGTATCATTTTCAATAAATGATGAGCCATTTTTGGTGTTTCTCTGGCAATTTCTGGCTTTTTTGAATACAAAAATCCAGACTTAAGACATTCTATTCTGACAAAAAATGATTAGAATAGATGTTCTTTTAATGACATTACACCTCTTCTGACATGATAACAGCTAGTAAATAAAATACGATACCCCCATCCTTCTTTCAGTAGTTTAACGTAATTGGAACCGACCGAACATCTGACCGACCGAAAAGTGTCTTATTTAGATGCCTTTGAACGTAAAAGAAAACCAATACAAAATAGAAAACAGCTGAGAAATATTATTAGCAAAATACCTCGATGAATCTAGCGTAAATAAAAAAGAGAATAGACTCTTTCAAACCTGCGATGTTGTACATATGATTTTTAATAGCATAGTTGTCAATATTTGCATTTGTAACGAGCCTATTTCTTTCCAATTTAATTTTCAAATCGATCCCCGGTAAAATAAATAATCATTGTTTCAAAAATTAAACAAAAAATATTGTTCAAAATGCAACCGATTTAACGCATCTACTAAAGATAGGAATACCTCCAGGAGCATGTTCAAACCGATTCTCGAGAAAAAAAATAAAAACTACAAAAATGAGAGAAAAAAAGACGAAATAGTGCTTACATATATATATATATATATATATATATATATATATATATATATATATATATATATATATATATATATATATATATATGTATATATATGTGTGTGTGTGTGTGTGTGTGTGAACTAAACAACCATCGGTAATGCAAAGGCTCAAATAACTCCTTTTAAAAAAAGTAATGATTGAACAATTTGAGAAAATGGGGCTGCTGCAGGAATCGAACCTACAACCGAGAGGATAGCTGCATCAACGTGTTGCCCTTTCCATTGCCCACTCTCTATATCATATCTTTTTTATCTTTATCAATGCTTTCTCTCTCTCTCTCTCTTATCATCGCCTCTTTTATTAAGATAACAGCTTTCTCTTTTTGTTACAAACACAGTCTATCTCTCTTCAATCATTCTCTCTTTAGGTCACTCAATTCCTTACAAACGCTGTCAACCTATGCAAATCTGGTCTTAACTTGATATTTTCCCCCGTTCTTAGAACTGTTGATTCACGATAACTGAATGATAACTCATTATCGAAACCCAACTGGGACAGCTTGGAAGGCATGAATCCACTTCTATCCACAGCTATGAGTAAAAAAAAAAAGATGGCCAGTCGGAGCTCTGACAGGTAGTTCATCTTGGGCATTGGGATAGCACCCGACCCTGTAAAAAAGAAATGTACAACAGGAATAATGATTGGGTCTTCATGAATCGTTCTATAAATGGAGACAAAGTCGTTACCTGATGCGTAGCGCGTACAGGTCATACCATTGTAGCTAAAGTATGGAAATTTTCAACATTTACTCTTTATTATTTCTAGAACAAGGATTTTCTTAAATTCACCCCTGGATAGGTTTTTTTTGTGGATGAGGGTTCAATATGTAATGTAAGTTTGTGCCAAACTGATCTCACGTCCAGCAGCATTCTCTTTATTTGTTTTTGTCCTTCTTAATTCCGGTTATTAATTATTCATTGATAAACCCCCTTTTCCGATTTTTTGTAATTGATCAACCCTACACAGCATGCTGCCAAAAGATGTTGGTCACGTAACAGCTTCTCATAAGTGAGTGATTTTATTCATTTATCATTTCCATGAAACGAATATCTAACTACAATTGAAGAAATCTCTGTGCTTCAGAGATTATATAAACTATCTCTCTCGACTCCTGCTCCTTAGAATTACATAGTTTTACTCATAAAATATCTAAATTGGTAACGTTGATGTCAAGTAACTGGAATATTCGAAACCATAATTTCTTACAACGGACAGAAAATTATTTAACATGATAATTATGGCAGGCTACTCCACACACCATAAAACATGTACCTTTGGAATGGGCACAGCTCTAGTAAGTAAAATGCCACGCCAAAATGTGTCTATTAGTAACTCTAGAATTTGGCAGACTGATTTATTCGGATGATTGTGAGTCAGATCAAAATAGAAACAAAGTCCGAAGTATAAATCCTAATAAACTTTCGTTCGCTTTCTAAAAATACTCGGTGCAATTGCACTCAATGTTGATCATCATCGGCCTTTTAAAGTCAGTCGTTGGATACAAACCTATTCCAAATTTAGCCAGGCTTCTCAATCATGGGCGTCACGGAGCCAATACTTTCAGATATTGTCCAGTTCGTCACGCTGTGTTACATTTTTTTAAAAATTATGATCTCTGGGGATCCACGTTGTGAGGTGTGGTGTCCAGCGGTTGCCTGACAATTTTGCAACATGGCCTGTGGATTCTCTGATACCAGTTTGTATTCTAATACTATGTGCTGTCTTGTGATCCCTCAGTATAATGTTGAGCATGATTCACTCCTGTGCACGTTGCATGGTTCTCAATTTGAGGGTCAATCTTTTGCTTAGGTTCCTTGTCTCAGCCCCAGATATGAATATTAGGAGGATGCATTAGTTGCGAACCCTTTTTTCAGAACTTACAGGATTTTTGAAACTGTCAACAAAACTGTCATCATGGATTTCTCCAGGTTTCAAGTAAGCACCAATGGAGCTAAAGGACTGAAAATTTAAACATCTGCTCCTTATTGTCTAGAAAGAACCCCCAGGATTATTGTCTTTTGAAAATCCTCCCAATAGGTTTTTAATGGGGTTTAATTTGTAATGCTAATTTTCTGCTAAATTGATTCTATAGTTTGTACCCGGCAGCATTTGAACTGATTTTTTATTTAATTCATATTTCTCTTAGAGATCAATGTCAAACATAAGTAACTTATTCATTGATCAACATTTCAAATTTTTGATTGGTCACTTCAACATGGCATGCTGCCAAAAGATGAGGTTCACATGACAGTTTCTATTAACTGACAAACCAGACTTATGTTTTTTGACTTTTTCTTCACAATTTTCAAGTATTGTTATTTTCTTTCTACTGCAATGAATATGAGCTGTAATGAATAGTCAGAAGTCAGCAAAGTAATCAAAAGTATTTATTTGACTCAGGATCAGAAGGGACTGTTATCAAATAGTGGGGCCATTCAACTGAATATTTCAAGTCAATTGTACATTTTGCGATAAAAGCATATAATTTGGTACGCTTATAGCCAAAGGCAATCAAAGAAAATGGGGTATTGAGCCATCATGAATTTTCAATATGTCTACCATAGCAGACATTTCAAAATGACAGACAGTCTGTCTGTTTTCCGTCTGTCTCTAAAAGTACTCAATGAATTTCAAGGAAATTTTGTAGACAAGGCGCTGCAGAAAAAAATTTCGGACAGATCTATGTTCAATTACCTTCTCTACATCGTAGCTATATACCAACACCGGTTTATATCTAAATGTGCCATGTTTATCCAGACGATGTATCCAAGAGTTCTCAATAGATTCTGATGAAATTTCATGGAAGACAGGGCAGTAGGCCACGGAATAACTGATTAGATATTTGGGTACATCCATGCAAAATTACTTCCTCAGACAATGACGTAGACAAAAGTATGAGTTCTTCTGGGTGCTTTTTAGTTTTTCACTGTGTTAGCTACTCCAAACAAAGATGGCCAGAACCGGATCAAAGCTGCTTGACACCCCAAAATGGGGACCCTATTTCATTGTCAAGACTTGAAAAAACAAAAAAATCATGATGAAATGGAGGTCATATCAATTCGAAACCTAAAAATACGATTGGAAAAAAAACAACATTTTTCCACAAAAATAAACTCCTTCACGAAACCAAATCTTCTTCAACGAAACATGTGCTTGCATAAGGGCCAGTTTTCTACAATAGTATTTGCATGGACGATTGAATCATCTGTATGAAATGTAAGAGAAAAACAATTTCAAATATAAACTTTTATCAACGATAATTTCGATTAGTTTTTACCGTCATCCAAACTTTCAGTTGCTTTTCCTCACAACTGATAGGAATATCGATATATCAAACTTTAATGTTAAAAAATAGGAACAACTTTTAATAATCTAACGCAGGAAACTGTCAGAAAGCTGTGGGCCCCCTTCTCTTTTGATGCCCTGGTCACGTGCTTACAAGAATAAGGACATAACTGTCAAAATCAAAGATGCAAAACTGGGGAAAGTAGACCACTACTACTTAGGACAGCGAATCTCTATGAAATCCACGAAAGAATAAGAAATCAAGCGTGAGAATCCCGCTAAGATGGCAAGCTTTCGGAAAAGCAAACTCAACCTTCAAAAACAAGACGATCTCAATAATCTTGAAAAGAAGAGTATACAACCAATGCATCCTCCCGATAGTCACTTATGGAGCTGAAATATATAACCTAATCAAGAGACAGACCTGCAAACCCAGAAGCATCCAGCGTGCACATGAGAGAATCATGCATCATGGAGAGATCGCAAGACAGCACAGTATATCAGGAAGAAAACAGGGTCCAGAGACATCATAGAATCCATTAAAAAACTTAAATGGCAATGGGCTGGTTATGTTGCGAGAATGAAAGACAACTGATGGACATCATGACTCACAAGATGGATCCCAGACATCATATGCAAAACTGAGACCGACAGAATACAAGATGGAGAGATGAACTAAACAAATTCAGAAAATACTGGCTCCACGACGCCCATGATAGAGAAATGTGGCGGATCCTAGGGAAGGTTTATGTCCAACGACGGACGTTAAAAGACTGATGATGATGATGATGATGATGATGATGGTTAATCCAGGGCTGCAAGTGGCATTCAGCCAACTGACCAATCTTCCTGTCGGCCAACAAACCACTTTCGAGTTGCTAGTGTGTCCCTCTCAATCACAAAATATTGACCAACACTCGTTGATCCTCAGTTTATAAGACGGAGAGACTTTTCCGACTCAGATCAATTCTTGCCAGTCAACAAAAATGTCAGTAATCTTTGGTGTGACGGATCTGGCATGAATAACGGGTCATTATTTGGATTTGGTAAGATTGAACAAAATGTGATATTTGGCAAGGGAGATAATTGATGCAATAGCTGCTACTACTGTTGAGACAGTTTTGAATTGGTAATTTGTTGAATGGTCATAAATGGCTAGATTTCGACCAGTGTTTTAATAACGCAATTTTCGATTATATTTTCGATAGGTATAGCAGGGAGACTTGGAATTAGGGTTAGTATGTACGTTTTTAGCCGGATTATGCAAGGGAAGTAACTCTTCTTGACACTAGCCCTACATTACTAATCCTAAACCATATCCTTTCTAATAAAATTTGATAAAATAGTATTGAATGTTCTAAGTTATTTGCCTTTTCAAGGAATATTCTTGAAGATGTTATAGATTTTTAGTTACTTTTAGCCATGAAAAATGTCCAGCCAAAAGGATTGGCCCGTAAGTAGTAGCAGCCATAACGTCTTCTCTCATGCAAAATACTGACATTTTAATCTTACCTACGTCAATTTTTTTTTACCAAATAATGATAGTATGACTGGCTTTAAAAATGGATAAGTTACTAATTTTCAACTCTTTAACGCTAAAAATGTTGAAAATACGGTAGCATGAGACTGGCTTCAAGAATGGCTGCATTTTCCATTCTCAGATGACTGTATATTTGAACATTAATGGCTTTTATATTTAGTCCAAGAGCAAAGATCACTTCATATTTTTGGGTATATATAGTTGGGTTAGTAGCCTAAGTATGTAAATGCTACTAATGTATGAGTAATCCAAATACGTTAGTCTTTCAACTGTCAGCCTGTGCATTCAGTGTGAGAATCGTATCTTTTTATCGTATGTATGGGAAACATACAAACAAGATAGTTGAGTAGGTGAAAGATTATGATCATATCTTAGCAAATACAAACTCTAAGACAGTGGTTTCGAAACTTGGGTCTACGGATCATTTGGGATCCGACAAATAATGTTCAGGTGTTCAAAGCAAAATTCCTTCTTTACTTGACATTGTGAATTTTGTGGCAACAGAATATCATCATCAATCGAAAAGCTATGGCAAATACAATTATTATTATTATTCTATCCACTAGTCTAGCACATGTTGTTACAATTGGAAGAAATCTAATTTATGACAGAATAAACCTAATTTTTCAAGGTTGAAAATAGATTTTAATCGTTGTTCATTTATTTGTGTAAGGAGTGAATATTAAAAATAACAGCCACTAACAATTTTGAACTATAGATAAGCTTTTTCAGATTTGAAACTTTCAGCACCGCTCTCCAGTCCTATCACATAATGCTGAGCACACTATCCAGACAATGTTCGTCTAGGACAATCTTAAGAAAGTTGCACCAGATTTCAGCACAATTGCTTACCATGGCCATTCAGCAGTTAGAAAGGCAAAAGCGATTTGTTTCACATTTACAATTTGAAATTCCATCAATTCCAGCTTTCACAAATTATCCTTTTGCAATTTCAAGTGTATCTAACCTCCAGTAAATATATCTCTGAAAACTGAACGATTTCTTCACACTCTACAATACCTATTTTCTACAGGAGACAGGTTTGTCGTTGTCGTCGTCGTCAACAACAACAACAGCAACAATGACAACTACTACTACTACTACTACTACTACCACTTCTACAACTACTGCTACTACTACTACTACTACTACTACTACTAATAATAATAATAATAATGATAATGATGAAGATGATGATGATGATAATGACTATTATATTAATTATTATTCTTCCTTCATTTTCCATTAGATCCGTTGAAAGGTACTTGTAGATATTTCGTGGTGGACAGCAAGAAGGGATTTCAGACCATATTATCTCCCTACGTTTGTGTGGTGAGTGAATAATTAATTTTGTTTTAATTGGCAATATTTAATTATTTCACACGGTTATCAAAAGATTGTTTATCGATATTAGTTGATAATGATAAAAGATAGGAGCAATTATGTTTACAGTTGATATGGCTTAAAGGTGTATTTTATTATTGTGTATTTTATGTGAGTGATATGCAAATGAGGTATGCCATGGAAATGACAAAAAAATGCAGTCGACTATATAACGCAATGAACGGGCTGATGTAGATGTACTAGCTTCGGCAGTACATATACTAAAATTGGAACGATACAGAGAAGATTAGCATGGCCCCTGCGCAAGGATGACACGCAAATTCGTGAAACGTTCCATATTTTTCTTTCCTCATCTTCCTTCCTATCAGATTGTTTTCTTGGAAAGTCTGTTCTTCACACCACTGGATCGTCGTTTCCATAATGCTGAGCACACTATCCAGACAATGTTCGTCTAGGACAATCTTAAGAAAGTTGCACCAGATTTCAGCACGATTGCTTACCATGGCCATTCAGCAGTTAGAAAGGCAAAAGCGATTTGTTTCACATTTACAATTTGAAATTCCATCAATTCCAGCTTTCTCAAATTATCCTTTTGCAATTTCAAGTGTATCTAACCTCCAGTAAATATATCTCTGAAAACTGAACGATTTCTTCACACTCT
>OY735233.1:34467203-34474703 GCA_963457665.1 Thysanoteuthis rhombus | reverse complement strand
GTCGTCGTCGTCAACAACAACAACAGCAACAATGATAACTACTACTACTACTACTACTACTACTACTACTTCTACAACTACTGCTACTACTACTTCTACTACTACTACTAATAATAATAATGATAATGATGAAGATGATGATGATGATAATGACTATTATATTAATTATTATTCTTCCTTCATTTTCCATTAGATTCGTTGAAAGGTACTTGTAGATATTTCGTGGTGGACAGCAAGAAGGGATTTCAGACCATATTATCTCCCTTGGTTTGTGTGGTGAGTGAATAATCAATTTTGTTTTAATTGGCAATATTTAATTATTTCACACGGTTATCAAAAGATTGTTTATCGATATTAGTTGATAATGATAAAAGATAGGAGCAATTATGTTTACAGTTGATATGGCTTAAAGGTGTATTTTATTATTGTGTATTTTATGTGAGTGATATGCAAATGAGGTATGCCATGGAAATGACAAAAAAATGCAGTCGACTATATAAGGCAATGAACGGGCTGATGTAGATGTACTAGCTTCGGCAGTACATATACTAAAATTGGAACGATACAGAGAAGATTAGCATGGCCCCTGCGCAAGGATGACACGCAAATTCGTGAAGCGTTCCATATTTTTCTTTCCTCATCTTCCTTGCTATCAGATTGTTTTCTTGGAAAGTCTGCTCTTCACACCACTGGATCATCGTTTCCATAATGCTGAGCACACTATCCAGACAATGTTCGTCTAGGACAAACTTATGAAAGTTGCACCAGATTTCAGCACAATTGCTTACCATGGCCATTCAGCAGTTAGAAAGGCAAAAGCGATTTGTTTCACATTTACAATTTGAAATTCCATCAATTCCAGCTTTCACAAATTATCCTTTTGCAATTTCAAGTGTATCTAACCTCCAGTAAATATATCTCTGAAAACTGAACGATTTCTTCACACTCTACAATACCTATTTTCTACAGGAGACAGGTTTGTCGTTGTCGTCGTCGTCAACAACAACAACAGCAACAATGACAACTACTACTACTACTACTACTACTACTACTACTACTACTACTTCTACAACTACTGCTACTACTACTTCTACTACTACTACTAATAATAATAATGATAATGATGAAGATGATGATGATGATAATGACTATTATATTAATTATTATTCTTCCTTCATTTTCCATTAGATTCGTTGAAAAGTACTTGTAGATATTTCGTGGTGGACAGCAAGAAGGGATTTCAGACCATATTATCTCCCTTGGTTTGTGTGGTGAGTGAATAATTAATTTTGTTTTAATTGGCAATATTTAATTATTTCACACGGTTATCAAAAGATTGTTTATCGATATTAGTTGATAATGATAAAAGATAGGAGCAATTATGTTTACAGTTGATATGGCTTAAAGGTGTATTTTATTATTGTGTATTTTATGTGAGTGATATGCAAATGAGGTATGCCATGGAAATGACAAAAAAATGCAGTCGACTATATAAGGCAATGAACGGGCTGATGTAGATGTACTAGCTTCGGCAGTACATATACTAAAATTGGAACGATACAGAGAAGATTAGCATGGCCCCTGCGCAAGGATGACACGCAAATTCGTGAAGCGTTCCATATTTTTCTTTCCTCATCTTCCTTCCTATCAGATTGTTTTCTTGGAAAGTCTGCTCTTCACACCACTGGATCGTCGTTTCCATAATGCTGAGCACACTATCCAGACAATGTTCGTCTAGGACAATCTTAAGAAAGTTGCACCAGATTTCAGCACGATTGCTTACCATGGCCATTCAGCAGTTAGAAAGGCAAAAGCGATTTGTTTCACATTTACAATTTGAAATTCCATCAATTCCAGCTTTCTCAAATTATCCTTTTGCAATTTCAAGTGTATCTAACCTCCAGTAAATATATCTCTGAAAACTGAACGATTTCTTCGCACTCTACAATACCTATTTTCTACAGGAGACAGGTTTGTCGTTGTTGTCGTCGTCAACAACAACAACAGCAACAATGACAACTACTACTACTACTACTACTACTACTACTTCTACAACTACTGCTACTACTACTACTACTACTACTACTAATAATAATGATAATGATAATGATGAAGATGATGATGATGATAATGACTATTATATTAATTATTATTCTTCCTTCATTTTCCATTAGATTCGTTGAAAGGTACTTGTAGATATTTCGTGGTGGACAGCAAGAAGGGATTTCAGACCATATTATCTCCCTTGGTTTGTGTGGTGAGTGAATTATTAATTTTGTTTTAATTGGCAATATTTAATTATTTCACACGGTTATCAAAAGATTGTTTATCGATATTAGTTGATAATAATAAAAGATAGGAGCAATTATTTTTACAGTTGATATGGCTTAAAGGTGTATTTTATTATTGTGTATTTTATGTGAGTGATATGCAAATGAGGTATGCCATGGAAATGACAAAAAAATGCAGTCGACTATATAAGGCAATGAACGGGTTGATGTAGATGTACTAGCTTCGGCAGTACATATACTAAAATTGGAACGATACAGAGAAGATTAGCATGGCCCCTGCGCAAGGATGACACGCAAATTCGTGAAGCGTTCCATATTTTTCTTTCCTCATCTTCCTTCCTATCAGATTGTTTTCTTGGAAAGTCTGCTCTTCACACCACTGGATCGTCGTTTCCATAATGCTGAGCACACTATCCAGACAATGTTCGTCTAGGACAATCTTAAGAAAGTTGCACCAGATTTCAGCACGATTGCTTACCATGGCCATTCAGCAGTTAGAAAGGCAAAAGCGATTTGTTTCACATTTACAATTTGAAATTCCATCAATTCCAGCTTTCACAAATTATCCTTTTGCAATTTCAAGTGTATCTAACCTCCAGTAAATATATCTCTGAAAACTGAACGATTTCTTCACACTCTACAATACCTATTTTCTACAGGAGACAGGTTTGTCGTTGTCGTCGTCGTCAACAACAACAACAGCAACAATGACAACTACTACTACTACTACTACTACTACTACTACTACTTCTACAACTACTGCTACTACTACTTCTACTACTACTACTAATAATAATAATGATAATGATGAAGATGATGATGATGATAATGACTATTATATTAATTATTATTCTCCCTTCATTTTCCATTAGATTCGTTGAAAGGTACTTGTAGATATTTCGTGGTGGACAGCAAGAAGGGATTTCAGACCATATTATCTCCCTTGGTTTGTGTGGTGAGTGAATGATTAATTTTGTTTTAATTGGCAATATTTAATTATTTCACACGGTTATCAAAAGATTGTTTATCGATATTAGTTGATAATGATAAAAGACAGGAGCAATTATGTTTACAGTTGATATGGCTTAAAAGTGTATTTTATTATTGTGTATTTTATGTGAGTGATATGCAAATGAGGTATGCCATGGAAATGACAAAAAAATGCAGTCGACTATATAACGCAATGAACGGGCTGATGTAGATGTACTAGCTTCGGCAGTACATATACTAAAATTGGACCGATACAGAGAAGATTAGCATGGCCCCTGCGCAAGGATGACACGCAAATTCGTGAAGCGTTCCATATTTTTCTTTCCTCATCTTCCTTCATATCAGATTGTTTTCTTGGAAAGTCTGCTCTTCACACCACTGGATCGTCCTCTCGATAATGCTGAGCACACTATCCAGACAATGTTCGTCTAGGACAATATTAAGAAAGTTGCACCAGATTTCAGCACAATTGCTTACCATGGCCATTCAGCAGTTAGAAAGGCAAAAGCGATTTGTTTCACATTTACAATTTGAAATATCATCAATTCCAGCTTTCCAAAATTATCCTTTTGCAATTTCAAGTGTATTTAACCTCCAGTAAATATATCTCTGAAAACTGAACAATTTCTTCACAGTCTACAATACCTATTTTATACAGGAGACAGGTTTGTCGTCGTCGTCGTCGTCGTCAACAACAACAACAATGACAACTACAACTACTACTTCTACAACTACTACTACTACTACTTCTACAACTACTACTACTACTACTAATAATAATAATAATAATGATAATGATGATGATGATGATAATGACTATTATATTAATTATTATTCTCCCTTCATTTTCCATGAGATTCGTTAAAAGGTACTTGTAGATATTTCGTGATGGACAGCAAGAAGGGATTTCAGACCATATTATCTCCCTTGGTTTGTGTGGTGAGTGAATAATTAATTTTGTTTTTATTGGCAATATTTAATTATTTCACACGGCTATGAAAAGATTGTTTATCGATGTTAGTTGATAATGATAAAAGACAGGAGCAATTATGTTTACAGTTGATATGGCTTAAAAGTGTATTTTATTATTGTGTATTTTATGTGAGTGATATGCAAATGAGGTATGCCATGGAAATGACAAAAAAATGCTGTCGACTATATAAGGCAATGAACGGGGTATTGTATATGTACTAGCTTCGGCAGTACATATACTAAAATTGGAACGATACAGAGAAGATTAGCATGGCCCCTGCGCAAGGATGACACGCAAATTCTTGAAGCGTTCCATATTTTTCTTTCCTCATCTTCCTTCCTATCAGATTGTTTTCTTGGAAAGTCTGCTCTTCACACCACTGGATCGTCCTCTCGATAATGCTGAGCACACTATCCAGACAATGTTCGTCTAGGACAATATTAAGAAAGTTGCACCAGATTTCAGCACAATTGCTTACCATGGCCATTCAGCAGTTAGAAAGGCAAAAGCGATTTGTTTCACATTTCCAATTTGAAATTCCATCAATTCCAGCTTTCCAAAATTATCCTTTTGCAATTTCAAGTGTATCTAACCTCCAGTAAATATATCTCTGAAAACTGAACGATTTCTTCACAGTCTACAATACCTATTTTCTACAGGAGACAGGTTTGTCGTCGTCTTTGTCAACAACAACAACAACAACAATGACAACTACAACTACTACTACAACGACTACTACTACTACTACTTGGACAACTACTACTACTACTACTACTACTAATAATAATAATAATAATGATGATGATGATGATGATGATGATGATGATGATAATGACTATTATATTAATTATTATTCTCCCTTCATTTTCCATTAGATTCGTTGAAAGATACTTGTAGATATTTCGTGGTGGACAGCAAGAAGGGATTTCAGACCATATTATCTCCCTTGGTTTGTGTGGTGAGTGAATAATTAATTTTGTTTTAATTGGCAATATTTAATTATTTCACACGGTTATCAAAAGATTGTTTATCGATATTAGTTGATAATGATAAAAGACAGGAGCAATTATGTTTACAGTTGATATGGCTTAAAGGTGTATTTCATTATTGTGTATTTTATGTGAGTGATATGCAAATGAGGTATGCCATGGAAATGACAAAAAAATGCAGTCGACTATATAACGCAATGAACGGGCTGATGTAGATGTACTAGCTTCGGCAGTACATATACTAAAATTGGAACGATACAGAGAAGATTAGCATGGCCCCTGCGCAAGGATGACACGCAAATTCGTGAAGCGTTCCATATTTTTCTTTCCTCAACGTCCTTCCTATCAGATTGTTTTCTTGGAAAGTCTGCTCTTCACACCACTGGATCGTCCTGTCGATAATGCTGAGCACACTATCCAGACAATGTTCGTCTAGGACAATATTAAGAAAGTTGCACCAGATTTCAGCACAATTGCTTACCATGGCCATTCAGCAGTTAGAAAAGGCAAAAGCAATTTGTTTCACATTTACAATTTGAAATATCATCAATTCCAGCTTTCCAAAATTATCCTTTTGTAATTTCAAGTGTATCTAACCTCCAGTAAATATATCTCTGAAAACTGAACGATTTCTTCACAGTCTACAATACCTATTTTCTACAGGAGACGGGTTTGTCGTCGTCATCGTCGTCAACAACAAGAACAACAACAATGACAACTACAACTACTACTACTACTACCACTACTACTACTACTACTACTTCTACAACTACTACTAATAATGATAATGATAATGATGATGATGATGATGATAAGAACTATTATATTAATTATTATTCTCCCTTCATTTTCCATTAGATTCGTTGAAAGGTACTTGTAGATATTTCGTGGTGGACAGCAAGAAGGGATTTCAGACCATATTATCTCCCTTGGTTTGTGTGGTGAGTGAATAATTAATTTTGTTGTAATTGGCAATATTTAATAATTTCACACGGTTATCAAAAGATTGTTTATCGATATCAGTTGATAATGATAAAAGATAGGAGCAATTATCTTAACAGTTGATATGGCTTAAAAGTGTATTTTATTATTGTGTATTTTATGTGAGTGATATGCAGATGAGGTATGCCATGGAAATGACAAAAAAATGCAGTCGACTATATAAGGCAATGAACGGGGTGGTGTAGATGTACTAGCTTCGGCAGTACATATACTAAAATTGGAACGATACAGAGAAGATTAGCATGGCCCCTGCGCAAGGATGACACGCAAATTCGTGAAGCGTTCCATATTTTTCTTTCCTCATCTTCCTTCATATCAGATTGTTTTCTTGGAAAGTCTGCTCTTCACACCACTGGATCGTCCTTTCGATAATGCTGAGCACACTATCCAGACAATGTTTGTCTAGGACAATATTAAGAAATTTGCACCAGATTTAAGCACAATTGCTTACCATGGCCATTCAGCAGTTAGAAAGGCAAAAGCGATTTGTTTCACATTTCCAATTTGAAATTTCATCAATTCCAGCTTTCCAAAATTATCCTTTTACAATTTCAAGTGTATCTAACCTCCAGTAAATATATCTCTGAAAACTGAACGATTTCTTCACAGTCTACAATACCTATTTTCTACAGGAGACAGGTTTGTCGTCGTCGTTGTCGTCATCAACAACAAAAACAACAATGACAACTACTACTACTACCACTACTACTACTACCCACTACTACTACTAATACTACTTCTACAACTACTACTACTACTACTACTAATTATAATAATGATAATGATGATGATGATGATGATGATAATGACTATTATATTGATTATTATTCTCCCTTCATTTTCCATTAGATTCGTTGAAAGGTACTTGTAGATATTTCGTGGTGGACAGCAAGAAGGGATTTCAGACCATATTATCTCCCTTGGTTTGTGTGGTGAGTGAATAATTAATTTTGTTGTAATTGGCTATATTTAATTATTTCACACGGCTATAAAAAGATTGTTTATCGATATTAGTTGATAATGATAAAAGACAGGAGCAATTATGTTTACAGTTGATATGGCTTAAAAGTGTATTTTATTATTGTGTATTTTATGTGAGTGATATGCAAATGAGGTATGCCATGGAAATGACAAAAAAATGCAGTCGACTATATAAGGCAATGAACGGGCTGATGTAGATGTACTAGCTTCGGCAGTACATATACTAAAATTGGAACTATACAGAGAAGATTAGCATGGCCCCTGCGCAAGGATG
>OY735233.1:34402203-34452203 GCA_963457665.1 Thysanoteuthis rhombus | reverse complement strand
AATCTTATAGAATTTGTCTGGAAGACACAATTCAGTGATGAAAAGCCTGAATTAGTGCTCCTCAACTATGAAGAAAGGACCAAAAAAAGACAAGTAAAAATGTTTTGATCGGCTGCAGAGCGAAAAATTGGACTGAAATCTTTTTAGTTTTTCAGTTTTTTTTTCAATAAGAAACTGTCAACTAAAACTGTCAACAAAACTGTTGACATAGTTTTTTTTCAGTTTTTAAGCTGGTCTGGTTCAGGGTCGCCAAGTTAGATGTAATTTTCCAATTTTTCGCTTTGGGAAAAAATCGGGAATTGAAAAAAAAAAATCATCGCTATTGTCAGCACTGGACTTACAAGTTCGAAAACTGAAACAAAACAAATAAAAAACCATCTAAATTTATTACCCTGGTCTGGTAAGCTATCCATGTATGTATATATCACACGTACAAGCCGCACCTACGAAGCTAGAGGGCTGAAAATTTGAATATTTGCCCCTTAAAACGGGTAGAAAAGCCGTTTGTCTGTTTTTGACCTTCCTTCAATAGTTTTTAATACGGGGGTTCAATTTGCAAAGTAAGTTTATGCTTAATTTGTACCTTAGTTTATGTCTGGTAACATTCATATTCGTTTTTAGTGATCACCGATCAACAAAAGATGAAAATAAATTATTCATTGATCACCCCATTTTCCAGTTTTTAAATTGATCGACCCCAACATACAAACGAAAGATTAATAGTCACTCAAAAGGAACCATAATGCGACGGACGGCTTTTGGCAGCATGCTGTAATGAGGGTGACTGATTGAAACAGAAGCTGGGGTAATCAATGAGTAAGTTACTTCTCTCGCCTCTTGTTCGGCTGTAATCACTGAAATTTTCCAAAAATAAGCGAGTACAAATTTGCAACCAATTTAGCATAAACTTACTTTGCAAATTGAATTCATTACTAAAGGTGGTCAGAGAACAACAAAATTTTTATATAGACAATAGGGAGTAAATGTTTGAATTTTCAGTCCTCTGTCTTCATTGGTGCCTGGTACATACATATATAGCCAACGAGACTGACTTGAAAACTGAAGAAACCTTTTTTTACAGTTTGGGCAGTAGTTTTGGCATACGGTTCCTCATTGAAAAGGCGACTGTATATAATCATTCCCTTAGTACAGAACATTTCATGAGTTCATTTATAAGTATACATCTTTTATAGAACGTGTTTTTGTGGAGAAAAATGCGTTTTCTGGACCAGTAAGTACGGCATTTCTTTCACAATGCAGATAGACAAGTACAGATTGCCTGCAATGCAAACCATATCTGGGGCGGAGGGAAAGCATTGCCTTTCAAAGATTTTCCATAAAACTGATTTCCAAATTGCTTAGAGCGGAAAGATATAAAAAACATTTCTTTTTGATAGATACAAACATGCTGAGATAAGTTGAACGATGGGTATATCGTAGAGTGATATTGGTTGCCGAAAAGTTCGCTCGGTTTAGTAAAAGAAAAAAAAACAACATTTTTTATTTAGAAACCGGCAGCTAAAGCTGTCAACAAAACTGTAAAAATTGGTTTCTTCAGTTTTCAAGTTCGTCCAGATAGCTGGCTAGCTATGTATGTATGTATGTATGTATGTATGTATGTCACGTATAGGCCGCACTTTGCATTTTATCATGTCTATAAGAAAAAAAAAACAACCTATTATTCTTTGGTTTTTGAAAATTTCTCCCCCTGAATAGGTATTCGGTGGGATAAGATTTCAATTTGCAATGTAAGTTTATGCTATATCGATCACTAGTTTGGGATCTACATGTTCGTTTTTTGAAAAATTCAGACTTTTTTCAGTGATCACTACCCAATGAAATGTTGGAGAAGTAACTTATTCATTAATCCCACCTTTTTCCATTTTAAAAAATTGATCAGACCGACACGGCATCCTACCAAAAGACATTGGTCACGTGATAGTTTTCATCGATTGACTAACCAGACCTGTGATCTCTATTTCAGACATTAACTCGGACCAGATATTAACCGTCTTGTTCCACTATATTCAGCCACCTTTCAAAACTTCATCTTCCAAGAACTTTTCCATCTTCCTCGGCGAAGAACTGCTCCAAGTGCCTTTTGTGGTCTTCTGAGAGACTGAATTTTTCTTCTCAGAGAATTCAGTAAAGACTAGAAATGGTAATCCAGAGGTACGATGTCTCGTGGATGCCGTGGATAAATAGAAACTTTCCAGTCAAGATATTACAACTTTAGCCTGGTCACAAGAGAAAAAAAAAGAGTCCAGCTAATCTTTACTGTAATGTATTGTATTTTCTTTCTAGGACGATTATTTTAAATTGCTAATAGTGGCTAGATTTAAGGAGAATTGGCATTTAGTTGCTAAATTCCATTTTCAGGTAATTGTATAGCTAAAAATATTATATACGCCCAAAAGAGTTTATTTAAATCTTTCGGATAAATACGTTGTTGTATAAACTAGATGTATGGTGGCAGATGGCAGGGAAGCTTACCTATGGTATCTTGAACAAAGGTTTTATTTTGTTTATTTTGTTAATAACAGATCAATACAGCATACACACACATACACACACACATACACACATATATATACATATGTATATAAATAGTAGAATGTGGATTCGCTACGCAAACTAGCTCATGTTTCTGCCCTTTCCAGGCCTCCTCCAGCTCTACTCTAAAACAACTTGACTTCAATAGTAAAACGTTGTATGTATGGAGCATTCTATGAAATGAATCCATTACATATCAGAAGTGACTTTATATTATTAATATATTATTATATCATGTTATACTGTTAGCTTGACCTGTACCATATATATATATATATATATATATATATATATATATATATATATATATATATATATATATATATATATATATATATATATATAGCTTCAGATTGAGAATAATGTTATTTGTGAACGTTAATATCTTATCAAACAGCGATATTTTTGGAATCTTTGTATGTGTTTCTTAGGCGTATACTGTTACTTGGAAATAGGATCTATCCGTTTTCAAGCCATATTTTGAAAAATGTACCCATTTTCAGCCATTCAGGATGGTCATCCAAGAAATCCAAGAAATTCGTCTATCTAAAGATTGCCTGTCCTGTACTTTTTATACCTGCCACTATATACCAATCATTCGAGTGTGGCAGGGAACGATGAAGAGTTTGGGAGTTTGAGAACTAATAGTGTCGAGAATTGGCAGAGATACTATCATCAATGTATGACAAGGATAGTTCTTGTACCGAAATATTTCATATTTAAATATTTCATTACCATGTGTGAAGAAGTTGCAGAGAGTAGTGGAGACAAAAATTGTACTGCTGCCTTTCCTACCAATAACACTGGATACTTTTCATCATTTGCTGCTTTCGTTTGGTCTAATTAGGAGCAGTACTTGTTCGAATCAATCACTTATTTCTCTCGAAAGGGCTCATAGTAGAGTACTCTCATCCAATTCAACTATATACACAGCATCACCACCTTTGGATGGAAACTGGACTTTGGTAAATTGAGTGGTGATTCATTTCGCTAAGCACGTGATTTCGTGCGATTTTCATCGAATTTACCATATCTACTCGCGTGTAAAATGCACATGTCGTCTGAATACCGTTATAAAACATGCGCTTCATGTTCAGTTGACTATTCTGTAACTAAAACTGAAGGTCGCTAATACCGTCTAACAACAAAAACAAGCCTTTTTGCTAACATAAGTATAAAGCATACAGTTTTCCTTTCGAATTTCGAAATTTGTTCGTACTAGGAGGTGGTATTATTTTCTCAGCAGGCAGCATTAAACCCCTGTGGTACAATGAAAAAAGCAGGTACCGTATCTGACTCTGTATGATTCGCATTCCCCCCGATAATCTTAAGCTAAAAAAATCCAGCTGCATATCATCTATGGAAACATAATTGTTATACATATTTGTATCAATAACTTCTAACAGGGGATCTTGCATTTTCTTCTGAGATTGAAATTCAGTTGGGTGCAGGTTCTTGGGGATGGTTGCAGGTTATACATAGGGAGATATGCTAAGTCCATTTTCAATGGAAATTGAGTTAAAACCAAAAATTGTAATACTTCAAGCTCTTCATCGTTCCATGGATTAGTTCTTCTCAAATGTCAATAAATTATGCAAAAAAACTTCTGTTTGAATATCTTTTATCTAAAATTACAGATATGAATTTAGATATTTCTTATCTATTAACATACGACAGATTGAAATCTCTTTTTACATGACAATTATTGCAGGCTACTAACCACACCGTCGAGTCAAGCACCTTACAAACATGCATTTTTGGATTGTCCCAGTGAAAGAAAAATTTTGCAGTATCTTTTCGGCTTGGGGATGATTTCCAAAATTGCAAATCAAAGAAGATTAAAAAGGAGTTGGGAAGAATTGCAGCACCAGGGAAGGTAATGATGTTGTAAAGAGAGATATTGCTTTGAAATCTGAGAAATCAGAAATTGACAAAGTCCTAAGTTACTTATCAGTCACCACGGGATAAGCCAAGATTTTAGACTCTAATCAAAAATATTTCAAAAAACGTTAGATCTACTTATACTACCATTCCTATTCATTTTTGCTTTTAAAATGTTTCATAAATTTTATATTCAGTCTTACCAATATATATGTATATATATATATATATATATATATATAATTTCTGATAATTATTTCCCATTATATGCAAATGTAATTCATACATTTCTAAAGTTTTTTTTTTCAAAACGCAGAATTAGATGTTATAGTACTATTACCGTGTAACCATTTCGATGATTTAAAAACAAAGCAGTTATATTAAATATAGTAAAATAGTAAATTATCAACAATATATATTTATATATATGTGTGTGTGTTTGACACCTACATTTAGTTAAAAGAATATTTAAATTAATAACTGGGGTTATGGTTCCCTTGTATATACAGGGGAATCCTAACATTTGGGAAATACATTTAAGTGAGAATAAAACGCCCTCAGAGAGGAAATGTACTGCAAAGGCCTGATGGATCAACTACATACTGATAACGAAAATGCCAACACCATACCCTATTAATCTATAATTTTTAACTACCAAAAATCACAGCATCCCCATTGAACTAAACAAAAACATAAAAAGCAATGACCAACCACCAAACAAACACACACACACACACACACACACACACACACACATATATATACATATATATATATTAAAATAAAAGGAAGACAGCCTAGAAAAATAGTCACCCGCCAGATGTCCTACATTGGGATCTAAAATAAATCAAATCATTCGCTGAAACAAGCTTAAACAAAGCAGAAGTATAAACGTGTTTGAGTAGCAAATTTTTACATCATCATATATATGTGTGTCTGATGGATTAGATATTAAAGTGAATTTGATAGACAATATTGAGTAAATCTATTTTTGTTACATGTTTCGAAAGACAGTTTTTTCTCGTTAAAAATGATATAATTTCACGAAAAACAAATAATAAATTCACTATATATATATATATATATATATATATATATATATATATATATATATTGTATTTGTGTGGTGGTGTCTATGGAAACGTATGGGAACCGAAGTGAACAAGTGAACGTTGATAGCTCTAGTTATCTGAAGCGTGTCTTGTACGTAAATTCTGCAAAGGAGTGTCCCTAACTCGTATCGATTATCAGTCAAGGCAGACAATAATCAGCCAGAAATAAAGTTTCTTCTATATATGGTCGTGGGTCAGCTAAATCTATGGATGAATGAGTCGGCCTCAAGAGCAGGTGACATCAATCAGTGATATAGTAACGCTACACCCCAGAATACTTTGTTGTGGTCAGCGTTTAGTAAGACGCTACCATAAGAATTCTGGTCTTGTACTTCGGCTTTCGTCCGGATTGGGTAATACAGATATCAAATGGTACACTCAAACTTGAACGAAAAGTTTGGGTAGTTCTATATAAGTTGATTCAGAAATTGGAACTTAAAAAAATATCCTTACCCAATTAAACACACAAATACACAATTCCTGAAAAGGCCTATTGAGGCCATACCGAAAGGCTTACAAGAATTGGTGCCTACATTGAATTCTCACACAGCAAATGAATTCTATCACAGCATGATCGAGAGTAAAGCTAATGTGACTTCAATTGTCTGATGACTTTACTATTGATTTCCAAAACAGAATTTATTCTTACCATATATATATATATATATATATATATATATATATATATGTATATATATATATATATATATATATATATATATATATACGTGTGTGTGTGTGTATGTCTTTATGTATCCAACTTCGATAGGTAATATTAAAAAGCAGGACGGCCAACGCGAACTTCAAAACACCTGAAAAGACTCACTTTATCATCAACAGAGGATAGGAAATAAATCAAGACAATTCAGCATCAGGTACAGATTGCATCTGAATGACTCTGGCACTCTGTGACGTGGAACCCACAAAACCATGTCGTATCATATGATACTAATAGCGCTCCTTGGGTTTGTGGTCATAATGCTTTGGCCCCGAAACCATGCTTGACCCTAAGGTCATCATCTGCTGAAGGTTTTATTGGAAGCACTTCTGCTGTTTCGCAACAGTAGTTGCGTGTTTAACTATACTTATAGACATGTATAGAATCTGCTTTGAAGCTGTGACAGTTGTGTATGGCCGGTGTTCGAGCCTTGGCAAGGCAAGGATTTCGAACGCTTGCTGATTTTCTAGACAAACAAACAACCAAACAAGCAGGCTCTCTCCGTTCAGAACATTGGCGTGACAATCTTTCTTCCTAAAATTTCCAACATTTGGCATTGTATCGTATTCAATCTAACGTTAGTAAATACAAACAAGACCACGAACTATTTCCCAATAACAAGGCACCCTTATACTTAGTAAGCTTATCTTAGTGTGACACGCAAGACTACAATAGTAAGCTACCTAGTAAGGATAGATATTACAACTTTATAGAAGTAAGATACCTAGTGTTGATCGAAATAACAAACTTACAGTAGTTAAATCATGTAGTAAGGATTAAAATTACTAACTTATATAGATAAGGTAACTAGTGAGGTCCGAAATTGCAAATTTACAAAAAAAAATGTGGACTTCGGGATTTAATTTTGACATCATTAGCATCTAGTTAGAAAATTGATCAGAACAGTGTTTCTTCCTATTTCTGTTGATTAGCAGTACTGGGACCGACTAACAGACCAAAAAGTGTATGAAAACATTTGAAAAAATGGAAATTAATAACAGGTCTGTAATTGAAAAATTCAAATGACAGACGTCTTTTAAAGTAGAGTTGGAATTTGAAAAAGAGGTGATCAATGGAGAAGTTAGTTCTTCCAACATTTGTTGTACGGTGATCAATCAAAAAGTCTGAATCGAAACACTCAAAAAGTCTGCATTGAAACACTCGAAAAGTCTTAATTGAAAAACAAAAACAAAAACAAAACAGGCGTGAATGCTGCTGGACACAAACTAAGTGATCAATTTATCATAAACATACATTGAAAATTAAACACTCCACCTAAAATCCATTTAAGGGGGAACTAAGAAAAGCCAAAAAACGTTTTTCAAAAGTAGTAAACATTTACATTCTCAGCCACCTAGCTTCATTACCAGACTCCCTTGAAACCTGAAGAAACCTTTGTCGACAGTTTTGGTGATTGTTTCTGTTGGCTTTTAATCATTATACATATATGACTACTGATAAAATGCTATTAGAACTGGACCATTTTAGCCAAATGAATTTAATAGCTGACAATAGTAACAGCTTGTGACTTGACCAGTTAAAAAGTAAACTAAGATCAGATGTCAATCGACCCACGAGGGACTTGTAAACAATTTTTGGGTCAAGAAGAGGCCGATGAAATATACAAAGTACATTAGAACAACAATGACTAAAAAAAGAATACACGACCCGATTAATTAGTTTAAAAGAATAAAAACCAAGTCGATTGTCTCCCCTGGAAAGTGGACACTGATGAGTCAATAAAGAAAACAGGACAGCAGATCTTTTTAACAAGAGAAAATATCATTAATAACATGAGCTGCATATACCTTCCGCCAGATCTCTCAATTGTGGATGTAGCGGCGTCAGTATCTCCGGAACCTGTCCAAATCAAGACGCCAGCTTATAATCTTCTGCACACGTATCATCTCTGGGATTTACGTTGTGAGACATGATGCCCTGCAGTTGTCATTCTTTCAGCTCCGTAGGTGACTATTTGTTGAAGATCCTTCTTTTTCAAGACTTATGGGTTGTTTTTGTCCGTGAATATTGAGCTTGTTCTGCCACCAGCTTGCCAGCCCAGGGTGATTCTTTGTTTGATAAATGACCAATTTATATATGTCAAAATTTTAGACCGATCAATGTGTCGGGAAGGATTCATACCAGACCGAGGAAACATTGTCAGCCAAGGAGTTGGTCAAATTAATGGCTTTTATCTGTATTTTCAAAAGATAGGAAAACACAGAAACAGCTGGGGTGTTTTGACTCTTGGTGCACGCATATGGTCACGCGCTAGCTTGTAGACAGCATTCAATTCACGGAGATCCCTAAGAGTTACTTGTATTGAAGATAAGAGAGTCAATATTCCGGTTCAATTCGACACGAAGAAAGAAAAACGAGATAAGAAAAAAGATACGAATATATCCTCTATACTTCTGTTTCAAATCCGCAGAAAAAAACGCCCAAAAGACAGCTTTAGTAATCGACAAGGATAGACAAATATGACAAAGGAAAGAGAGCAAAAGAGTCCTTATGAACAGGCTAGGGAAGGGAAGAAAAAAAAAGAATCCTGTAAGAACTCTTGAGCGACAGTAGCAGAAGACAGTGAACTGCAAAGAAGATAATGAATATGAGAAGACGAAACGTAATTGAATACTTGAATAGACTGGAAAGGATAACAGATCAAGTACCCTTCCTATAATTCGGTCAAAACGAATCTCTGAATCAGACTGGGCTTCATTCTACCTTAACTCTTTGAAAAGCTTAACAGTCTTGTTATCAATTTTGACTAGCTTTTTAACTTGATTCTAACTTTCAGTTGTTTTCAATCACAACTTTGAACTGAACCGTAATACTAGCAGTCGTTCATATAAGGAGCATTAGGAGAAGAGAGTCTGTATTGCAGCTATTAAAAATAAGATAATTGAAAAGAGGCTTCTCCTTGGTTATTTCGTTTCTCTCCTTATTTTTCATCTTGCATGCAACTACGTGATAACCAACTGGAACTCATCAACGGCTGAAATCGATCAACCGATGTACTGATGAGCCGAGAGGAGATTGAGCTGTTAGGAGAAAAAGCAACCCGACAACATAACACTTGGCCTAGCAAGTGGTAAACTTTTTTTAAATAATTGAATATCATGAAATATTCACCATCTGTCTCCCCCTCTCTTTATCTCTCTGCTTTTCTGTCCAAATATATGTAGTGTTCTTCTATCTGTCTTCCAGTTCGTGTTAATAAGCACCATACAGGTTCATTGCGACGACTAAAGAGCTAAAGTTGTTTAATTATGTTTAGACCTGCTTGGTAGGTTTGCTGTATATTTATTATATGCTAAATGATGAGTTATCATTTGGCAAACATGATGGAGTGGATTGACATGCAGCATATGTAGTGTAATGTAGATGTGTAAGAGTAACGCCACTTACATTTCTCACCACGTCAAACATTTTGACAATAAAGATCTATTCCATCGTAAGCTTTGTCCGCGTAGGTTTTTGCTTTGTGCTTCGCACATACAATACAAAATGGCAGGTGCATCGAAACTCTGTTGCCAAAACTATAAATCTGTTGTCGAAAAATAAGTACACTCTTAGAAAAATGTATTTTTTGCAACAGAATTTTGATGGTGTAAAGTTTGGTCATGAATGATAACTAATAACATCCGTTTAAATTGCGTAATTATCCACGATACAGATAGTATAATCTTGCTATGTCTGGTTAAGAAGAAAATGACTTTCTATAAAAAAAGTGGTCGGGTTGTTCACATTTATGAACGATACTGTAAAATGAATATGTCTAGATATCACCCGTACTGGATATGTTCATGGCTTGAAATGAATGTTTGCTTATTTGGGAAAATCTATCCAGCATTATTAGGAAATAATTGTGGCATACTATTTTGCCGTGGCACACAGTTTGAGAACCTTTCAGCAAAAGTCTATGTTCAGCCGTCTTCAACAAATTATGCTGTCAAACCCCGAATATAATTAATTGTGAACGTCTGTTACCATCACAGTATAGGTTCTGCTTGCGAGACGGAAAAATGAGATATCAACTTACAGACAACGTCGTTCTTGGTTCATTTGATGTAAGGAAATAATGAGAATTTATTTTTTGACGGACAAATTAACTGAAGCCATCAATGCAATGATTCTATGGCCCTGACAACCGACAACTTGACGACTATGTTTGGACGTATCAGACAGAACTTGGAGTCTGCTTTCAGAGACGCCAGTCGAAGAACGAATCCTATTTAGAATTGCCCACTATTTCTGGTCAATGGTGAATATATTTATGAAGATCCTTTTCTGGTGTGATATTTTTATTTATCAAGATAGAATATGGCTGCTTGCAGATGACTGATAAAAAATCAGGTCTGGTTAGTCAATCTAATGAAACTTGTGACCAACGTCTTTTGAGGGTGGGTGATCAATGAATAAGATACTTCACCCACCTCTTTTTGATCGGTTGGATTTTCAAAAGATAAACTGGTGATCAATTTAGCATGAATATATCATAAATCGAACCCTAACTCTCCCACTTACAATGTATCGGGTGGATTAAAGTGAAACAGACAAAATGTTTTTTCTAGACATAATATAGAGTAGAGGTTCAAATTTTACATCTTCAAAGCTACATTGGCACGGCCTGTACACGTGATATATACGTACATTGATAGCCAGCCGGACCAACTTGAAAACTGAAAGAAACCTATGTTGACAGTTTTGGTTGATGGTTTCTAATTGCCATCTATTTCTGGTCAATGGCGAGTATATTTCTGGAAATCCTTTTCTGGTTTGATATTTTTATTTATCAAGATAGAAGATGGCTGCTTGCAGATAAGTAATAATAGAAAATTAGTCTTTGTCGAGGATTTCCATGCTTGAAAACGTGGAAAGCACACTTTAGAAGTTGATTTATCGCGGGGAAAAAAGGGTTTTAAATCTCCAGGGATCTACTTATGGTATTATGAACGTGATTTCTTCGGTTTGTCTGTCCTACACAATAGTTTTTTTTCTACTTAAAAGTAACAAGTTTGCTGATAAAAATATTTATTGCCCATCATTTGAAACAATGGCCTCTCCCACTGAAATGATGTGAGTAGTTTATTTTCTAAAAACATCACCCCATAAAAATATTTTTTCGGGGATTCACTAGGATGTAAAATGAAAAAAGATGACGAGATTTAATCACATCAACCATAAACTATTATCTTCATTAGTTTTAACCTGTGAAAAAAACCAAAGATATATTCAGATTTCTGAAAAGATATTTTTGAAGAAAAATAATAGTGCATTCGTTCCAGTGGAAGAGTCCATAGTTTTCACTCACGAACTACTTTGCTGACCAATTATCCTGATTTTTAACCCTTGTGGGAAAGTCCAGTGCTACGACCAGCGACCCAAGGAATTATCTCTGTCCATTATTAAACTAGATTCTGGGGCCTTGTATGCAGTTAACTCCTCTACAGTCAGCTCAGCCATCTGCATGACCATTGGTGTCTCTTTCAAATAGCAGTACGCTTCTGCAGCCATCAAAGGGGTCTACTTAAACAGTAGTACCTCGCTGACCTGTGCTTATATATATATATATATATATATATATATATATATACATATATATATGTGTGTGTGTGTGTGTGTGTGTATATATATATATATATATATATATATATATAATAATTCAGGAATACAACGTAATATTATATGATATAAAATAATGTGATTTCCGATGTATGATGGGCTTATTTTACGAACCGCTCGCTACATTCAAACACTAAATTGAGTTATGTTAGAGCTTAAAATATGATGAAATAAAAGAATCGCTTCACAAACACTTTTATGCTGATGCCCAGTTTGGGCCTTTTCAGGTGAATGATTTGATTTGTTATAGATCATTATTTAGGATGTTTTTTTTGGTGGTGGTGGGGAACTATTTTCTTAGGTTGGAGAACCTTCCTGTTATTCTATTTATACATCTTCTCCTTTATCCTTTTCCTAGTTAAGTTGTTGGTCACTGCTTTTTATGTTTTTCTGTTTCCTTTAGTTCAAGTACCCAGGCCAGCCATGTTGTCAAAATATTCTCACAAAGGTGCGACGGATCCTCCTTAGCAAGCTTGCATCTACAAAGAGGAAGAAATTCCTGTCAAACCTTGTTGCGTTGTTATTTGTGCCACCTTGGCGCACCATGGCAAGCAAACACTACGTTCAAAGAATGGGGTGGGGCCATATATATATATATATATATATATATATATATATATATATATATGTGTGTGTGTGAATATGTTCGTGAATGTGAGTGACTGTATGCGTGAGTGCATCTATCTATCTATCTATCTATCTATCTATCTAACTGAGTGTGTGTATGAGTTTGTGTGTGTGTGTGTGTGTAATGCTCTTCCGACTCTGGAATGGAGCTCTTTGGTAGATGGGGAATTTTATATAAGTAGATATATCACTTAATTCGGTCCTACTGACCGTCCAGTTCTTCTTAGGGAAGGGGTCTGCCTCTGTGTCTGAAGCGAAGTCTTCGATTCTGTCTGATGTTGCTGGAAGGGATATTAAAAAGTCTATAGCCACACTGAAGATTTGTAATACAACAAAACAGCTGTCTGTGGAGGACTTCATTATAATATGTAAGTATATATGGTTTATGATTGGATAGGATATATCTGACTGTATGAAACCAAGTTAGAAATAAATTCTATTCATATTTTTGGACATGTTTCATTTGACGGAGCAAGACTCATTGGACAAAGGAAAATAAGTTTAAAATAAATGAAACCAAGAAGAAGAAGAAAGGAGGGGTAACGGGGGTGGTTTTTAACTTGGGTAAATTGCTGGGTTGAATTAGTGAAAATATGGAAGAAATAGAAAGAGATTTATGGTCATTGCCTGGGGAGAAGGAGTTGTAATCCTATCTATCCTATCACCGAATGTCCTGCTTGTCCACACGGTATCTTCGAAGGTACAGAAATGACTTCAATGAAATTTGTGAAGGGGGTACAATGGGGTAAAAGAGGGGCAGCAATATTCATGAGCGGATCCAGGAATCTTCTCCAGATAGAGAGATACTTTTGTTTTTTTAAAATTATATTTATGTTTACTCTCATAACAGTCAACACGATATCTTCAAAAGGTATCACTGGATTTCAATTACAATGTTGTGGAAAGGTGAAAAATAGTTTGTGGGTGTTCAAATTTTGGAGCGGATCCATGGACTTTCATTTCCCCTACGTCGTAGTTATATGTCCAAACAACATAATATCGCTAAAATGTCATATTTGTCCACACGATATCTCCGAAAGTACCGAATGGATTTTTCAAAATCTCTGGAAAGGATGGGAAAACGGTGTAAAAAAGATGTGGGATCTATGCAGAATTACCCTCATTCCATGACAATGGCGCTGACAAAGGTTTGAGCTCTATGAATGCTTTTTAATCTATTTTGTTTTAGTGCCCGCTTGTAATAGGCCCATATTTTTTTCTAGGTTTGGGGTTCGCTTTCAATCGTGATATTTAACTCGTGATATTTAGTTATGAAACCTAAACCTACCCGTGTGTAAAAGCTTGAGATTGTAGAGGTTTATTTGTATCAATTATCTGTTTTAAAGACATCCTTGGTAGTTCGGTAATAATAAGTGTATTTATCCATCGAAGAGAAAACAAATATATATATACTTATATCAATTTGGTAATTAGCGTCTGACTCCAAAAATAGACCAAAACTAATCATCCCATTAATCAGGCCCGGGCAGAAGAAGGCGGGATGGTCTGGGTCTACGGTTTTCAGAGAGGCCTTACTCAGGAGGCGTACGTACATATATCCATACATAAATCATATGTATTTAACAGGTTAAAAAAATAGAAACAATTGCTTTTAAAGTAATTTTATATGCCTTTAATAAATAAGGCATCCGCTTCTTACGGAAGTTGTTATTTTGGAGAATAATTGTTTTGCAACATTGCGAAAAAGGAGTTCTATGAATTTTCTGCGTGCTTTCACCACATTCTGAGAGTGTGCTCGAAGACGGCCGTAGAATGGATCTGCTGAAACATCGCCTCAACAACACAAGTTCGATCGGCCAAAAAACTCTTTGAATAAACATCGTTGTTTGAAAATTTATCTTGCGTTTGATGTTGAAGTTACTTTTTTATGAAATACATTATCCCACCGTTCCAAATTTCAACTCAGGTATTCTAAGATATTTCACAACATTTATCAATAATCTATCAATTCATATAAGCCATGAACATATCTTCCAATACGTGGCAAGAGATTCAAGTCATCATCATCATCATCATCATCATCATCATCATCATCATCATCATCATCATCATCAGTCTTTTAACGTCCGTCGTTCGATATAGATCTCCCCCAGGATTCGCCACACTTCTCTATCATGGGCGTTGTGGAGCCAGTATTTTCTTAATTTGTCTAGTTCATCTCTCCAAATTGTATTCTGTCGGCCTCGGTTTCTTCTGTGGTCTCAGGGGATCCATGCTGTGAGTCGTGATGTCCATCGGTTGTCTGTCAGTCTTGCAACATGACCTGCCCATTACCATTTGATTTTTTTAAATGGATTATATGATGTCTCCGACTCCTGTTTTCATCCTGATATACTGTGATGTCTTGTGATCTCTCCATGTAAGGCTGAGCATGATTCTCTCACGTGCACGTTGCATGCTCCTCAGTTTGTGGGTTTGTCTCTTGGTTAAGTTCCATGTTTCAGCTCCATAAGTGACTATCGGGAGGATGCATTGGTTGTATATTCTTCTCTTTAGGATTACACTAAAAAAATTAGACATGACTACATTGTTTGAGAGGAGGACAAAAGGCGACAACCAAAACCTCCAAGATATTAAATGGTTTTAGAAATTATAGAAGTATTATGTTTGATAAGTTAGAAAGGATGGGGAATTTACTTGCAAGGTTCATACAAAAATAAAGTCGAAAAACTAATTGATTTTTCCACACAGAGAATTTTGAAATATTGGAATTGTTTACCAACCAATGTAATAAATAGTACAAGTATACGTACTTTTAGGAATAACTTAATTTAGATCGTCTGGTTGAGAGTCCCTAGTGCGTGACTGACATTGATGGAACATCAGCAACGATTGGAAAACCCTCAGCCTCCTAAATAATAAAGCCGTGTCGGTGGTAGAGAGTCCCTCATGCGTGATTGATATTGATGGACGCTTAGTAAGGGGGAAGGAAACCCTCACCCTCATGCAAAAGCTGGGGAACCTTAACAAAACGTTGTCAAAAAAGGTGTCATTTATTTGTGGCATCGCATCCGCGGTAACGATAAAAGTTTCGGATATAGATAGAGGAGTACACTCTTTAACTTTTGTTAGGCTTGCTGTCTGCGAATGCGTTCACATTATTCGTAATTATCTCCTTCGATAGTCTTATCCCCAGCGGTATAAGTATGTTGCGTATACTAATGTGCGTTGGGTAATTTTTAAATGATTAGAAAATTGAGATAATCTCGATTATCTCCTTCGCAGAATATCGGAGCAATGTTTAATCTTACCTATCCCGAACAATACCTAAAATACTTTTACAAAGGATTCCATTTCTTTATTGAAAATTCTTTTTCACAGCCATGCCAATGTTATTTCATCTGAAATTCCTTTAGTGTGTCTCCGTAATTCTCTATGGAGTTATTTTTAATCCCATTTTTTGGCGTCTAGTTCACGAGTTTTCTGATCGAATATTTTTCTTCTTGTAGCATTCTTGTTATTCCTCCTAAGGGGAAGACGATCTCTACATTATACTCAATAATGCAAGCCAAAGGCCCCTTTCCTTTACCCTCCAACTAGCTTAGCTGCGGGCGACAAGAAATGGCTGGTTTTATTATCATTTTAAGAGACTCTTATTTTCATTGGTGTATTTTTTCTAATGATTATCATTACATATACATTTTAATTTACCCAAGCAGCTAGAAATTAAATCAATATGAAATATATAGATAGGTTATAGTTTTGATAGATAAGATTAAACAAAATATTTTGCAAGGGAAATAATCCAAAGAAGTGTTAGCCGCTGTTATGCAGAACAACGGTCCACTTACTATTTTTGAATGGCTAAAAGTGGCTATATACCCTGGACATTTTACGGAACAAACGGCTAAAAGTGGACGGATTTTAAAGAAATGAAATCGGAAAACTATGAACGTTTGGAACTGTATTTTGTGAAATCCAACCAGACAGGTTATTATTTAGGGTGAGTGTTTAGTGCCAGGGTTAGTGTTCATGGTTGGCATTTTGTTAAATCTTACCTTTTCCAAACAATTATCAAAGGATATATACATTGTGCTTTATGTACCTTGATGATAGGGATTTACATCGCAATGAGCTTGAAGGAAAGCGTTCTCTTGACCAAAGATTTAAAAAAAGAATTAAATTACTCTCTTTGTATCATTTGAATTCAGAAATTTCATTTCATCACTAGAACCCAACTGAAATTCTTTTTTACTACATCAGAAGCATGACTGAAATTCTGCTTTTTTACGTCAGTTGTATTCCACGGTGTGACAATATAACGACATATTATGACATATAATCTGGAAGTACAAATCGATAAACGAGACGAGATTTGGCGAGAAAAAAATGAGAAATTTCTGAAAACGAGAACGAGATTCTCGATTTTTTTATTTCTCAATCCCCAACCCTAATCCAATTTTGACCTAGTTTACACCTATTCTTTTAAAAGTACGTCAGCAGTCTGTCAGGTTTATAAAAAACTAGGTACTAGGTTAAAACTAAGTCAGTAGTCTGTCAGGTTTATAAAAACTTGATACTAGGTTAAAACTAGGTCAACTATGTCAGTAACTAAGTACCAACCATGGTACTGATAATAGTATGCTTCGAATATGGATGTCACTTTGTAAGTGGATCCCAATCGAACACTTTCTGGTCGGTTCCGATATCGTTTAGTATCAGAAAGATGCATTGTGTTCTATTTAACTACTTCTTCTATGTCAGAAGAGGAGTGATGTCATTGAAATAATCTATTCTGATCATTTTACTAGTTACCGATGTCAGAATATAATGTCCATGTTCGCACTTTTGCATTAGAAAAAGATCCCCAAAGTGATCTCAAAACCCTCAAAATGACCTTGCACGATTAAAAAAAATATTACTCGCAGAATATTTCCATGTCGTAAGTGCGTGAAAATTGATATAGAAGATTTTGAAGATTGAATGTTTTATTGACAAGTAATTTTATATACAGGTCACATGGCGGTCGTACAGGCAATATTTTACAAGTATGAGAATCAATTAACTCTGAAAAAATATTCGCTCCTTCTCCTCCTTCTGCAACTATAATCACGGTTAGTGGATGCATCGTTGAACTGGCTCTTAGTTTACAAGGACTCGAAATCTGTCTTTAATATTATCAGTAAATAACATCTCCAAAGTTTCACTTGCTCCAAATTTACAGTCGAATTTAAATAAGAGTTTTTTTTCGAATTGTCGATCTCTCTACAGGAAGTGACGCCATACAATTGGCATGAAGCGGACACGCTTATAATTCGAGTGTTCATAAAAAAAAATTCAAATTAGATTTTCAGGACGACATTCGGATATATGAAAAAGAACTAAACTAAAATAGGTCTGGTTTGTAACTCAATAGAAAATGAAACGTCTTTCGGCTGGATACCGTCTTGGGATGATCAATTAAAAGATTGGAAAAAAAGGGGAAATAAATCAATGAATAGGTTACTTTTCTAGTCTATTGTTGATAACTTAAAAAGGTATTGATATAAAAAAAAATGTGTGAATGCTGCCGGACACAAACTAAGTGATCAAATTTGCACAAACTCACATTGCAAATTGACAACCCCTAAAAAGCTATTGGAGGGGATTTAGAAAAAAAAAACAAACCATTTTTTCTTGATATCATCATCATCATGATCATCATGATCATCATCATCATCATCAGTCTTTTAACTTCCGTCCTTGGAGATAGACCTTCTCCAGGATCCACCACATTTCTCTATCATGGGCGTCACAGAGTCAGTATTTTCTGAATTTGTTTAGTTAATCTCTCAATATTGTATATTGTCGGCCTCGGTTTCGCATGTGGTCTCTGGGGATCCATGTTGTGAGTCGTGATGTCCATCAGTTGTCTTCCATTCTAGCAACATGACCAACCCATTGCCAATTGAGTTATCTAATGGATTCTAGACATAATATTCAGCAATTTTTAAATTTTCAACCCTATAACTCATTTGGTGCAGCTTTCGTAAGAGATACTTACAAAGCCAGGGAGCCAGAAATTAGGTAGACCGACTTGAAAACTGAAGAAACCTATTTTTACAGTTTCGGTGACAGTTTTGGCTGACAATTTTTTAATTAGAGTCCTGGCAAAATACGAGAAGCTAAGGGAAGCAACAAGAAGCAAAGATATCATTAATGCAAGTGACAATTGCTCTAATCATTGAATAACCCTTTCTCCTAACCCTACCTTAAATTACTCTATTTATTCTCACAAGTCTCCATCGGAAAGCCTTTTTCTGAAAAGAACATTCCCTTTTCTTCTTGACGCTTCTAGTTGCTTTCCGTTGCTTTCAACAACAACAACAACAACAACAACAACAACAACAACAACAACATAATAATAATAATAATAATAATGATAGTAATAATAATAATAATGATAATGATAATAATAATAATGATAATTTCAAGAATGTGGTAATGACCATCATCAAAAGTGAAAGTCGTGCCAGTTGCAATCGGAGCACTGGGTTCGATCCCGAAAAAGTTATCAGACCATATCGAACAGTTTGACATCAACGCAAATATGTGAGTTCTCCAAAATCTGTCCTCCTTGGAACACCTTACATTTTGAGAAGATTTCTCTCTGTCTGAAACCTTTTGTTAAGGCTTGACAATCAACTTATAGACTGGAAAAAAAGGTATGCATACTGTAGAGAAAAAAAAATCCCCTTTTTACAGATATTGCTCTCGGTTCCAGTTCGTGAAATAAACTTAAAAATGAGAAGCACTGGGAATGGCATCAATCACTGAACCCTGCTTTATTTTACTCATAGCCGGAGGGGAATTCGGGCCTTTCCCAAGGGCATTACTACAAAGTGTCTTAGCTGGAGTTTCTCTGCACTAGGCCAGCCCACACCTTCATCTGCCAGAGAAGTATTGTATTTACTCAAATATAAAAATTTAACATAAAAAAATATGGGGATGGGAGGTAACATTATATTTGGATAAAAGAATTATGTCATATATATCCATATAACAACCATACGTGCAAATCAGTGTGTTTACTTGTATAATGGTTTGAATTATTGTACCCCTATTTCGTCCGATTCCTGTTTTAACCTCAAAGTTATAACAGATTGGTCGATGTAATCTATTAAGCAATATACAGCTTTAAAATGTACAACAAATATGTTGAAGACAAAGACACTATCAAAATTGAAAAGGCAGAACCTGAGAAATTAGACCACTACATCTATTTAAGACAATGAATCCTCAAAAGAAGAACTCAAGCGGAGAATCACTTTAGGTTGGCAAGCTTTCGATAGGACAAGCTTGAATTTCAAGAGCAAGAAAATCCCACTAGAGCTAAAAAGAAAGGTATACAATTCTTGCACCCTCCCGATAGTCACCGATGGAGCTAAAACATGAAACTTAACCAAAAAATTGGCTATCAAATCATGCTCTACCTGAGGAGATGACAAGAAATCATAGTATATTAGAGGGAAGACAGGAGTTTGAAATATAGAGACCATTAAAAAAAAAACACGTAAATGGCACTGGGCTGGTCAGGTTACGACAAAGGCAAGGTATGTGTCCAACGACAGACGCTAAAAGGATGATGATGATGATGATGATGAGGATGATGATGATGATGATGTGACATAACAATGAAAATACACCATAGAAACTCTAAACATTTTATGTCCGATCACCCTTTCTAACAGCTTGAGTTGAGATTTAAAAAAAAATTGAAATTACTATACTTGAATTACTAGAAAAAAAACCCTAATAAAGTAGCTTTCACCTAATTAGTGCTGATCCATGCATAAATAACCCTGCCATACGGTCATTCACTAGTGTACATTATAACTGATTTATTTTGCCGCAAATGTTTGGGGTAGCATTATTTGAGATCGCATTGTATTCGAGTAAATACGCTCAATGTAAACAGTACGCCTTTCTGCCTCCGATGTAGCTATGTTTCATGCGTGTATGTGCACCCGTAGACAAAAATCAATACAATGGCCACCTACTCCACACATTGAGTCAATTCTGTACTATAGATTACCAGTCCAAGAACACTTTTCTGAATTGTTAATTTTAAGAGGCAAACAAGAACATTTTTCCTAATCAAATCGTAAATCGATTGCTGACCGAAATACTGGTTTCCTTCGCCATTTGAAAGTAGAGCGTTCCGATAAAACCTTTCCGTAAGTCGAAGTGTGAGGCAAATAGATTAGCTGAAGCTCAGATTTTCAGTATATAATGTTTTATTTATTTGATTATTATTTGCCACTGAATCAGGTGCATTAACAAGTTAAGTGATTTATGTCGTGTCAAATACCTACGTGTTTAGATATTTTTTTGAAATGTTTTCCAAATATTTGGAAAAAAATCAACTAAAACCGCCATCAAAACTCTCAAAATGGGTTTCTTCCGTTTTCAAGTAAGTCTAGCTTACGTATGTATGTATGTATATATACATAACGTGTACAGGCCACACCGATGATGCTATAGGAATATTTCAACATTTACTTCTTATCATGTCGAGAAAAAAATTGTTGTTGAATGTTTCCTCTTAAATAGGTTTTTAGGGGAGGAGTCCAATTTACGATTTAAAGCTAATTGATATCTACTTCTCATCCAAATTTGCAGCAGCATAGTCGTCCTGGGGACTTCATTTTACACATGAAAGAATTATGCTGGGCCTCACGTGGAGAGACCATAAGACAGCCCAGTACATCCGAGAAAACACAAGAGTCAGGGACATCATAGAATCGATTAAAAATCTCAAAATGGTGGTGGGCTGGCCATGTTGCAAGAATGGCAGACAACCGATGGAAATCACGACTCACGACATGGATCCCCAGAGATCACATGCGCAACCGAGGCCGGCAGAATATTAGATGGAGAGACGAACTAGACAAGTTCAGAAAGTACTGGCTCTGCGACGCCCATGATAGAGAAGTGTGGCAAATCCTGGGGAAGGTCTAAGTCCAACGATGGACGTTAAAAGACCGATGATGATGATGATGATGATATGTAGTTCGTGTTCAGTAGTATTCACGTTTGATTTTTTGAAAATTATTACTTTTCAGTGATCACCACCCAACGAAAGACGAAAAACGAAACTTATCTATTGATCACCCCTTTTTCATTTATTTTAAATTAATCATATTGCCAAAAGACGTTGGTCATATGACGGATTCTATTGAGTGACTAACAAGACCCGTTTTTATGGTTCATTTTTTTTTTTGATAATGCAAGGTTTGAAAGCTAGTGGGTATGATCTTATCTGTAAGCAGACTTGTCTCTATATCTGAGACCCTGATTTGTATCTACAGGAAGAGGGTGTGGTGTAGGAGAATGGATTTATGTTTGAGATTGTTTGTCTGAAGCGAAACATGTCACGAAAATAAAGGCTTACTTTTAAAAACTTGCTTATCTCTCTCAATTATCATATAAATGGATGCATTTACACACACACATACTTATATAAATATTTGTATACATAGTTATCCTTAAATATACGTTATAAAAATAGTTTCTTATTTTTCAAACAACCTTTTACATATGAAGCCTGATTACTATAGAACATCTTTTATTTTACAAACAAAAAGAGCTTGTCAAATGAGTGTAAAGAGGCGACCTCAAATTTCCTAGTCAAGTCAGTAAACTTCTTTTGGAAAGTCTCAGTCTAATTTCAGTAATAAAAGTATGTGTGAGCCCTCCATGATAACTTAACAGCTGTTCGAAGTTGATATTTGCTACGTATATTTTTTAGAATATCAGGCATTGCAGTGTCTAGTTTCAAATTGTTTGGGTCAGCGGTTCTCGTGAAATCAATAAAAATAAATGAAAAAATATAAAACATAGATCTTTTATCTAAAATTGTAGGTATAAATTTAGATATACAATATCTAAACTGGCATTGAATCTGAATTTAGTTATAAGATATCTAAATTAGTAATGGATATAGATTTAGATATGAAATTAAACTGTTACACAGAAGAAAAGAAACTGAAATACTCCCAAGCCGTAGTATGATAGAACGGACGGATATTTATTTTACTTGACTATTATGGTTGGTTACTCAACACAATGAAGTCTATCCCCTTCCAAACATACGCCTTTCGAATGGGCACTGTCCCAGTAACAATTAATGAATACATTTTCGATTACAAGAAACGGGGGCGAGAATAATGAAACTCATAGAATGATAAGATTATCAATCAATGTAAAATCGATTAAATAAGGTAATGATCACGGCCGCCATTGGTCAACAGATCGACCTGCCTCGCTGTGTTGCAAAATTTGGCATCTAAAATTAAGCGAGAAAACATCTAGGAATATCTAGACCAGACTTTCGCATCGAGTGGGCCAAGTTATCTTTCCCATGCAGGCCACAGATACTTCCCTATTCCGTAGTTTTTATTGACTGGCATATGACCACACCATTTTGGTATTATACCTGGCGAATTAGATTCTCGAGTTCAGTGTTCTTGAATATTTTTCCCGCTTTCTCTTATTCATTCCGATTTTACAAATATTTCCCAGGTTCTAAGTATTTGTTAGCTATAATCCCCACTTGATCATGACATGTCACACCAAATGCCAGGTGGGCCACATAGCAGAATAGAAATACCAATCTAGATTCTTCAGATATATATCTAAAATCGAGGAAATATATTAAATATACATATATTACATGCATAAACTAAATGTGACTTTATTTGTCAGCATTTGCTCTATCAAAATATTGCACATATTACCAAAACACTCGAAAGGGCAGAGATTGCGTGGCTCTGACAACGCCATGGTCAGGTGGGAGGTAAATTGGCTAGGATACACCCCCAAGTTTGAAAACTTAACCATGGATCATTATCCACCCATTCATCGAGAACTTTGAGAGATACTGTGTGATCAGTCATAAGCATATACATAAATGCAAGTGAATAAAGTACAGGGAGTAATCCACCAATCAAAAAAAAAAAATTCCTGGATATGCACCCAAGTTTTACAACTTCTTTCTTACCCGATTGTGCAACCTTCCACCAAAATTTAATTGAAATCTATTCAGTACTTTCAGAGATATCGTGTGGAAAGACGAGGTCGAATAAATATACCCTTTTTCATCTTTGTAAATAACTATATTACTCTAAATTAAATAGAAAAAACATCAGTTTGATGCAACGTGCACGGGAGAGAATCATACTCAACCCCACTTGGAGAGATCACAACACAGCACAGTATATTGGAGGAAAGACAGGAGTCCGAGATATCATCGAATCCATTAGAAAACTCAAATGGCAATGGGCTGGTCATATTGCAAGAATGTCAGACAACCGCTGGACATTACAACTCGCAACGTGGATCCTCTGAATCATACAAAACCGGAACCAAAAAAATATAAGATGGTGTGACAAACTAGAGAGTACTGGCTTTGTGACGTCAATGATAGGGAGGTCCAGCGAATCTTGGGGGAGGTCTGTGTCCAACGACGGACGCTGAAAGGTTGCTGCTGCCTTTGTTGATGATGATAATGATGAAATTGCAATTTTTGGCATCTAGACCCAACTAAAAACATCTAGATCTATATTAAAAACATCTGAATTGGCAACACTATTGCTTGTCTATTGTCTGGTTTTCTCGTGACTGTCTTGTACAAAAGATATTTGAAAATTGATTAAACATCGATTTTCTTTTCTCCCTGGCTCCACTTGATCTAAAACAATTATCAAAGACAGACTTTTTTGTGTTTAATCATTCATCGATTTATTTTCAGGAGAAGGTTTTAAATGCTGCTATGTCCGTTATTTATGCAGACGAATATTCGGGAATACCTGATAAAGAAAAAAAGAATAAAATATTAAATACTCATGAGACAGGCAACTAATAAGCCTTTAATTCTCGGCTGATACGCTGATGTCCACTCCGTCATCTTCAGAAAATAACAACTCGGCTGTGTACGGGCGAAATGATTCGATTAAAAAACAGGTCTGATTAGTGACTCAATAGAAACCATCATTTGATCAAAGTCTTTTGGCAGCAAACCACATGAGGGTGATCAATTAAACAATTGAACAAAGGGGGGGGGGGGTAATGAATAAGTTATTTCTCTCGGATTTTATTGGACAGTGATCAATAGATAAACTATAAAGTCTGAATTTTCAAAAAAGAAAACAAACGGACACAAACTTGGTGATAATTTTTTTTATAAATCTGCATTGAAAATTGAAAACCATCAAAAGTCCAATTTAGAACGGAGATCTTCATAACCAAAATAAACTATCTTCTGTAGACATAAGGAGTGAATGTCGAAGTTTTCGGCCCTCTAGCACCATTGGTTTGGCCTGTGCGTGTGATATATACATACATAGCCGGCTGGACAAACTTGAAAATTGAAGAAACTTATGTTGACAGTTCTGCCGATGGAACTGGTCTGGTTAGTTACTCATTGGAAACCGTCACCTGACCAACGTTCTTCGATAGCATGATGTGTTGGCAATGGTCAATGAAAAAAAAATGGAATAAGAGGTGATCAATGAATAAGTTACTTCTCTCACCTTTTTTTGATCACTAAAAAATTCGAATTAAAAAAACACACACAAATTAGTGATTAATTTATCATACACTTACATTGTAAATTGACACTCCCCACTAATAAAGTTTTGTTGATTCAATAAAGAGTGAATGTTTAGATTTTCAGCCCTCTAGCTCCAGTGGTGAGGCTTGTACGTATGATATATCGATACATAGACAAACAGCAAGACATACAGATAGTCAGAGGCCCAGACCAGCTCAAAAACTAAAGAAACCTATTTTGATACTTTTAGTGACAGTATCGGTTGACGATTTCTAATTGCAATAATTGATCATCCCATGACAGCCTGCGTGAGAGCAGACTGATATTCATTAATTTTCATCGAACTCCAGTCAAAGTTGGAATTGACATTGTTTTCCAATGTAACAGAAAAAAAGAACAAGAACAGAAAACAATCCTCATCTAATGCAATATACTTTCCACTCTTTGACTATCACATCACGATAAACCAAACCTATGTATAATCCATAATTAACATTTCCTATCGTGATTCAAAGTTTTTGGCAGGCGACTCTCTTACAAACTGAACTTAAATGACAAGTTTCTATTATCGGAACAAAATGGAGATCTACTCTCAGAATCCATCTGGCAAATGGGTCAGCACCATTTGCAGTTTTTTCTAACGAAGTTACCTTATAGTTTGACCCAGTACCAAATTCCAGCTCAATCCGGCGATTGAGCTGAAATTTCGTACTGGAGACTTACGGACCGAGGCACAATTTTTGTAAACACCTAACAATAAAAAGGCACCCTTACGATGACTACGTCCTCAGCTGTTCCTCCATGAAAAACCGATCTCCCATTATTTCAAGTGCAAAGCGATGAACAATCTTAACTGGTATAAGTAAGCTAGAATATTAAAATGTATAACGATGATTGAAAATATTTGAAATTTATTATATGTGCTAGAAATTGAATTTATGTAAAACAGTTGACTCCGCCTCTTTGATATAAACTGAACTGTTACTATATAATGAAGTGTTTGGTTAATTTTGTTGTGAATAAAACCTGATTTACATTGAAGATTATGGCTTGCTTACTGATTAGTCGAGATGTGATCCTACCACAACAAGGTGGAGTCGAAGTTGAGTTTATTATAATTACAATACGCTACAATTGAGTTTATTATATATACAATACGATAAAGTTGCAGTAATTGACTCAGGTCGGAATAGATCTAAGGGAAGAGTTTGACCTTACATCAGCCAGGCTATTTTTCTCTTTTTTCTCATACAAATTCTCATCATCTACTTGCTCTAAGATTTCCTAGACCACTGCTTCAGAGCTACTGATAGTGCAAATGTTTATTGTATCTTAAAGAGAATAGTTTTTTTTCGAAAAAAACATCATAATTCAAAAACATCCATGAAATTTTCATGGGGAATAACTTGTAGATATTTAAAGTGCGTGCAAAGAAGTGTAGTGTAAGAGGAAATAACTCTTTGAAAAGCTTTGGTTTGCCTCACTTGAATTTACAGTCAGCTGATTAGTCGATACGCTTAGCTGGGGATGCAGTATCGCATTTAATGGAGGCTGCCGTCAAGTCTGTTTAAAAGAGTTACTTCCCTAAATGTTGCATGTTTTTACATACACCTTGAAACTAGAAACGTGAAATTATATCAAAATTATCGTAATTGTCTGTTGAAATTTGCGCATCAGATTCTATGAAAGTGAGTAGTCATTACTTGACCGAGGTTAAATCATATTTTGGGTAGTTTTTTCTTTTATTTTTTCTCCATTCTATCAATTAAAAATGTCTGTATGGGTATCTCTGTAAACCGTTTACTTTCAAAATACGTATTCACCTTTAAAATGTACACTTATTCAAGTTTTAAACATGTATAAAACTTGATAAAAATTACAAGCTTATCAGTGCAGGGGAACATTTACCAGGCACATTTTGTTTACTTCTCCTAGATTTTTCTATGTATTGCAACTGATTTAGCTTCCAAAATAACCCTTACTATTTTCTATCCAAGATGATCTAAATTTATCTAATTTGATTTAAAATTTATTTATATTTGTTCAATTTTTCACGCAGGATCGTAAACTATTCCAGTATTTCAAACTTTTTTGGAGAAAAAATCACTTTTTGTGACTTTGTTTTTGTAACAGATTTAGTTGTGAAATTTCCCGTCTTATCTGACTTATTAAGCATTAGAATTCAATAATTTGTAAAGCCGTTTAATATCCTGAAAGATTCAATCAAGTCTCCTACAGTCCTCTTCTCAAACAATGGAGTCATGCCTAATTTGTCTAGACTTATTAATAAAAAGTTTTTATTGATAAAAAGTATTGCTCATAAGTATTTGTATAAGCACAATATACCTTTTTATTTCCAGAGATTGCAGGGGCCATTATAGATTTCTAGCCGAGGGGGTGGGGCAAAATTGCCCTGATAGTCTGGCAAATCTTCCATGTATCAATGTGAGTTCACTTTTTCAATCTTCTTGATCAATTTTGGACAGGATTATAGAAGGAAAGAAACTGAAAAATGCCTTAAAAATTTACTTTCATTAAAAAATATTTCCAAGGAATTTTTGCATTCAAAACCACAAAACATGCCTTGTTACATTGATTGCAAAAAAATATTTCTTCTTGCGTAATGTTTAAAATGACTAAAAGAAAAATGGATGCTTGTTTTATCTATAATCCCACTGACTTTACAGCTACTTGACCTTTCCTTCATTCAGCTTTAGCCATTAAAGAAACTATTTCTGGTTGCAAAGAAAATATTTGATGATTGAGTACTGAATTTTGCATATCTTCATCAATAAATCTATTCCATCAAGTTTCTGCACTAAATTAAAAACAACCGACCCCTAAGAAAAATAACATGCTATAATATATTCCAAAATCCCATTGGAATCACAGAATAAATTTTGGCCGTAGATCTAGTCGTGTTATCGAGTTATGCGATGACAAACACACAGAAAGGAATATATTTGATGAGTTATAAAGATTAATGCTATTGTCTAAAAAAAATTGAGAATATAAAACTACATCTTGAGGCTAATTACCTTTATTCTAACCATGAGTCAAACCTGGGAGTGCTTAAATGATATTTGATAAAGAATAAATGTGACCACAAGTAACAATTAAATTGTGCGTAGAATAGCTCTGTTCTGTCAGTAAAGATTACATTGATTTTTGACAATTGACAACTCTTTTCTTCCTGATTTTCAACGCATTCCTAAAATAAAAGCATTGGCAATGCATTTTCATAGTAAAATCAATTGTAATACATTCACATTATAAATGTAATAGCCCTATTATGTTAGTAACAATGCTTAATGACCAACAATCGCTTTTCCGATTTTAAATGGTTTTCGATAACAAGATTATTTGCAATTCTTGTCCTTTGTAAAACATTTGTAAATTATACATACTATAATGACCTTATTCTGCCAATAAGGTTCGCATTAATTCCTGAACATTGAGAATCCCTTTCTGCTTGAATTTCAATGCCCAATATACTGGTCAATAACAATTATAAAACCTATACTCCAATTTATGTCCTTTTCAAATAAAAAATATCCCTATGATTACACAGTTCATATCCTTGAAATCTCATGGGGGACAAAGTCCAAATGAAGGCCCTCCAGAAAATCTGATCCGTAGGGCAGATTTTCAATTAGTTTTTATAAACTTTCTTCAATTTGAAACCTTGATTTGAGTTTAGATTCGACAAATCCTCTGGGCAAGCTATTGTCTGCTTGTAGTTTGAAAAATCCATAAACCTTTTCAATGACGTAAGCATAAAAAGTTGTCCGTGTGAATGAAGTTCAATCGTAACTCTTCATGTTTCGTAATGTTTGTCATTATTCAACACTTATTTCTCAATTACGACCATATCTGAACACCGAATGACACAATATTTGCTTCTAAATAGAGTACAATAGTGTGTATGTACCAGAGATGATAGATTGTTGAGTTGGGTCGTAGTTTGTTTGACGGAAGCAGGAAGTAACAGAAAACAGGTTTAGGCACTTTACAATAAATGTAAATCACTTCATTCTTGCACAAAAGGTCTGTATCTAGGGAGTGTCAAAAAGGACGATGATCTTTTGATTTCTGAAATTCATTGTTTTCATTACACCGGTCATTGACAACTTACGCACTTATTTAGATTTCATGAATCCCGTTTCACCTGTAACTGGATTGTAATAGAATACGATAAACAAATATATTATTGCAACCGTTATTGACAGAATAGGGACATTATGATATCTATAATTTTTTACAACAGGTAAGAATTGCTTTGAAAAAAACATTGAAAATCAGAAATGTTGACAAGGAAAGACACTGCAAACAAATAGTGTTGCCCTTGGATTACCTCTGTGACACATGTAAGGTGCCTATGACATCAACCCAGGTAGAAAATCCGGTTATGTCTATTAGACGAACTAAGAAAAGACGGTCGGATACTAAATTTTTGGAAGTGGAATCAAAAAGACAGAGACAGTGATAGTCAGAAGAAAAGAAACCCTCTTCTAAAAATCTAGGGGTTGTTGGGCATCACACCCACCCTACTCTCAGAGTGGATATTTCCATAACGACGCAGGCTATAAATTACCTGCGTAAATAGTAACGTGAAAGATTTCATTCAAATCTTAGCGAAGCGAACACTGTTCCCTTGAGGGGTGACTTGATGAACATAATCGATTGTAATTCACCTGGTGAAAACTGACTCCGTATCGCACACTCATGAAACTGCTCCTCACGTCGTACTTTCGTGAAAATGCGACTTTGTTCATAACATTGTTAACACTCTATCATACATTAGACTTGTTAACCCCCAATGAATACATTAAACCCAATATAATAGAGTAAAGAAGTGATTGTTAGTAATCAAAATTGATGTGAACGTTGCTAACATGATACGACTATTACATATATGATGCAAATGATTTTACATGTACACAGGTATGCCCTGATACATAGTTCCAGGTCACGTGGGACAAGGAGTAGCATCTGTCTGCCCCCATCTCGTCGTTCAGGGGGCTACTTGGGTGCTATTGTGTCACTGGATTGACGATTCTGGTTGACTCAATTGCATGTAAAGATAAGTCACTCATTTCCTACAACCTATGTTTTGAAGGCTGGCTCTGGTTGAGACCATCAGAAAGATCCAACGCTCAAAAAGCCGGTTCTGGTAGGCTTTGTGGAACGCCAAGAGAACGTCGAGACCCTGGGGAGTCCTAGTCATCCACTGCAGTAGGAGGGGTCACCAAGCGTAACCGTCAAAGTTCACTCTACAGAAAGAGCGGGATTGCCCACGTGCAACGGTCCTTCCACTTGAAAGAAGTTAATGCACGTGTCTGTCCGAGCAACCCAGTCCCAACCCTTCTTGCGACGATAGAGGAATGACGAAAAGGACAGGAAGAGGTAGCCACTGGAAGTCCTAGTCACAAGTCCTCACAAAGGCAGCATGTTGACTTGTGTTTTTGGTCCTTGTATTGGGCAGCAGAGAACTTCGTCAACATCCCAAGTGACTGGGTCGCCTTTTCAGGACAGCAACGTTCACCCTAGCAAGAGAGCGATCCAGATCAGGTAGCCTAAACAAAGCTTGCCCTAAAACGTTCTAGCCAGCGAACAGACTTTACCCATCTGCGGTTGATCAAGAAGACACGTAACTGGCACGTGAAATATACGTATCCTCACGGACCGTGGAATTGTTATCAGGCTTAAAAGAAAAACGGTCTTGATTGTAAGAGAATTGTGGCGATATAACATCGACATCACAGGAATCAGCAGAACTCAACTTCCTGGAGGAGAGTCATTATCAGAATCAGGTATCGGAGATATTTTTCTTCTGGCAATGCAAGGCCCAGAATGACGATAGAATATACATCAAGCCTCCTAAAGTCTATTTCTAGCCTTCCCATTAGCATCAATGAAAGGGACATGAAACCACGTTTCCCTCTAAGCAATATGTGTTTTATCAACATAAGCGTTTAGGCATACACCTTGACGAGCACAGAGATTCATCTGCGTGTCACGCTTGCCGACGACGATCTCATAATGCTAGGTGAGAACGCCCGAGCTAGCAGAACTGCGACCTATTTGTAGTCGGAGAGCACAGAGTAAAAAGCTTAACAGCAACGTCAAGCTACTGTCGAGTAGATGCACGAAGCACAATCTTGTGATAGTACCATGTCCAAGCAGGCTGGACGCACCTACGATGCAATGGCATCTTAGATTGCATAGGATTCCGCTAACGCAACAACATGGACGTCCGTACCACCAGAGCAATGCTGGACGGATCACAGGTTTGTTTGAGCCAAGCTCAGCATCTGCATAATCCCTTCGCCTTGCGAACGCCCAAAGCTCATTAGACCGGCCTTCCACACAGTTACTCCTTTCAGCCATTTGCCGAAAGGAATTCAAAATCAGTCTTAACGACGTTTGAGGCAGTAGAATTTCTAACAGGTAGATCAGAGGAAATTTTATCCCAGTGCGAAGATGTCAAGAAAAGTTCTACTAGTCAATTTATGACTTGTAGAACCGTTCAAACTGAACCTCACAATGCGACTGATTTAAAGACTGTAAGAACAGAGTCCAGAAAGAGCTTCGCAACATGCAAGATATATCGTGAGAACAGAAAGACAAGAACACCATGCAAACATCAACGACTCTAAGATGTTATTTAGAGTCATCAAGAACCATCTACGGCCCTTCTGGATGTGGAACGACCCTTCTGATGTAAGCTGATAGCTCGGCCTTCATCAAATATAATTAAAGAATCGGTGCAAAGTTGGAGGGGCACTTGTCAACTTCTGAGCCAATCATCTGTCATCTGCCGACCAGACAACTTTGAAAGCCCAAACCTCAGAAGCCATCTCAGGAGGACCTTTATCTCCCACCCAGCAGGGGTGACGTCAAAGCCGCCATAAAACAAATGGATTGTAGCAAAGCTCAAGGAAAAGACGGAATTTTCTGCAGAACTGTATAAGGCACTTAAAAACTACATCTTTCAAAGCTGGTCCAGGCAATCCCAAAAACAACCTGGTCCCAGCCTAAAATCACCATTGATGGAATCCAGCTGAAGTGCCCAAAAATCTTCGAGTATCCAGGCAGCGCGATCTCCGCAGAGGGTTCACTGGATAAAAAGATCACACCCAGAATTCAGAAGGTCTGTATGACAGAGTGAAGGTCCTGTCAACGGAGAAACATTAGTCCGACATAAAGTAGCTGGAATAGTTCCATACAAGATCTCTAGGGGGATCAAAGAAATCTGCTGACAGGACAGAGCTAGTAATCAAAAAGTGCTGGGCAGAGCTGGCTTTTAGTATTAAATCGAATTTGCTGAAGGCCCAGCTGCGTTGACCTGGCTATGTTATCAGAATGCATACCCAGACAGCTGATATATAGTGAGCTTGGGCAGGGCTCATGCAGACCGAGAAGGCCCAAATAAAGGTAAAAGGAAACGCAGAAGAGCAGCTTCGAATGCAGCGGCATTTAGCCAAGTGAGTTTTGAACCTCTGTTGCAAACAGAGCAGCTTAGTGGTCGCTCGATCCAGATCAGCAGAGCCTTCAAAGAGGACCGACAGCAACGTCTTTCTTGCTACGAAGGACAGACACCAGAGAGCAACGTCCGCCTCGATCCAGACAACAGACAGCAGCTGTGACCCCTATGCTCCCAATTTTGGAATGCAGAGCAATATACACTGTCATCGCTGAAAACGCAAATTGTGTCATCATCGAACTCCAATGAACTACTAACAATAGTTTTACTATAGAAATGCACTGCTGATAATTTGACATAAAGACCGGGAGAGAGAAGGGGTTATAGCTGGCTAGGAAATAATGCAAGGGTTACTTAAAAATAGAACTATCATGTGTATAATATAAATGCATTACTGATTTTACTAGAGAAATACATTGCAAATAATTTTACTGTAAAAATGAATTGAAAATCAGGAAGGAACGGGTCGTCAGTCAACCATTACGGAAGATTCTTTCAGCGCTCCAAGGTTTGGTTCAATGGTAGAGTAACAATAATTGGCCCGGAGATGTAGTATCAAAATCTCAATTATCTTAGTAAATTGTCTTAATCTCGCTATAATTCAACATGTCTGTCTCTCAGTCCGTCTGTCATCTAACTCAAAGACGGCTAGTACTATGGCCATCCGGGGCAGGGACCCTGGGGCATGTTTTTCAGCATATTCATTTTTTCAGGTATTAGTTTTTATTTTATTCAATACTAATGTTAAAACCGACCTCTGACTCTATGACATTTTCAAATAATGTATTCTCCAATAAATACACAGTTCGTATCCATGAATTCTTATTGGGAACAAAGGCATCATTCAGGCCTTCGACGACAAGTAGCCGATAATCCCACATGTAAGATGGGTTTTCCACTTGTTTTTATAGGCTAGCTTTGATGTTTAACCTTGATTTGAGTTTAGATTCGACAACCCTGCATAAGCAACTGTTTGCTTGTATATTTATAACCCAACAAACCTTTTCAATGGTGTATTGGTACAAAGTTGTCCGTGTGAACAAAGTTTAATTGTTACTCTTCATGTTTCTAACGTTTGACATTGTTCAACTCTTTTATCTCCGTTATGACCATCCGATGTGAAAAATGTTGCTTCTAAATATAGTACGATAGTGTGTACGTACTTAAGATGATGCATTGTTGTACTTGGTTGCAAATCCCAGGCATGAAAGAGTAGCTTGTTGGACAAGAAGAGGAAGGTACAAAAAACAAGGACGCCAAATCAGCCATTTCCATTTATTTCTCTATTTAGCTGATGTATAGCTTCAAGAGCAAACAACCGGAAATCCGGACATTAAAAAAAAATTAATCTTTTATAGCTGATTCAAAACATGCATATTCAATATTTTTAGCCATTAAGTTACTTGAAAGCGAGAAAAATTTAGCTGAATTTTGCAATTTCTGAAGGTCAGTCAAAGAAAATTAAACTTCTAAGGGAAATTATTCTTTCATTAATTTTTTTTCCACTCAAGATAGATTAACCGTATTTTAACTAAAAGTTTTGCCTTGAGAAAATGTTTGGAGTTAGATACTAAGATCATTTTTCACGTAATTCCTCTACAAGTCCAGCAAGTTTTAAACGTTATTGTACAATTTTAATTGATCATATGTTCTGGAGTCAAAGTAAATAGTTATTCTATTTGATAATTTGGTTTTGAATGACTATAGAAAAACATTTCAGCTATAAATTTACCCTTACATGGAAAAGATTCAGACATTTTTGAAACAGTTTTAGCTGGAAGGAAATCGAATAATACATTGAGGTGCCGAGAAAAACATTTAAAAAAATTCAACAAAAGCAATTCACTTTATTTCAGCACAAAAAGTCTGTCCTAAGGTTTTGTTAAAAAGACTGTTTTGTTGATTGTTGAAATGAACTCTTTTCATTTCGTCGGTCATTCACATCTATTACACTTTCCTAACTTCAATGGTCCCCTTTCACTTGTAACTGGGTAATGGTGAAATACGATAAGCAACAGCGAGCAACGAGAAGCAAAGCAGAGATATGTAATACCAGTAACATAGTTACTCAAGCTATTTTCAGCTATCTGGTTACTTAATCGTATTAAAACTTGTAATTGATATATTTTAGGGTAGGGCTCGATTAAGAGAGGCGTGCTTGAAAAGAGCCGGACATCATGGTGCCATAGTAGTCACGTAAAATGATTTTCCGTCCGTCGTACAAAACTACGGCTTCGAAGTATTTCGGTTACTTCTCTTCAGCTTTGCCAATTTAAATATTCTATGTGTAAATCTAGATATATTGCCTAAATTGGCAGGATATATCATATATGAATTTAGATCTATAATTTTGGATTAATGATCTGGAATTTGTACTTCTCCATTTATTTTTTGCTAGATTTCTCAGGAACCGTTGAAAAAAAATTTAAACCTTATATGAATGGTGAATATTAACTTTGTACAATGGCATGTTGTCAAGTAATCGCAGTTTATATACACATATTTCTCCAACAGTAGTTTGATGCACTTTCAATTGCTAAATCAATTAATTAGCCAAACCCTGAATTCATTACTTAATCACCATAGACCACTGTATAAAAGATTTTTGAACCTGGATATTCAAATAAAAATTAAAGGGGAAAAATCTCTGATAAGAGTAACTTCCCTTACACTTCATGAAGATTTAAAAAACACATTCTTTAATCAAATACACAAAAGAGTTCAATTTTTTGAAATCTTATTCATTGACGAGAGCCACAGCAGTTACAAGCAGTCTATGAATCTAAGAGATGAAATTACTTCCCCCGGCTTTCCGTCTCGAAATAGAACGAGAAGTCACAAGAAGCTACGTGAAGCGAAGCAAAGATATAATTTATTACCCGTAACAAACGTTACTTATGAAAATTAATAACCACAAGTCTGGTTTGTCACTCAACAAAACTGTCGCTGGCCAACATCTTTTGGTCGTATATCATGTTAGGATTATTAATTGAAAGTTTTTTATTGGATAACTAAAAAAAATTGAATCGTCAAAATTAAGCGTGATTCTACTTGGGCACCAGCTACGGACCAATTTAGCATTAAATGTGCATTTTAGATTGAACCTTCCCCCCCCCCATGAAAACCTATCCAGTAGGATTTTTGAGAAAATAAAAAAGCGTTTTTTAAGACATAATAAGGAGTATATGTTTAAAATTTATCGATTGGTACAGTCTGTGAGCGTAATACGAACATACCCACTTTTTTCCGGCCTTTTCAGCAGGATCATAGCGTAGCATCTGTTCCAAAGCAGAGCTCGAGGAGCCGGTACTGACACTTGCCTGTCGAGTGGGCCGGAGAGATTGTGTGTGAAAGACTGAGTGCGCCGGTGCAATGCGTTAGCCAGTGAGGTTTTACTACGGTTGCGCTTTGCTAAGCGCATTGGGAACCCTCCAGTTCCCTTTCTATTACTCGGCCCAGCTGCAGGGGATCCGTTGCCCCGGGTCTGCACTGCTCCATTGCACTTAAAGGAGTAGGTGGGATTATCCTGACGCTTTTGTGGTGGAGGTTGTTTTAGCTTCTACGGTCGCTTGGTAATCGAAGTCGCGTCGGCTGGAGCCATTTTTGGAAAGGTGTCTCCTATTTCCCCCACGTAAAGCCCCGACCTTGTGTCACATTTTGCTGTGGTGGGACATTAAATAAATAGCACAAACATACCAAGCCAGTCAGCCGGACCAAAATCTAGTAAACCTATTCTTTCTACTATTACATCTCTCATCGAGGGCGTGGTTGGAGATTTGGTAGCCCGGGAGCTCGGCTTTTTGAGGTCCCTGCAACCAACAACTAGTGCTGAAGTTCCTAACCTAGTATCCGTGGACATCGTATAATGTTAGTAGACGTGCAGAAGGTTAACTACTATACGTAAATATTTTGGGCCTCTCTGATTCAAATTGCTTACCACCTTTACCCTCAGTTACAACCCCGTCTCTCATTTGACCTTGTGATTGATTGTATCAGATTGTCGCCAGCGTCTAATTCGATAAATCGGTCTATCCATGAAAGGTTTTTCCTCGAACCTTGTAGACATTCTCGTGTGAGTAAAAAGAACGATAAGTAGGTTTGTATGTGCTGAAACTGATAGGTTGTAAGTTCTCATCAAACATGTGGAATTTGATTTAGTGGTAATTCTGCAGACTTGCGTGGGAAGATCGATGTGTATCAAATATTGATCATAAATCTGATACGAATGTACTGCAGTTGATATCATCACCTTTCTCTGTTTTCTTTGGGTGCCCCCATCTCTTACTTTCGTATCTTTCTTTCTTTTCCATCATGTTCTCTCCTTCTTTTTTCTTTCTTTCTTTCTTTCTTTCTTTCTTTACTTATTTTCTCAAGTTCTCATCTGTCTCTCTTTTTCATCGCTACATGTCTTACTTTATTTTTCTTTCTTTCTTTCTTTCTTTTTCTTTCTTTCTCTCTTTCTTTCTTTACTTTCTCAAGTTCTCACTCATCTCTCTTTTCCATCGCTACATGTCTTTCTTTGTTTACTTTGTCCGTTTCCTTTCTTTCTTTCTTTCTTTCTTTCTTTCTTTCTTTCTTTCTTTCTTTCTTTCAGTCTCTTTTTCTTCATTTATTTCATTTATTTGCATTCTCATATTTTTTTTTCTTTTTTCAATGTTCTCAATGTTCAATGTTCTTTTTTCAATGTTCAATGTTTCTCTCATTTTTTCTCTTTATTTTCCTAGGTACGCTTATCCCTTTCCTTTTGTTGCTTCTTCTTTCTTTCTTTTTTTCTTCATTCCTTTCTTTCCGTCTGTCTGTCTCCCTTTTTTGTCTGTCCGTCTATCTTTATTTCTTTCTGTCAATCTTTCCTTTTCATTGCTTCATTCATTTTTGAAAGTGCTATCTCTTTCATAGCTCAATTAAAAAAAACAACCCAAACCGTCCACCCAAATTGTCAAAACCATAAGTTTCTCCAGTTTTTAAGCTAGTCTAGCTGTCTATGTATATATGTATATATAACCACGCGTAAAGCCGTATGTATGGAAGTAAAGTGCAAAAAATTGGAATATTTACTCCTTATTATATCTCAATTTTTTTTTTGTTTTTTTAACGTCTTACCCGACCCGAATACTTTTATACTGAGATGGCCAATTTGCAATATGATCTTATACTAAATTGGTCCCTTAGCTCGGTGGCAATCACGGTCATGTTTTGAAAATTCAACAAAAGACGATTGAAGTAAAATCTGAAAACATAGGTTTCTTCAGTTTTTATGTTGGGCTGGCTGTCTGATTATGTATATATCAACCAACTTAAACATTTACTTCTTTCTATGATTATAAAAAAAACTTTTGGGTGTTAATTATTTTGGAAATTCACAATCCAAAAGAAAATTTCAATTTGAAATGTAAGTTTATGCTAAATTGGTCACTTAATTTGTGTCCCAAAGCGTTCGTGCTTGTTTTTTTTTTTTTTTTTTTTAAATTTTAGACTTATTTTAGTGATCTCTGCGTAACAAAAAGCGATAGAAGTAACTCGACACCTTTTTCAATTTTTTAATTGATTCCCCCAACAGGGCATGCTGCCAAAGAACGTTTGTTATGTGAGGGTTCCCATTGGGTGACTAAACAGACAGTTCTTTTTAGATTAATAGTAGGGTGGCAGTAGGTTTTCTTTTCATTTTTGAACTACTTTCAAATTTAGAGAGCACTCAAAGAGCGCATCCGTCAGCCAACGCTGTGCACTTACTCAATCAAAAGCAAATCCTTGACTCTGCCCAAAAATTGAATCACTTTTCCCTTACCTCTAATTCCACTTTTCTACATTGAAAATCCTCGAGAACTTTTGGAGATATCGTATGGACAGTTATACGTATACAGAAAAAAGGAAGACTATCTGTCAATCAAAAACAGATTTCTGGATCCGGCTCAAAATTCAACCACTTCTTCAGTCCATGACCCAGCCTTCAACAGGCGAATAAGTAAAAGATCAGATTAACTAAATGTCAAGGGAATGAAACTCAGACTTATTGATTCTGTCTAATGGAATAATCTTCAAGAGGTGAAATATTTGAAAGAAAACAAGTAGAAAGCACTCAGAGAGTGCATATCTCTGCCAACACAATATACTTACTCACCGGATCCGCCTAAGATTTTAATCATGTTTTCCGGAAGCCATATCCGATGCCTTCACAAAGTTTCACTGGGATTCATTGAGAACCCTTAGAGATATTGAACGGAGAGGCAGACATATAGACAGAAAGACCAATGGAAGACACGGGGAAATATTTCGCTGGTAGAAGTAATATGTTTTTCATTCTCACGAATTGAATTTGCTGAACGATAACTCAATCTAATCGATTCCCTCACGAAATATGTTCCGTCTTCTTTTATTCTGTTTCTATTACTTTTTCTCCGATTTTTGTACAGTCCTGAAGTCTCCCACAGGGATTTCTGTATCGTTTTTTTGAGTCCGCCAAACAAACATGTCAACATAGATTTCTTCAGTTTCTGAGCTGGTTTGATTATCTGGCTATGTACGTATGTATACACATATGTCGCACCAGTTGAGGTAGAGGGATGAAAATTTCAACACTTACTCCTTATTGTGTGTAGAAAAAAACTTTTTTTATTTTTGAATCCCATATAGGTTTTTTTGGCGGGGGGAGGGGCAACGTGCGATGTAAGTTTTTGCTAAATGAATCCATAGTTTGTATCCACTTGTTTTATTTTATTTGAACATTTTTTTATTGATCAGTGCCAAGAAAAGGCAAGAGAAGTAACTTATTTATTGATCCCCATTTTTTCCAATTTTATAACCGATCAGTCGCAACATCGTATGTTATCGGATGACGTTGGTCACGAAACGGTTTCTATTGAGTGACTAACCAGACCTGTTTGTTTTATTTTTCATTACTTTTGTTTTATATTCTCTTGTTTCATCTTTTGAAAAGTCTGTCTGTCTGTTTTTCGTTATCTCTCTCCCTCCTCTCTCTCTCTCTTTCTCTCTCTCTCTCTCTCTCTCTCTATATATATATATATATATATATATATATATATATATAGAGAGAGAGAGAGAGAGAGAGATAGAGAGATAAATGAGGTGCATCAATAAGTCCGTTGCCCGTCACGTAATTATTAGCTAAATTTTGATCTGAAATTTTAACTGAACGTTTAACATTCCATCTAAGTGATCGATATTTACCATTGAATTAAATGTATAGACAAGGGAGGATATTATGTTAAAATCAAATATTTGTGAGCAAAATAAATGTTCTTCCATCTCTAGGTTGTGAACCTATTCAAGTACCTACGTACTTATGTATTCACTTTCAAGATCTTATATTCAATTATTTTTCCAATAAGATGAAATGAAAACGAGACATTTATTCTACTTTGTATTTTGCGAGAGCAGACGTTTGTTTGTAATTTCGACATTTTATTTCTTCCTTCGTCAAGGATGGAGAAATTGAATAAGCGAATACATTTCTTTGATACGCTTATCATATTATGAACATTACAGTTGCGCTATCGTGTTCTTTACGCAGAAGAGTCTAACGAGATTTCAAACATCCCTCAAAGTGCTGCATTGATTTTTCTTTCAATTCAGAAGTATTGTTTCTTTTTTGTAGCTGTTGTTTCAGAACTACTACTACTACTACTACTACTACTACTACTACTACTACTACTACTACTACTACTACAACTACTGCTGCTGCTGCTGCTGCTGTTTTTAATTTTATCATTATTAGACTGGTCTGGTTAGTCACTCAATAGAAACTAACGTCTTTTGAAAGCGTGCCGTGTTGGGATGGTCAATTAAAGAATTAGAAAAAAAGGGTGACAAATGAATGTTGCTTCTTTTTTTAGGGTGGTGATCAATAGAAAAGGGTCTGAATTTTCCACCCTCCCCCAAAAAACAGGTGGACCAAAACTACCGGAGGTATCAATCTAGCATAAATCTATATTGCAAACTGAGCCCCCTCCCTCCCCCCAAAACTATTTTCGGTGGGAATTTAGAAGAAAAAGAAATAAAAAAACTTTTTTTAGACATAGTAAGAGGTGGATGTTGTCATTTTCAGCTCTCTATCCTTATTGGTGCAGCATGTGCATGTATATGTTACATACATAATCAACTAACCAGCCAGACCAGCTTAAAAACTGAGAGAAACCTATGTTGACAGTTTTGGTTGGCGGTTTCTAATAGATGAATCTTCAACCATTATTTATCTTAAAGCTAAATCATTCGTAATTCCAGCATTGATATCTTGATGCAATTGGAAATATGCACATGTTGGCTCTTACTCAGAAATTTGATCCGAATTTTTATTTCGTAGATTTGACTTTAGCCAAGTAATTTAATGAGGATCTGCTTGGAGAACGGAGAGATTTCTTCTAATCTTTAATATCCGAGTTATTTGAAATTGCCCGAGTCCGAGTAAGGAATTGGCTAACAAGAGGGGCGTAGCTGAGGGTGGAGGATTTAATATTGCCCCCGGTCTCCCAATAGAGAGGTGTCCCTAAAAGCTTTGTGAATAGTCGCGTCCTCAAATCACTAGCTACACCACTGCCTTCAATAACATTATGGACTCCAGGTTTTTGAAAGGACTGCTCACAAACTCCCAGTAATTCTTCTGTTGACCTCAGGAGTCTAAAGTCACCAGGCAAGGAACTACTAGACTGAATTTCGGGGTATCCCTCAAAGAGTCAAACTACTCCACCCACGAACTCCAGCTACGACCCTGGCTTGGAATGTTGATTTTCAAGATTATTTCTTATACTATACTAAAGGAGAGATAGCCACAACGTTTTCCATTAAGTTGTACAGTAGTCATAGGCATACAAGCAGGGGGGGGGGGAAATACCCCCTTCCCTCAAAGAATTAGGGCAAAACAGCGGTGGAAAACCGGGAAATTGATGTTTTTGCCGTCAAGAAAGGTAGAAAACAATATTTCTTTTGAATTGCATTTTTTGTGATTTGCAATAACTGTGTATCTTTGATGGATAAAATTTTTTATTGGATATCAATACTTTCAATCAGTTTTCAATCTGTGTAACACTTCGGGCAAATCAAGTCTTCTGCCCCAGTACAGAATGTATAAAATTGCCGTCAAATCAAGCTCCCTGACCCGACCCTTTTCAATAATGGTTTGCAAACTATTAACAGGGAATTTTTACGGTGGAAGTGAATTCAATTCTCACTGAATGTCACACACTTGTGACCTGTGTCTTCTTGATTCCACTTAGTAAATATGTATACTAAAAAAAACTATTATCATCTCGTGGAATTAAGCACAGATTACCTTGCTATATAATAGAAAAGCGTCCCTTTAAAAACATTTTGTAAGCCAGAATGTTGAAGAGTCAAAGAGACATCACCATTGATTTATATTGGGAGCATTTTACAGCGTTCTCAGATTTAGCAAAGTATCTACAATATCATACCAAACAAGGCAGAAAACATAAAATAATTGCAATATTTAGTAAAATTAAAAAATAATAAACCTTACATAAATAAATATCTGTAACCCACACGTATACTGAACTGATTATCAAAATATTTATGTAAAATTATCTAAACAAAGGGTCTTTTATCTAGAATTACCTGAAAAAAACACAAGCACAAAAAATTGGGCATTGTTGATCCAGAACGACCATAGAACCCCACCCCCAAAAAATGCTTTAAAAATAAATTGTAGAGGTGCGTAGCGGTGTATCATATTTCAAGGTTGTAGTCCTAAAACATGACCAGGAGAGCCCGGAGACTCATACAGACAGACACAAAGAGAGAAGAATCTATAGCCCTCTAGGCTGGTTGGTTGGATAGGCCATTAATGGGGCTACGGTGATTTGATATGAGAGGAAGAGAGTGTGCACTCCTTGTCTAAGGGCTCGTTGCAACAGAAATGACATACGCTACATGGAGAGACCAGAAGACAGCACAATATATCCGGAAGAAGACAGGAGTCAGAGACATCATAGAATCCGTTAAAAAACCCAAGTGGCAATGAGCTGGCCATGTTTCAAAAATGGCAGACAACCGATGGACATTGCAACTCACGACATGGATCCCCGGAGATCACATGCACAAACGAGGCCGGCTGAGTACCAGATGGAGAACCAAGCTAGACAAATTCAGAAAGTACTGACTCCGCGACGCCTACGATAGAGAAGTGTGCCGAGTCCTGGGGAAGGTCTATGTCAAACGACAGACGTTAAGAGACTGATGATGATGATGACGATATTTGCTTTCTGACTTGTATCATAACAGCAAAAGGGAAGCATATGGTGTTGAATTCTGGAAAGAGGGAGATACCTGTACAACATTCATCATTATTATTGAATCTTAAGTAATGTCCAAGCCCTCGAAATAAAAACGTAAACGTTAAGATTTCATTATAGTATATGTAAACATCTGTACATACTCTTGGATGTTTGTTTAAGGGCGTTCATGTTTGTTTTGTAAGCCGAAGGGAGTGATTCCTGTGAAAATATATACTTAGTTTTTTGAAAAGAATATTTACACAAAAAAGCCCATGCATAGAGTACATGTACGCAGTTTTATATATCATGTTCGATACAACTTCTTTTCTGAACAGAGTCGTTTTGGGGAGAGTCGAGGTTGTGAGGATGTGAACTAACGCCTTTAGAATCGTGCCAAATAGTTCGATTACTGACTAATGTCTGGAGTTCTCACCATCGCGTCACTTTGCTGAGAAAAAATCGAAAATAATTCACGACTTCCCGCCCAGATACCTTTTTGGAAGAGACGATCAGAGTTGTATACTCAATCTTGATTTTCTCGGCTGAAATCGCTTCAAAAATTGGCTAAAGTCGCTATTTTTCCACTTTCAGCTAACTTCATGGCTAGAAACATAAAATAGAATGACTATATGCTGAGACTCAAGAACAAATATCTTATAAAAATTGTACTATAACTTTTTGTAGTGGATTTGCTGGAAAACATTTAGTACATGACTCCAATAATATTCTCAAAGGAAAAGTTTCGGTTAAGTTAATCGATCGTAAGATAAAATAATAAAACACAAAAATATTTTTCCTATGTAGTTTGATTTGCTTTGACTGATGAAGACGGTGATGATGTTTTGTTTTGTTTTTTATTTATGTGAGAACAGGGGTGGCGAACCTCTATGAGATCCTCTGTCCACATCGGGAATAATCTTCTAAAGAAATATCGTGCTCATGGGTATTTTTTTGAGCAGAACATTCTATTATATCAGTTTTTTTACGAAATATTTCGTGGAGAAAGGAAACATGATGCTTGAAAGCATTCTCAAAAAAGACAGTCTGGAGAGCGGTAATTTTTATCCTGACACTACCTGCCATTCCCTGATACTATAATGCTCGTTCTCTTGCACAAACAAACTCCCTGCCATTCCTTGACATATATTTCATTAACGTTTGAGAACTGATACTACTTTGTGCATCGGAATATTCCATTAACGTTTGTCAGGGTGTGGCAGGGAATTGCAAGGATAGGGATAAAAAGTTAGCTTAAGTAAGCTACTAGGAAAGCCTCTTGGTATTTAATCAGTTTAGTATATTCTGATACAAGACCAATTACCAACAGTTATAATAATCTACGTAGCGATCAATTCCAAAAAAGTGTTAATGGGACAGCTTTAAGAATTACGTGTTTTATCTATAACAATAAATTCACTAGAAGTATAATTAATGTGTCCATATAAAAACATCAGTTTGCAAATTGGTATGTTGATTGTATAATCAGTTGTATGGTTGGTCTGATTTCTGTTCTAAAATCAAGTTATAATGGATTGGTCTACGCAAAATATATTAGCATAGCTGAAAAATTGAAGGGTTTTAAAATGAGATAGAATGTTTCGACATAATTATGAAGATTACGTCACGAAACAGCTAGGCTTTTGAAACTGAAAAAAGGAAAGATAATAAGCGTGGAAGTGTTTTTTAAATGCCTGATTTGACAAATCCAGCCACATTTTTTTCTTAATTTTTTTTGATAAAGTGACATTCAATGATCTTATTTTGTAATGCAATGAGTTATATTCAAATAAGTTTCTCGCTATGACGTTTTTCATATTGAACAATAACAGTGGGTTTTTTTACATAACATTCTGTCTCAAGACTTTATTTCCTATTTTTTGAAACAGATTTAGCTGGGGTGATACTAAAAAAACCTTAAAATTATCACATTTGAGTTGAAAAAAAAAAACAAGAAAAAACTTTAGTACCGATCCATACATAAATAACCCCGTCATTTTTAGGGTTATGCAAGTGAATGAATAACAATGAAAATCGATCTATGTACTCATTCAAGTATATCCATTGTTCTACAAAAATATAACCGAAGAATTTAAGTAAATGAAAGCATTTTAAAACATATGATTAAACAATTATTAATGTCAATAATTTCAAAAACACACTTCAAGCATAAAAAATTATAAATAGTATTATACTTTACTAGCAACATATATTTTTTACTCTCAGTGGTTTTGAATGCTTTTTTTAAGGTTTGTGAGATATTTGGAGTGCTATGCCGACATCTTGAAAAACTTTTATTTTGACTTCAAAAGCTTTAATATTAGCAAACATAACATTAAGTGTTTTGTCGAGACCCTGTACATTATTTAGATGCAAAAGAAATTGATAAACAATATGAATCTACAGATCCACGTGTATCGGATAATTCTTGACAAGGATTTTTTTCAATCGTCGACAACAAACAAGTTTAAACCAAAAACTCCACAACTCGTTTGAGGACAGATCTTTGCCCAAGCAAACGAACAATGTTGTTAATCAGTAGCCCTGTTTACATCGATTTCACTTTGCCTTGTAATTTTTTTATAAAATCAACAAAAGATTATATCTCCCGCGTGCAAATATGTTTTCGTGAGCCACCTTGGGCCTGCGAGTCATAGGTTTGCCACCCCAAGCCAGGACATCTTCCAACCTTTTACAGGTCAGGTGAGTATCAGGTGTGTTCAGTGGGAAACCGTGTCAATAACACATCAGACACCACCCGCTGCGTTCTTGAATTCTTTCTTTCTTTCTTTCTTTCGTTCGTTCGTTCGTTTCTCCTTTCTTCCTTCCATCCTTCCTTCCTTCCTTTCTTTCTTTCTTTCTTTCTTTCTTTCTTTCTTTCTTTCTTTCTTTCTTTCCTTCCTTCTTTCTTTCTTCCGTTCGTTCGTTCGTTTCTCCTTTTTTCCATCATGTTCTCTCCTTCTTTTTTCTTTCTTTCTTTCTTTCTTTCTTTATTCCTTCCTTCCTTCCTTTCTTTCTTTCTTTCTTTCTTTCTTTCTTTCTTTCTTTCTTTCTTTCTTTCTTTCTTTCTTTCTTTCCTTCCTTCTTTCTTTCTTCCGTTCGTTCGTTCGTTTCTCCTTTTTTCCATCATGTTCTCTCCTTCTTTTTTCTTTCTTTCTTTCTTTCTTTCTTTATTCCTTTCTTTCTTTCTTTCTTTCTTTCTTTCTTTCTTTGGATTTATATCTCTTTATCCGTTCATTGCTTTCCATCTTTCTTTCTCTTTTTTCCAATTCATATGAATGTATCCTTTCATTTCTTCCTTTCTTTCTAATTACTTTCTTTCTTTAGTTCTTTCTTTCGGTTTTTCTGTCTTTCTTTCTTTCGTCTTCTCTTTCTTTCCAATTTTATATCAGTTCATCTGTTTCTTTCTTTCTCTCTTTCTTGTTTTTTCCAATTCATATCAATTTATCCGTAAACGTTTTTTGTTTTTTCTTTCGAGCCTATCAGACCCTTGTTGTTTTAACCGTTGAGCCTGAAGGGAATAAATAAAAAGATCATTTAGTAAATAGAGAGATATCAAAAGAATGCTCTGGTCTGATCGTTGTAATTATTAATCACCGTTACCCACAACAGACTTGTTCAATCACTGTTACTGGCTTTAGGCTATTCCTGTATTCTGACATCAAAATGTATCCATCTATGTATCTATTTATACGGACTTCGATCAGCCCAAAACGTTCATAATAGAAACTTGAAATCTTGTTCACGCACATACATCCTTCAATGAGACGGGAACTTTTTTTTTGCTTTTTTGACCCCCACCCTAGAAAAAAAATTTTTTATTGGGGGTTCAACTCATAATAAAAGTTTATGAGAAATTAGTCACATAGTTTATGTCCATGTTTTACTTTTAAAAATCATGAATTTACGGTTCATACCTCTGTCAATGTATTTTCAAGGTAAATTGGTTTTACTACCGCGTCCGCTTAATTTACAAGATAAAAAGCAAAATATATGGGTTGCAGTGATTCGTGATTTCTCTTGGAAATTTAGATTATTTGACTGATTGATTTTTTTATTCCTACACACATCCAGTGGAGCCATGGACCACGATCAAACCTAACCAGTTGACCATCACCACCATGATCTTGCTGTGGTTTCCTTAGCAAGTTTTCACTGGTTGGAGTCGCCAAGTTCAGCACCTAACATTTTGGCTTTCGCTGTTCCAATTTGAGTGATCTTCTCGACAGCGTAGATGTTGATGCAACCTGAGATACGATTGGTGAACTTTTCTGCTCCTTTTTTTCGCGAATCCTAGTGCACCAATAACCATTAATTTTATTTCTGTTTTCATGATCGCACCCTGTTGATCCCATTCTGCACGTCTCATGAATTTGGGCAACTTTCCTGTATCTTTTAAGGAGGTGTTTCTTTCGGATGGTATTGCTATGTCGTTGAGCATGCACTTCTGTTCTTCCTTATCCTTGATGACGATGTCAGTTTTGTTTTTCGTTTATCTGTATGGATGGACATAACCCAGAGGTTGGTAAAGTCGTTGTGTTCAGTGATCGTATTCAGCTTATGTTCCTACGTTTTAGTTATTTTGTTTTCATGAACTCCCGTAGATTTTCCAGTTCATGTAAGTCGCTACTTTGCTTGCCTGTATATGTACTTGGTCTTAGTCAGTTCCGGGCAGACGGAGACGATGTGATCCACAGTTTTCTCGCACTTTCCACAGATCCTACATTGTGGGTCTGTTACGTCTTCGATTATCCGATGGCAATACGAACTGGTTGTGAAGTTCTGATCTTTTGCAGCAATTATCAGGCTTTCCAGTTCTGCTTCCAGTCTTATGCTCCTCGGTCATCAGCATGTCTTCTATTTGGTCCACATCTGTCTCTTTAACCCTCTTTTGGTGATTCCCGTGTATCGTGTTGTCTTTCTTTTTTTTTGCAGTTGCTGCTGGCCTGGTTGTCTGCCCCTGATTTCAGTCGTTGGTGTAGATGGTATTTGCTACATATTCTATTGATGGAGTTAGTATTAAAAAACCGTCAACCAATACTTTCACCAAAACAGTCCTCATAGGTTTCTTCAGTTTTTAAAATTTGGCTGGCTGGTTGGCTGTCTATGTATGTATGTATGTATGCATACATGTACCTATGCATGCATGCATGCATGTATGTATGCATGTATTTAAGCATGTATGCATGTATGTATGTATGCATGTTTGTATGTTTGTATATATGCATGTATGTATGCCTGCATGCATGTATGTATGCATATATGTATGTTAGTTTGTATGAATATATGTATGAATGTATGTATGCATGCAAGTATGTTTGTATACATGTATGTATGTATGCACGCATGTATGTATGTATGTATGTATGTATGTATGTACAGGCCGCACAAATAGAGCTAGAGGACTGAAAAATTAAGCATTTACTCCTTACAAGGTTTAGAAAAAACATCTATTCAATTTTTTAAAAATATCTTCATAAATAGATTTTTAATGGGGGGTTATTTGCAATGTAAGTTTATGCCAGGTTTGTTCTTTAATTTGTGTCAGATAGCATTCACAATCTTTTTTAGAATTTGACTTTTTGTGATCACTGTCCAACAAAGCGAGAGAGGGAACTCATTCATTGAACACCTTTTTCCTTTTTTCCTTTTTTTAAAAAATTGATCACCTCACCAACATGGTATGTTGCCAAAAGACATTTGTCACATGACTGTTTCTTTAGAATGATCAACCAGACCTGTTGTTATCATTATTAGAATCTGCCAAACAAAACTCTCTCTGAAACTGTCCACATAGGTTTCCTCAGTTCTTAAGTTAGTCCTACTAGCTGACTATGAATGTATCACGCATACAGGTGGCATCAATAGAGTTGGAAGGCTAAAATTTCGGTCTTTATTATGTCAAGAAGAATTATGTTGTTTTCTTTTTCCTACCATAATTCTTTAGAGGATTGTTCAGTTTGCTATGTAAGCTTGTGCTAAATTGACACCTTAGTTTTGTGTCCGCTTGCTTAAAAAAAGAAATGATACTCTTCGTTAGAGATCCTTGCCGAGCAAAAGGTCAGAGAAGTAACTTAATGGATTTTTCCCTTTTCCATTTCTTAATTGATCAACCCCAACATGACATGTTATCAAAAGACGTTGGTTACGTGACAGTTTTTATCGAGTGACTAAGATGATTATTATTATCATTATTATTATTGTTATTATTATCACCATCATCATCATAATCATCATTATTATCATTATCGTTATCATGTGCACGTTTTTTCAAGTCAATTCTGTTTGCTTTAAATGAAAAAGCGAAAGCTATATGCTAAGAAAGCAATAAGCAAAGAAAGCAATAAGCAAAGAAAGCAATAAGCAAAGAAAGCATAAAATAAAAGCAAAGTTAGATTGCAGGAGAAAAAACGCTACAAGCAGCAAAACAACAAAGAGAGGGAACAATTCCAGTTTCAGAAGTGTCCAATAAAACAAATGACCAAGAGACAAAAGAAATTTATAGCGACCTTTGTGTCGTCACATTGAATATCTGCTATAATAAAACTGTCATTTGTTTATAAATAGAGATAAACCCGTGAAAAATGTCCTCATAATAAAACTTGGTGTCGCCATTGTGCAGAGAGAGAGAGACAGAATAGTAAATTACATTCCAAACTAAAAAGCACACTTCTAAGAACGCCTTTGTCAGGGGAAGTAATTGTGCATGGATCTAAGAACCATTTCTTCTCTGACCTATTGTTCAACCTTTCACAAAATTTCATTGAAATTCATCGACGATATTTGGAGATATCGTTTAGAGAGTTATGAGCGTATATACATGAATGTACGAAAAAAGAAAAAAAGAAAAACATTTAATTAAAATCATGAGCAGGCCCACTTAAAAACTGAGGAAACCCAAACACAATCAGGAGGGGGTAGTGGCTGCGTATCGAACAGTTGTCGTTGTTGGAGTGACGAAGAGATTACAAATGATATACCTCTCGATTTACTTCTGCCTTGACGTTGTAATAAATATCGCCGACATCAATAGAATCTCCGTGTAGTTTTCATGAATTATTTCCTTTGATGATTTGATCATATAGAGGTAAAGAGGGAGAAAAATGAGTCAAGGTATTTGAAGAACGAAATACGACACAGAAAGTAAACAGGTCTGGTTAGTCACTCAATAGAAAGACCGTTACGTGACCAGCGTCCTTTGGCA
>OY735233.1:34392203-34397203 GCA_963457665.1 Thysanoteuthis rhombus | reverse complement strand
TCGACAACCTTGCCACACATTGTGAAGAATTCGCGATGAGAAGTCTCGTAAATATTATGGATATATCATAATGCCTGAAATAGAATTAGGGTCGTCCTAAAATGAATTTCTGTACTCTTATACGCTGTACAACGGGAAGTAGAACGGTGATTGATCTCATTGACTAAATCCATTATCATCAATCTTTCAGTCTCCATCATCCGGCATACACCTTCTCTAATATTTTCCAGATATCTCCATCATGTGTGTTGCAGAGCTGACACTTTCTGAACATGTTTAGTTTGACAGGCCATCTCATATTTTTCTGGGTACATTTTCGTGTATGATCTCTGAGACTCCACGTTGTGAGTCATGATGTCCATCGGTTGTTTGACGTTCTTGCAACATGACCTAATGCCATTTACGTCTTCCAATAGATTCTATGATGAATTGGACTTCCATTTCTTCACTCGTAGACTGTGATGTCTTGTGATCAGTGCATTTGATGTTGAGTATGATTTTTTCCTGTGCACGTTGCATGGTTTTCAGTTTGAGGGTCAGTCTCTTGGTTAGGTTCCATGTTTCAGCTCCATAGGTGACTATTAGGAGGATGAATTACTTCTATACCCTTCTTTTCGGACGGGTGGGATTTTCTTGTTCTTAAAAATCGGGCTTGCTCTATCGAAAGCTTGCCATCCTAGAGTGGTTCTTTGCTTGATTTCTTCTTTTGAGGATTTCATAGAGATTTGTTGTCCTAAGTAGATGTCTACTTGAAATTTTCTTATATGCCCATGGTCTAGTTCCTACAAATTTCAATTTGAATCCATTGAGGACTTTTGAATATATTGCGTGGAAAATGCTTGGGGCGTTACTCTCTATCGATCCTACTAAGAGAAGTTATACTAATTTCCAAGAACATGTAGACGGTTCCATACCTACCTGGTCACCCCTCTGGTTCATGCAGGTGGAACATTCCATCTCCTATATATACAGGTTGGCAGGCAGGAGAAAAGGGTACTGGAGAAATCACCGGCAGATTAGGAAACCTGGTTTAATGTCCGACTGACAGAAAGGGACTATAAGCGAGACCCTAACAGGCAGAAAGAAAGGCAATCGTTTGTGCAATCTGCAATGGATGTCCAACAAATGCAGTCATTTGTTTTTTTAGTATTGTACTTTTTATTGGACGAAGTATTGTAAATAATCTATATCAATTTAAATGAAAATAAAATAAGATTGAACTGAACTATAAATCAATAACAAACTTGATGCATAATAGCCCGTGACAAAGAATTAGTTTAAGCGTTTGGTTTGGACTCTAGCCAACCACTGAGTTACAGTAGTGCAGTGTTAAGAACGGTCACGCGTTAAGCGAGCAATCTTCCGGTATAGAGGGTCGAGATTCTTAACTGGAAATCATTATTCATTCCACGCTGTTACTTTTATTTTCTTTCACTCATTGCCGAAGGGAACCCAGTCTGAGTTTAGTTGCGATAAAAAGCAACAGGGATTAAAATGAAAGTAAACACTAGCACAAAATCAATAAATATGTAGTCATGTCCCAAACTAAGCTAAGTTCACTAAATATCTATACTTGGATATCAACTCAACCCCTGGAAATTCCATGTGTTGACAACTAGGAGTATCCATTTTCCTTCTTTTTTTTTTTTTTTTACTTTTCTTACAGCCCACCCTCCCTTCTCCATGCCCTCTTTTAATGGCTTCTAAGACTTATCTATAAACCATAACACTATGACAAACATTCTATTTATAAACATCTGGATACTTCAAGGTTAGTCTGAGAAAATGCATTGAATTTGCTGCCCTATTTGAGAATTGAACTTCCTAAGCCAGAGTTGGTAAATATTTTTGAGGGCAGGTGGCAGATCATCATTTCTATTAGATTTGTATTTTACAAAATCTATTATGGGAAGTGAGAGCACATGTTAGAAAATATTCTGAAATAGGTCTGTTTAGATAAACACATTGGTGGCAGCTGATAGATTAATATAAAACAATAATATTACTAACAGAAAATTATATCTCCTGCGTGCCAATAAAAAGTCCTCGGTGCCACCTTGGGCATACAGGTCATAGGTTTGCCGTCCTATGCTAAATGATTGTCTACGAGACGTACTTTCTAATCATCGTTCTGAAACAGACACCCCTGAAGATTTATTAAGCTCCAGTTAGAAAAAGAACCATATAATGATAACTAAGTTACGGTGTCTAAGACGACAAAGAAGCCACTACTTCGTATTTAAATCTTTAGGTTTAATACAGTACTATTTCCTACCAACCCAGCAATCACTACACACTTGTGTTCGAAAAAAAATCCGTGATACATACAAGGGAAAGATATCTCTTTACTTACATCTCTGTATGTGTCTATGTGTGTGTCGATATATAATTGATGAACACTGACGGTATTCAAATCATGATCTTAAAATAATGATGGGTTATCGAACACCACATATATCTTAAATCAAAATAGGAAAAAAAAATAAGTAAAAGATCAGATTAACTAAATGTCAAGGGAAAGAAACTCAGACTTATTGATTCTGTCTAATGGAATAATCTTCAAGAGGTGAAATATCTTTTTTAAACAGTAAAAAAAACAACAACAACAACTGGAGAGCACTCGGAGAGTGCATCCCTCTGCCAACGCTATGCACCTGCTCAATCGGAAAAAAATATCTGGATCCGTCTCCAATTTAATCATTTCTTCCTGAGGTCATGGCCACCTTTCCACAAAATTTAATTGAAATTCAATGAGAACCTTTCGAAATATTGCGTCGAAAGAAAGACAGACAGACAGAAAGACAGACAGAAAGACGGAAAGAAAGGGAGACATGTGTGAATACATTATCTCCCCAACTTCGTCGGCACGAGTAAACATTAACAAAAATAGCAACAACATTTTCGAAAATTCGTTCCACGAGCAGAAATAAAAATCAGAGTTTATTTTGTAATGAGCCTTTATAGAGGCAGTGCTCACCCTCCCCCTTTCTCTTTCTCCAGTCTCCTCTATCTTCAATACCTCAACTTCCAAAGAATCGGTCTATCATACCTTCATCACGATTTTAGGGATCTAGGAACGCCGAAAACATTCCCTTATGACTTAATGGTAATTACATCTTTGCTTTTCGCCATTCCAGCTTACGAAATGTTTCGTAGGAACATTCTACTTACTGACAAGCGTAGAAGGTTATGTTTTTACGTTTAGGGCATTAAAATATTTTACCCGTATAAATTAAAAATAATTGGATCCTCACTTTACACCATTGCAACTTGTGAAATTTTTCATAGGATCATTTTACTTTTGGAGATCGTTTAAAACCTGTTATCGCATAAAAAGAAATAGAACATACCATCTTAGGAAAGCAAAACAACCAGAATAAGAAAATGTAAACCAAATAGGATGTTTTAGAATAATGGAAATATAGAGTTGATCAGAAAGACCAGATACTTTTAAAAACGTTTTTAGAATTTGTTTCTTTTCTAACAGGCGAGTTATTGATAGCTTTTTGATGATCTCACTGAAGTTTAGTCAGCATGGATATTTGGGCGCTGATGCAGCATGTTTTTTTTTGCTGTAGAAATGTTTATTAAGATTTTTATTAAAACAAACTCTGCAACAGCTAATTTGTAGACATTTTCTTCATTAAGACATATCGTGCTAAGAGGGATGTTGGCTAACCAACGGCCGCCTGCTCATTTTAAGAAAGAAATTTTGAGATCAATTTTATGAAATTAATTTCATCATGACAAACTCAGCAACATCTACACAGTTCACGTTAAGGAGAGAAATCTTCTCTCTTTTTTTTTGTTGAAAGATATGACTGTACCCAGTGATGAAGTAATAGAAAAGAATTGGAGTTACTATAGCTGCCTGCTCTTAGAGGGCACTTTGGGCCCCCTACACCAACTGAGAAAATTTCTGAAATTCAACCAACTTGAGAGATATTTTAGGGCGAGGCTATGTGAATATTTACAGTCTATTTCTTCACCTTAAATTGTTCGGATAGAGAGATTTATTTGTACATGGATAGTATGGAAACACCGTTACCCAAGTTCCCACTGTACTTAACCATATTGGGAAAAGGTGTTGTATTGTCAATCTCTAACTCAGTTGACTTTATTTCTTAGCCTTGCAACAATGTTATATTCAGACTTACTATGAATTAAGAAAACAAGTTCAGACTTCCGGTTAAGACTAAAAAGTGAAAAGGTTACAAAATTTAAACGATGGACAGAGAGGGTTGGAAAAAGAGAGAGACATAACCTATCCCTGCATCATCATTTGATGAAAGGGAGGAAGAGAGAGGGTAAGTGAGAGCGAGGGAAGAGCAAGAAAGAGAAAATAAAAAGCTATGAGCGCTAAAATTGAATTATCTGGTGTCGCTAAACAAATTCTTCTATTAGAATTTAGTACTTTCTTCTATTATAAAATCTTACTATGATTCTTTTTCTTTTTCTTCATTTTATACTCTTCCCTGCCCTAACTGTCCACAGACGAAACTTGACATTTTGCACACACACACACACACGCCCTTCGATGAGAAGAGAAAACTTTGTTTTTGTGTTTGATAAATTTGGCATGGTTGCATTCTGAGTAGAGCCTAATCTTTGCTGATTCTGTGTTTGATTCGCTCTTCACTCTGTTGACAATATCTCCCCGAGGTCTCTGCAACGGTTCCTTGGTTTTTGTACAGCTGGGATGCTTTGTAAACAAACTCCATAATCGGCGTCCTCCAACTGGTCAATACACAGCGAAGCTTTTGACGGTAATCCATCGGCAAATTTGTCTGTTTCGTATGAGTGAACATTTTGAGACTAAGAGGAAAAACTGCTCCGTTCGATATCTAGTAATTATGATAAAATTACCTGCGATCGAATTTTGTTTTTGTTATGATGATTTGAGAGGGAAAGTTTTATAACAAGCGAGAGAGAGAGAGAGAGAGAGAGAGAGAGAGAGAGAGAGAGAGAGAGAGGGAGAGAGAGAGAGACTGCCAGGCTGG
>OY735233.1:34377203-34389703 GCA_963457665.1 Thysanoteuthis rhombus | reverse complement strand
TAGACATATCAATTTAGCTCAGTTGGTAACAGACACAACAACCAATCAGTTGGACCTGATTTTAAATCATGACCGGGGAATGTTTATTTTTATTACCCTGACTTTGATGAGAATTGTTCTTGTTGTTCTTGTTACGGTAGAAAACAAAGTCAACTCCTGACTTTGATTTGACAAAAGTTGCGTTAGGCTTATCTTCAGAGTGTGAGAGGGCTTCCTGCCTAAACAATCGTCAGTCAATATATTTTTTATAAAGCTTGATTTGAACATCTTATACTGGTGTTAGTAGAAAGTTAATAACTATCTAAAGAGGCGGTCATTATCTGCCGAGTCTTACTCATTCATCATCATCATCATCATCATCATCAGTCTTTTAACGTCCGTTGTTGGACATAGAACTTCCCCAGGATTCGTCACAATTCTCTATCGTAGGTGTCACGGAGCCAATATTTCCTGAATCTGTCCAGTTCATCTCTCCATCTTGTGTTCTGTCGGCCTCGATTTCTCATGTGTTCTGTAGGGATCCATGTTGTGAGTCGTGATGTCCATTGGTTGTCTTTCATTCCTGCAGCCTGGCTTGCCCATTGCCATTTGAGTTTTTTGATCGTTTCTATAATGTCACGGACATCCGTTTTCTTCCTGATATACTGCGCTGTCTTGTGATCTCTCCATGTAAGGTTGAGTATGATTCTCTCATGCGCACGTTGCATACTTCTCAGTTTGTAGGTCTGTCTTCTGGTTAGGTTCCATGTTTCAGCTCCATAAGTGACTATCGGGAGAATGCATTGGTTGTACACTCTTCTTTTTAGGTTTATTGAGATCGTCTGGTTTTTGAAAGTTGAACTTGCTCTGCCAAAGGCTTGCCATCCCAGGGTGATTTTTCGCTTGATTTCCTCCTCTTTTGGGGGTCTCATGGAGATTCGTTGTCCTAGGTAGATGTAGTGGTCTACCTTGCCGAGTTTTGAATCTTCTATCTTGACAGTTATGTTCTTATTCTCAACATGATTATTGCACATGATTTTCGTTCTACTGAAGTTCATGTGTAGGCCGACCTTTTTGCTTTCTTCGTTTAGTTCATTTAGTATTAGTTGGAGGTCGTGAAGAATTTTTGCGAAAAGAACGATGTCGTCTGCAAATCTAAGATTGCTCAGATATTCGCCGTCTATTTTGATTCCTCTATTCTCCCAGTCCAGGTTTCGGAAGATCATCTCAAGGCAAACTGTAAAGAGTTTGGGTGAGCTGGTATCACCTTGTCTTACTCCTTTTTGGAGAGACGATCTCAGTGTTATGCCCTGCCATTTTTTATTTCTACTACTTCTCAAACATAAAAACTCCCTGCCATCCCCTGCCACTTCTTAATACAATTAGTTCTCAAGCATAAACAAACCAACTGCTATTCTTTGTCACATGTTGCATTAATGTATAGGAATCCCTATTTTTGAGAAGTGGCAGGAATAGATTTTGCATTGAAATGTTTCGTTAACATATCCCCCCAAAAGGGTTCAATTTGAGATATTAGTGTATGCTAAATTAGTTCCTTAGTTTGAGTCCGGTAGCTTTCACGCTCGTTCTTTGAAACTTTTGACTCCAATAGTGGTCACTGCTCAACGGAAGGCGAAAGAAATGATTGATATATTGATCACCCCTTTTTTCCCAATTTTAAATTGATCACACCTTTTCCCAATTTTTTTTCAACTAATCAGCCCCAACACGGCATACTGCTAAGAGATGTTGGTCACGTGACAGTTTCAATTGAGTGACTAATCAGGCCTGTTTACTAAGCTAAGTTTAGTCTAAAAAAAGACCAATTTCCAGCTGTAATAATGCTCTCCGATACTATAAAGCTAATAAATTATTTCCCTTGCGAAGCAACAATCAATCTTTTCTTACAAGCAGCTTTCCAAATACACGATCGATTTCCGCTTGGTTATTAGTTTAAATGTCTCTCTATTGATAGAATGTTGACTATTCAAGGCAGAAAATCTGGATTAACGATTAACTATTCGACGCAGAGTTCAAGTAGTGCAATTATTAATCACCGTTGCCCACAACAGATTGGTTTAAACACTGTTGGTGGCTTTAGGTTATTCAAGTGTTCTGACAGGTATATGTATCAATGAATCTAAACAGATTCATCCAGCCCTAACTGTTTATCTTAGAAACTTTGATATTTTGCTCACATACACTCTTTCTAATGAGTCAGTAAATGGTATTTTTGTTTTTTCAGAGTCTCCCCACCAGGTATTAGTGTTGGTTCAATATACCATTTGAGTTTTTCCTAAATTGCTTCCTTAGTTTTTTTGTCCGACACTGCCTAATTCACGAGGGAAAAAAGCATATATTCGAGGCGGCGATTCAAAAGTTCCCTTGGAATATTAGTTGCCTATGACTCTGTTTTGAGGTGGGTGTATCACATTAAAGGTACTTCCTTTAGGGATATCAAATTATGCTGTTTCATGGATAAAGCAGACTCTCTTTTCTTTCGGATATCTCATAAAACTCATTTCTTACGGATATCGTATTACACTGTCCTACAGATATTACATCAAACTTCTTCCTCTTGGGGATATCACATATTGCACAGGAAAGACACCCTAGAATGAATCGGCTGAAACATTGTGTCAATATCAAAGATGGGAATGAGATCTTATATGGTGCAGTTAGGTTTCAAGTTTAAAAAAATATTTTAAAGCGTTCCCAGAACCCCAAATGGTAATGATGGCATGTTAGTTTCAGTCGTCAGAGGTTGGAATAGTGGGAAATACAGAAGTGGGGAATACGACAGAACGGAAGAGGGTACACACTACCTCCTTAACAGCTCGCTGAACGCTTTTTTCTCCCTTTCTCGTAAAAGCAAAAAAGTGGCGTAAAGTCAGTGGTGAGTACTGCTAACAAAAATGCTAAACCGTTAAACAGCTAAAGATTTAGCGGAAGCAGAGATAACCACTAACTTTCATTACGTTACTTTAGCTTCGGTCTGCTTTTTCAGCTCTAAAACCCTTTAGATAGACATAGCAAGCTGACCTTTTTTATACGTTATAGCTTAAACATACAACTTTGGATAAACTGCAACTCGAACATAAACTAATACATCAGATGATCTTCATGAATATATACCTACAATAGAAATGAGTGAAATTAACAAATCAAATCAAAAGTTTATCGAAGGACTGTACAAAAGGTTGCAACTCGTGACAGCCGACAAGCCCTAGATCTACAATTGAGCAGAATAAGCACCTGCTCAGGAAATCAGATGAGAAGGGGGCAACACAAGTTTCTTGTAGTTTCCTGCGTTAAATTATCTTTAGTTGTTCAAATTGTTCAACATGGCAGTATAAACATAGGATCTGCTTTTACTCTTAAATATAAAGTCAATTCAAACATTCAAATGATTCAATAATCCGCACAAATACTATTGTAGAAAACTGGTCATTGTACAAACACGAATTCCGTTTGTAGATATTTTGTTTAGTGAAGTAGTATTTTTTGTGGGGAAATGTACTATTTCTAACGTATTTTGTGGTGTTTCGAATGGATAAGATCTTTTCTTTTCCGGAATATTACATTTTTGAAAATCTTATCAGTAGAAAAGTGGGGGCAAGGGACAGTTGGTTACCATTTTGGGGCCCCACAATCGAACAGCAAGAATTGGTGATGACCAACTGAGGACTTGTATTCGATCTAATCCTCATCCGTCGTACCAGGTATTTTGAACATGAACTTGTGATCAATTAATCAAAAACTTACATAGCAATTTGAACCCTCCACTGGAACCCTATAGATTTTTTCTTGACATAAAAAGAAGTAAATGCTTGGAATTTCAAGCCATTCGCTTTTCTGGTGCAACTTGTACGCGTAATAAATTCGTAGTCAGCCAGCCTACTGAACAAACTGAAGAGACCTATAATTCCTCTGGTCGGTTATGTAGCGATGCTAACTCAAAAAATATTTCATTTGACTCTACGAGGCGCTGAAGAGAAAGAATAGACCCCCCTAAAAAAAACGCCAAAAGTGACAATGAACATCGAAAAGATGCTAAAAATGGTCGAAAACACGTCTGTACTGGTCAAAATGTTCAAGCACGCCCGCGCAAATTTAGTGCCTTTTCGCACAGCCAAAACATGAAACGTGCTGGAATTAGAGCAAAAGGCGCTGCATTGGCGACGTTTTTCAATTCACGTGAAGAAAACTATACACCTGAATCGTATCAGAAAATGACCAACAACAAGAAAGTTGGAAACTTATATACACTGTCAATAACAGAGAGAGAACGAACGAAATTTCATCATTATTTCATTTATAATCTAATTGTGTGGTATTAGTGTTCGATCATCACTTGCAGCCGGTAGCGTAACTGAAGAGGTAGGGATCTGGATCGTGCTAGGCGACACCTTCAGAGGGGTTAACGCCAACATTATTATTAGAAAACGTCAACCAAAACTGTCAAAAAAAGTTTCTTCAGTCTCCAGGTCGATCTAGTTGGCTGGCTGGCCATGCATCTATCACGCGTACAAGCTATGCTAGAGTAGCTAAAGGGTTGAAATTCTCAACATTTACTCTTCAATATGTCAAGAAAAAAATTGTTTTGTGCCCCCCGTATAGTTTTGGTGGAATGTTCAATTTACAATGTAAGTTTAGGATAAATTTGATCACTAGTAACATTCATGCTTTTTAAAAAAAATCAAAACTCTTTTTAGTGATCACTGTCCATCAAAATAGAGAAGTAACTTATTCAAGTGATCATCCCTTTTCCCAATGTTTTAATTGACCTACCCATGATAGACGTTGGTCACGTGACGGTTTTCATTGAGTGACTAAACTGACCAGTTTCATTTATAATTTAATCGTGAGATTCTGGAATTGATACAGTAACTGCACCCAGTAGCATCATAAAAGGGGGCGTTGGGTGCAAACTGCACCGGATGACACCATCAGTGGAATGGGGCTAACATTATTGCATATTTTTGTGTAGTGTTCCAGTCGCATACACTGTGGAATTCGTTGACGGTGGTGTTTTTTACAGTCGCTGATTTTGTCAAAAAGTCTTAAAAATTAGAGTCATTAAAAGTGTTTTGTTACCAGTAAAGCAAAAGTCATGTAAAACAAAGTTGTTGTTGACAAAGACACAATATCAAAAATCGTAAAACCCGGAGCAGTAGAGAGTAAACCACAACATGGATAATGGGTCTCCATGAAATCCTCAAGAGAAAAATGAAATCAGGTGAAGAATCATTCTAGGTGGGTGAGCTTTCAGGAGAGCAAGCTTAACTTTCCAGAACAAGAAAATCCCATTAGTCATAAAAAGAAGGGTGTAGAAACAAATTATCCTCCCGATAGTCACTCATGGAGCTGAAACATGGTACCAAGGCAAGAGACTGATCGTCAAACTGGAAATTACGCAACGCACTCTTGAGACATTCACGTTGAGCATTACATGGAGAGACCATTCGACGACAAAACATATTTCAGAAAAAAAAACGGAGGAGAGATCTCAGGGTATTCATTAAAAAACTTAAAATGGCAATGAGCTGGTCATGTAAAAAGAATGTAAGACAACCACAGGACATCACGAATCACAATGTGGATCCCCAGAGATTATATACGAAACTGTGGCCAGCAAAATATGAAATGGGGAACTTGGCAATTTCAGAAAGTATTGGCTTCACGACGCCCATAATAATGAGATCTGGCGAATTTTGGTGAAGTCTGATGTCCAGAGACGAATTCTAAAAGGCTGATGATGGTGATGCGACTAGAACAGAACTGTTTTTGGCGCATTCGCAAATAAATAACAATATATAGGTACGTTGTCCCATAATTAGCATTAAATAGTCATCTCCATTAACGAACCAGTCTTAATTATATAGTAGGGAGTGAGTGGGAACGCATAACCCATATTAATATTAATTAGTTGCAAATCACTATGAATCATTCTTCAATTTGGTGGACTCCAGGGTTTCTACAATTCAATACCTCTGACTACAATGCGACGATGAGGCTACTCAGAGTTCTCATACAAATGAACAGAATAAGACTCTTGGTATATTATTGACATAGGTAGTGACCGTTCCAAAGTTGGATCTTAGGAAGGGACCAGACTTTTGTGGTGCAGCCTGCCATGATAGTCATGTAAAATGAATTTCTGTACGTCGTACGAAACAGCGTTTTAATATTGTTTCAGTTATTTCTCTTCTGAGTTGCCAAGTTAGATATCTTATATTTAAATTTACTTCTTTTACCAATTTAGATATCTTATATCTAATTTAGTTCCATTGCTAATTTAGATATCTTAGATCTAAATTTGGATCTATTTCCGATTTAGATATTTTATATCTAAATTTAGATCTCTTGCCAATTTGGGCATTTTATTTCTTGCATATTATATATTTACTTATTGTTTTAAATAAAATATATTTCATCTGTATTTTTTAAATTCATAAGTAACTACTTAGTTCTATTGCCAATTTAGATATCTTATATCTAAATTTGGATCTATTTCCAATTTAGATATTTTATATCTAAATTTAGATCTCTTGCCAATTTGGGCATTTTATTTCTTGTATATTATATATTTACTTATTGTTTTGAATGAAATATATTTAATCTGTATTTTCTAAATTCATAATCAACTACTTCAACCACTAAGCCCAATTAAAAGAGTGGGGCGTGTAGGCAAAGTTTCAAGTTTCCACTACGGATGGTTAGGTTTCAGAAGATTAGCGAAGAGACAAAAAGAAAAAGAATTATAGTAAAGATATTAAAAAAATGTATAAAACTAAAAAAAAAAAATTAAAAAAATGATGTTAGCGACACCGGATAATACAATCAAGCGTCCATAGTTGACATTCTCTCTTTCATTCTCTATCTCTCTTCTTTTGTCTTTCTCTTCTCTTTCTACACCTCAAGGGAGGTAATTCATAAAACTAAACTAATTTTTTAATCTATTTATATTAGAGTTCTCATGAACTGTTGGTCCTAACAGCTTCAAACTGAGCACCTCGTTGCCTTGTGTACTGACTTATATATCTGGGAATGCCGTTACTGTACAATGGCCAGTTGTTGAATAATCACGGTACACACACACACACACACGCGTGCGCGCATATTTCTTCCATTATAGTTAGATAACGATATTAATGCACAGAACAACAAAACGACATAACCCAGTAAAACACTAAACAATTTCTTCTAGCACGCCACCTGACTGTAATGATAATCACTTTTACATCGACACAGAGATTATCGTTATGCCGTTGCCGATAAAAAGTTATATCACGCTTAGAAGACTTCCACTGTACAAGATAAGATCGCAGTTTCAACGAGTGGGTGTTTTCTCAATGCAAAAGAATTCCTGGTAAAGGTTTGTTACTGGTTTGCAAATCAGAATATCACAGAGGTAAGAGATAACACTGCTGCTGCTTCTAACTTCAAATCAAGGAATAAATAAAAGCAGAAAACATTGAGAACGTTTTTTTATCAAAATTAATTTTATAAAAGATAGAATTATAAAGATATAAAATATTTAATCGTTTTCTGTTGTTACCACACCAACCCTAAAAATACAACCCCTAGCCCTAAATATAACCCTTACTCTAAATTGTATCTATAATAATAGAATTTGATCAAATTCACTTCTAAATGGTCAAATTTTCTGCTTTCATTTGTTCCTCTGTTAATAGCAGCAACTGTCAGCGTTATTTGTTATCCCCTTTCATACTTTTAGACAGCAGAGTATATAAGGAAGAAAACACGAGTCCGTAACATCATAGAAACTATTGAAAACTCAAATGGCAATAGGCGGGCCATGTTGCAAGAATGAGAGACAACCGATGGGCATCACATCTCACAACATGGATCCCCAGAGATCACCTGTGAAGCCAAGGCCGAGAGAATACAAGATGGAGAGATGAACTAGAAAATTCAGGAAATACTGGCTCCACGACGCCTACGAATGAGAATTGTGGCGAATCCAGGGGAAGGTCTAACTCCTACGACGGACGTTAAAAGAATGATGATGATGATGATGATGATCTAACCGTTACCATCTATTCTACAACAAGACAGAGATTATCATCACATCGGTACTGATGAATAGTAGGAACATGCGCAGATATCACCAAAAATAACTTTGAGGTTGCAACGCTAGAGTTCTATTCCAATGCAAAATAATTCCTTGTTTCATACAACCATTTGTTAATCCCAGTGAGAATATGTAAAGACATACAGGTTTCTCTCGGAAGTAGTGCGTTTTGATAAAATCTGCTAATTGTTTGGGATAGGTTCACAAAAAAAAAAAACAACTGATGTTTTGCAACTGAGGTAACATTTCAGCCGATACGATTAGCTGCTTCTGCTGTTAAACTATTTCGGAACAAATGAAAGCAGAAAACAGAACATTTGAAACTGATTCATCAAATATAAATACAAGAATATAATTTATGGATTATTATGAGGGTTAATGTTAGGGTTAGTCTTGAGTTTCATGGTTGGGGCTAGGGTCAGAGTCGCAATTGACAACATAAAAGATTGAATATTCATTTCATATCTGTAACTCTAAAATGAACAAACATTTCAAATCAATCATGAAAAATAATTGAATTTTCTCAACACAATTGAATGTAAACACGTCTATCCTGATTATTTCCCTTGCGAAATATCGACATAATAATTTGGTCAACCTATTTTCAAGCAATTACCAAGAGTCTTTCGAGAAAAACAAAAGAGTAGTTACCATTCTTTTTTATTGGAGAATTCTATATAAAATAGATTTCCCATCCCCCTCGAAATGTTGATGACTGTATATCAAGCTAAGTAATTTGATGTTGTAGTGTTGTGAGGACTGAGATGAAGAAAATATAGGGACAAGGTGTGTTTTGCCTCAATAATGGCTTACTGCAAAGTCAAAACTGAATGCCATTCCTAGATTTTGCTTTTTTTCTCGAAAAAGCAATAACGTGGTGTGAAGCAAGCATTTAAAAAGTGAAGTTTATCTCAATTTGAATTTAGATGTTTATTTTAGAAAAGAAACAAAAAAATCATGTAGTAGGAAAGTCTATTATTTGAAACAGTTGGCTGATATTTGTATAAGAAGACTTGTTAGATTGAGCAGAAGAGTCCATGGTTACGGACAGAGAACAAAGAACATCACGCTGTTCATCATATTAGTAGATAAGCAAACGTGTTATCGTGAATTGGAATAGTTCATGGTTACGGACAGAGAACCAAGAAAATAAAGTCCATTATATGAGTAGAAGAATAAGATATTTTCGTTGGCAGAACGTCATAATCAATATTTCATTAACTTCAAGAAGAAAAGATTGGGCAAAGCATCGTTCGAGGCTGGATAACTTTCCGTAAAATAAGCTCAATCTTCAAGGACGAGAAAATCCCATTCGTCCTGATAAAAGAAGGTTGTACAACAGATACATCCTCCCTATAGTCACCTATGGGGCTGAAACATGGAACCTTATCAAAAGATTGGTCTTCAAATTGGAAACCATGCAACGTACGCAAAAGAGAATCATGCTCAACATCGTACGGAGAGATCATGAAACAGCACAGTATATAAAAGAAAAAAAAACTCGAATCAGGAATATCATAGAATCCTTTAGAAAATTCAAATGGCAATGGGCTGGTCATGTTGCAGATACGTCAGACAACCGATGGACATCACGACTTACAAAGCAGATCCCCAGAAATCATATGCGAAACTATGATCGGCAGAAAACAAGATGGTGTGATGGACTGGACAAGTTCAGAAAGTATTGGATTACCATGAAGGGGTGGTCTGGCAAATCTCCGGGATAGGGGTGGGGATTATGTCCAACGATGGATGCTGAAATCTTGATGATGAATGACAACGTTTCAGGTTATTCCATTCAAACAGTTGGTTATTTGCAAGACCTTTACTAAAACAAACAACGAATGAATAGTTTGGACATTAGAAAATAATTAGTTATTTCTCGTGATAAAATACAGGGATACAAATGTTTCTCCGCTCTCCGAAAGCTTTTTAAATGGAGAAATAGCGTAAAGAGAAGAAGCAATTACTATAAATATGTATGCGAAAACTTTTAAGCGTTGCCTGACAAAAAACTGTGAGGATTGTATATCAGGTTGAGTCATCGAAAGTTGAGGTGATGAATGTGCAGGACAGTGGGATGTAGAAAAGAGAAGTAGAGAGTGTTTTCTGCCTCTATATTAGTTTGCTGCAAAGAGAAGTTTTTGCCTTTTGAAAAAGCAAATTGTTGTCCAAAGCAAACTCTTGAAAAGATCCCATGATTACAAACAGAGAACATAAAAAACTTTTTAGATGCAGTAACATCTATAGCACTGATCGCAGTCACTGACTGACTGATTATTTGTCTGACAAATAGACCATCAAAGCATCCCCTTTCGCTCTCTCAATAAATCTGATGTCGCTTAAGTGACATTCTATTACCACGTTATCAGAATATAGAATTCTATTTTACTACGTCAGAAGACAAACATATCAATTGCACGATGAAATTTTATTTTACAACGATATTAACGTTAAATGAAGGTGTTTTCCAGAGGAAAGGACTTTTCTTAAAGGTGGTAGCCTTGAAAGTAATGGGCTTTCAAAGGAAAGGACTTTAAAAGACACTCATGATCGAACTAGCACATATATGATTTGAATTTCAGGCTTGTTATATAAGTAAATAATATCAACGAATTCGAGATTTTGGAATGTCGATGGATCCATCGAATCGTGAGAATATCGATACAGACGAGACGCTCCTATAGATGTCTCGTTTGAAAATAACGAACCTCCCAGAACATTATCAGTTTTTTTTAATACTTTATTATAAGCCGATCAATTTAGCGTTCAAATATTCTTGTGTTCTCTTGGAATCGATGTATCAGAGATTCCATCGGTTCTCAAACTTCAGTTTTAAAGACACACTAAGAGATAGATTTCAGTTTCGCTTTACTTATATTAAAACAGGAATATCCCTTGGTTTTGCTGGTTTGTGTAAATAATACTGTTACACAGATTTGCTTGTGTTGATTCCGCGTATAAACCAGGTTTATATTGTCTACAAAAATAAATGAATAACGCCATTATTGTATGATGCATTTATGATCTCATGAACTTTTCAAGTTTTGTTTATATTGCATTTCTCATTTTCTATGATGCAGTTACTCAGCCATCCCCGAGCTGCAATCAAATCATTCAAGACTGAACTGCAAATTATTCAAAAAGCGAATAGAAAGCCCGTAAGTATCAAGGAAGACTATACATTGGTATATATCAAGCTATAATTAGGGTATGGAAAATTATTGGACCCTTTTGGAAATAAGCCAAAGGAAGCAGCGTTCTACAATGAACTGTACAAATTAAATGAAATAGATAAGAACATTTCAGTAGTCTATGAAAAATAAAAAATTATATCAGCGTACTGATATACTCATCACCTTTTTTTCAAGTTAATATCTTGCAAAATCTAGTGATAAAACCATTAAATTGACGACTCTGTGTCAGAAGAAGGACGGACCTGACACCCGTTCTGTAAATGTTAAAAACTCGAGAAGCATTTTTTTCGGAAAAATTTGCTCCGTACACTTTGAAGATAGTTACGAAACATTATTGTGACGCAGCACACAGTTTGAGAACTACTGATCTATTCAACGAGACAGGGTTAGTAGTTGAAGTAGTTTCGTTCAGAGTGAAAGTCCACTCTGATCGCAACTTCTCCGACCACTAAGCCTACCATAAGAGTATTATAAAATGAATTTCCGCCCGTCGTACGAAACAATAGTGTCGTATTGTTTCAGTTATATATCTCAAGTGTTGCAAATTTGGACATTTTATGTCTATATTCATCTATTGCCAATTTATATATTCTGTTTCTAAATTCATGTCCATTGCCAAACCAGATATTTTTTCAATCTAAATTTAGATATATTACTAATCTAGATGTTTATATATATATATATATATATATATATATATATATATATTATATGTATGATATATATATATATATATTATATGTTTCCTTTCAAATCTTAATTAAAAGATATTTCATCTGCTTTTTTTAAATTCATAAACATCTACTTCGATCACTAAGCAAAATTTTAAAAACAGAGTTGAGCGTATATCTCGGAATTTTTGAGATGAGGTATTATTATTATTTTTATTGATATTCGGACCATCCTCATCTTGGTTGTTTTTCATACAACGTTTCGGCCGATGATACCTGACGAAGGCCGTAGAGTGCGACGGCCGAAACGTTGTATGAAAAACAACCAAGATGAGGATGGTCCGAATATCAATAGAAATAAGAGTTGAGCGTGTGTGTAAATTTTTAAGTTTCCACTATGGACAGTCAGGGCTGAGGAGATTAGAGAAGAAACATAAAGAAAAAGGATTATAGCAAAGATAAAAAAGAAATGATGTGATAAATTCAGATTAAAAGAATATGTTTAGCGACACCAGATAATGACAGCTAACGGCTATAGTTGTTCCATTTTCTCAT
>OY735233.1:34367203-34372203 GCA_963457665.1 Thysanoteuthis rhombus | reverse complement strand
AGACATTCATGGATCCACCCCGAAATTTGATACTTCTTCAGTAGCATTTTTGCCTACCCTTCTACAAAATTTGATTGAAAATCATTGTGATCTACTCAAGATATCATGTAGACAGACAGACAGACATTCAGAAAAATACGAATGAATACATATATATATATTCCAACGTATATTCCAACTTAGTTTGCAGAGGTAAGCAATTGGAAACTGTCAACCAAAACTGCCAATAAAACTATTAACATAGGTTTCTTTAGTTTTCCTTAAGTTTTCAAGTTGGTCCGGCCGGCTAGCTGGCTGGCCTGTATTTACCACGCACACAGTCGACACCAATAGAGATATAAAACCGAGAATTCCAACATTTACACCTTGATTTTGTTTTTTGAAATTCCCCACAAAATAAGTGGGGGTTCAATTGACTAAGTAATTTTCTGCTAAATTGATCCTTAGTTTGTGTCCGTTTATTTTTTTGAAATTTAGAATTTTCTAGCAGACACTGTTCAGCAAATAATAGAAACTGTAATATCATATCGCGTAAGCGCAAACGCTAAGTATTAACAAATTACGAAGAAACTGTATGACGAAAAATAGATCCATATATTCGAAAGATAAGAAAGGGTATGAACAAATTTGTCCAAATACAACTATTTTATCCATTTGATAATCTTGACGGATATACTTATTTATATATTTATGTATTAGAGTCAAATGAAAATTTCAAAAGACAGAGTGGATTATGATTTATCCAACAATAGTAGAGTGAAGTCACGATTTCTGAAGATTATGCTTTGAACAAATGATATTTATTTTTTGCTTATCCAGCGTTTCGCCAATGCATTCTGGATTTTTCAAGAAAATATTATGGAGAGATCGGGTGTTTATGTTAGGTCTGTGTCTTGTACTTCCCTTATCAAATGGATAATACGGAAAACAAAAGTATTTAAAACATTTTGTTCATACCTCTTATATTTTTCAAACATGCACAACCCAGCCCGGTCCTGATTCATTTATATAAGTGAAATCTACTTAGTTTAATCATCAAACCTGTCCACTTTGAGACAATGCCTGCATATAAACATGCAATCTCCTGTACAGAACATGGTCTTCTCAAATTGTGATTTCACTCGGATATTGTCAGTTAAATCATATTCCACACCGATACACTGATTATATATATATATATATATATATATATATATATATGTGTGTGTGTGTGTGTGCGTGTGTGTGTGTGTGAGTGCGTGTGCACGTGTGTGTGTATACACACTTGTTTTTGTATGTATACACTTATATACGTGTGTGTGTGAGGATAAGTCATGGATTATATATACCATGTATATGTATATATAGAAGAAACAATAACAATCTTGAAACATCAAAATAATAAAGAAATATATATATATATATATATATATATATATATATATATGTATATATATATCAATATTTTGATTGTATTTTCTCCCTATCATTAAAGACGAAACAGAACAAGCATAAAAATCTTAGCTTGTTACTTGCTCTTCACCATTTTATACACATGTCACGTGGTATATCATCTAACTAAACCCATTAACCGATATATCGCATCTAACATTATGTACATCTCTCGTAAAAATGTCAATTCATTTGAATAAATAGTTTTATAGCCTAAATAACCCAGAGTTTCATGAGTGACACTCGCTTCAAATGTATAAGACATTTGGGGGTCCAATTTTAAACTGACACACCAATTAACTACCAGCCTCATCTGTCAGAGGAGTTGAAAAGAGATATCTGTATTCGGTATCGTCTGTTCGTTCGTCTGTTAACACGATATCTCCAAAAGTACTGGAAGAAATTTTGCGGAATGGAGTTTATTGAGTTAAGAAAGAGGCAGTATTAATTTGATGCCGTCCCAAGAATATTTTTCTTTTCTGATAGAGATTTTTTTCTTTTTTCTTTCAATTACATCCATTTATAGGCTCATGATATCCCCAGGATATCTGAAAAAGTTCTCGATGGTTATCTATAAAATTATGTGCAGTGATAATTGATCACATTTTGGAGTGGGGCCATACACAGTTATCTCCCCTAGGTCGTAGTAATATGTCCAAACCTTATGATATCCCAAATTTTTCATGTTTGTCTACACATGTAACTTCAAACCTGGACGAACGTAGGATAAGTTGCGCTGACCGCTGGTGGCCTCTAAATGTCTTTTTAAAATTTAGAGCACTTTTGGTGTTTTCAAATCTAATGGGGATACCTGCATCCTTAAGGGTGCTAATCTATGTACAAGGTTTATTAGGGCCCAGGATTAACACTGAGTGAGTTTTAGTAAGCGCTCGTGACCTATAACCATCAATTTAAAGTCAGGTTATTTTTGGCATTATCCCTAAAGGTCAACGTTGGCATTTTCTACTGAAATTTCTACGTTTTCTACGAAATTTTATCCTATCTTTCCAACAAAACAAATGAATTTCTTATTTTCTTCTTCTTCTTCAAAAAAAAGAAAAATGTAATCAATCATCCTATATTTTTTTTACTGCCTTTCCAACAAAACAAACGAAACATTTTCTTTCTTTGAATGGAAAAAAATGTTTTATCCATTATTAAAATATATCAAAAATTGAAAATAGGAATGACTTCCTATAGACCAATATTGTTACACGTATCTATTTCCAACGAAGATATACATCGATATGGGTACAATTGATGAAGCAAAAATATCTTTATGTATTAAGCAATCTTTCCATTTAAGTGACTTCAGGACCTTTCCTCCCAAAAATTAACATATATCACCTTTGATTCATCAATTCTATTCATATGCGTTCAGAGGGAACTTTATTGATATTTTTCAGCAAATGCAGTTCTATGGAATTCATCTCTGAATCTATAACTCTTAAAGATTTTTCTTCAATACATATATATTTATTCTTTTATTTATATCACGTGCATAGAAAGTCTGGGTTTTTTTCTGGTCTGGGTCCTATACAGACTACCGTACTGGGCACAATGGTCGGGTGTTGATTGCTATAACAGGGATGACCTTGGTTATCAAAAGTTTCATCTTCCCAATTTCATCGAAAATTTTCCTCGCTACAGACAAAAATATGAGTCGATGGCCCACATTCTCAGACAATGATAACAGTTGAAGTAACCAGGCGTCAGTGATAAAAAAACCTTTCTACAATAAGTATAATTTGCCATCACCGTAAATAATTGAACATCCATAGCATCAAATATTCAAGTCAGGTAAAAAAAAATAGTAACAAAAAAAACATTAAATCGGAAAATAAATATGGTCAGAATAAATTCTATTTACTGACATAACTGGCATTTTCTGTCTGTAAATAACCAACATGGAATTGGAAACAAAAATATCTAAAAACATCTAGGTTTTGGAGAATCTAGATGGTATTTATAAACCAGTCAAAAAAGGTTTCAAAAAAAGCATCCTTCCCCCCCCCTCCAAAAAAAAAGAAAAAAAATCTTTTGTAAAAGGGTGTAATGGAGTTATCATCATCATCATCATCATCATCATCATCAGCAGCAGCAGCAGCAGCAGCAGTCTTTTAATGTCCGTTGTTGGATATAGACCTTCCTCATGATCTGCCACATTTCTCTATCATGGACGTCGCGGAGCCAGTATTTTCTGAATTTGTCTAGTTCATCTCTCCATCTTGTTTTTTGTCAGCCTCGGTTTCACATGAGTTCTCTGGGGATCCATGTCGTGAATCGTGATGTCCATCGGTTGTAATGGAGTGTTGATTTCATTTTTCAAGTTTGTAGACCAAACGGTTTGGTCAGGGGTGCTGGAACATACAGACGCAGTAACAAACACACACACGTATAAAAAGAGGATAGAACCTTCCGTAATCTTTTATGGGTACGGTTGTTCAACGCCGTATTCTTCCATGACAATGTGTACCATAGTTGGGAGGAGAGGAAATAATGGACGGACGCTGCATTCTAGCAATGATGCTTGTTGCAGACTTTTGTGCTCCATCGATCTCTTGTGAGGAGTAAAGAAGAAGAGACACTGATCTCCGTTGTTGCAGAGAGACGTAATTGAAGACTGGGGTGTGGTGCTTGGTTTCATTTCTCCTTCCTTTTGCCCTGACACCTGTTGGTAAAAAGAGCTGTGGAATTCACTATCATTTATGAAAACGAAGTCAGCAAATAATTTACGCAATGTTTTTATTCAACTAGTACTATTACTCTTTCATAGTGAATCTGGGAAGACTGCCTTTTCAAGGAGAGCGAGTATTGTTTTCTAAATCTGTTAATCTAAGTGTTGATCTGTAAGACAACGTCAAGGTTTAAAAGCTACGCCTTCTTTGTCTTCATACCTCTCTAATGATTCATTCTGTCTTCCTCTATTCCTTTCTTTCTTTCTTTGACTTTTTCTCTCTTCTCTTCTCAATTGTTATTGAGTTGCATCGGTTCTCAATCGGGGAGTCGCAGGTCCCCGTTCGGATCTTTGATTTTTACACTTCATCTCATAAATGTAGCTGACTTGGGGCCTCTGCGAAGAGGGGCAGCAGGGGGAGTCCAACTAACGGGGGCTCTTGGGCACGGCCAAAATATCTTTCATCCTGCCTTCCTTTGTACGAATATCTATTGCTATCTGGTTTCAGATATTACATGTATCCCGGATTCACAAATCCGTCGCATCACTTGCCTGATGTGGCAAAAAGTCACATGACTGAACATCACATAGTCCAGTCAAGTCACGTAGCTACATTGCATCCCTTTTGTTATTGTTGGCGCACCACAATCTTCTCTGTAATATTTTCGTTTTACAATTTGAAAATTCCAATGAACATCAGCTCGACATTCTAATTTTGACACAACCATTACAAAACGTATTGTGTGATTTAAATTCCATCCTATGTACACACAGCATAGTATTTTTATATATGCAAGATGCTTTTTAATTAATTTATTTCAAGACAATTTGATTCGTTAAGAAATAATTTCCTTTTCTAGAAATCTATTAACCTATTTTTCCATATTATCAT
>OY735233.1:34271784-34367003 GCA_963457665.1 Thysanoteuthis rhombus | reverse complement strand
AAATTAAAACATACAGGGGCTACTCACTTTTATCTTGAGACTAAAAGCAAAAATTCATGTATGTTTTTCCATAAAAATCGTTCATCAATACTCTCCATAATTCATTTTGAATTAAACATTCTTTTTTTTCACAAAACCCCTATCATTAATAAGCTCTCCTTATTACTTTCAAGGGAAAATACTTAATCGACATTTCAATGTCTCGTATACAAGCGAATCAACATTACCAAGCAGAAAATCTATTCTACGCTCATTTTATCAACATCCAACCCCAAAGTCATCACACATTTCAATCGAAATTCTCCATGGGACATTTTTGGGTTGCAATATTAAGAATCTTTAGGCAGTGGTCATCTTCTTAGAAGACCTTTCGTGTCATCTCCCTGTAGAATTACCTGGACATAAACATTTCCTTCCCAGCAATCTTAGCTACACACACACACACACACACACACACACACACACACACACACATATATATATATATATATATATATATATATATATATATATATATATATATATATATGTATAAATATAAAATAATAACATCTGAGTATGAAGTTTATATTGTACCTTGCAACAATAATAGATCACACAAAGTATATAATTCCGATAAAATGTGTGCAGGTGTCTTTGAAAGCAAAAAGACATTGAACAAACATGTTTGGCTAAATACACTTTATGCCATTCTATCATTTCTCTTTAACCGTGAAACATTTCTACTTGATAGAAAAACAAGTCGGTAGAATATCAAAAGAACAAATAAGACAAGAAAACGCCTCTACAAGGCTAAATACAGCCGTTACAAAATCACTGCTCAAAGCGAAAAAGTCCGAACAAAGAAAAGGAAAAGAATATTCATTTTATTTTGGTCTCCTATTTCTTTCTCTGTCGCTTGGTCGTTTCTGTTCCTGGTTGAATCTGCTTGTTTTTCAACGTTGTCATCGTCTAGGGATTTCCAATGATCAGTTTGGTTGGACCCTTGTTCTCTGATAATTAGATTCTTTCATCACTTTCGGTTCAATTTAGCCTTGGTCTCATCTGGTGGTTCTTAATGATTTATTCGGTACCGACCTGGATCCCTAATGTATAATTCTATTCTTTCATCACCTTTGGTTTAATTTGGTCGTGGTTTTGTTTAGTAACTAGGACCCGCCGTTGTGTTCGTGGTAAGCTGACAGTACTTTCTGTGCCGTTGCGTGGATATTCCCGTCGACGGCGCCAAAAAGGTACAGTTTCATTAGGGTTGCTCTACATAAAGAATTACACATGCTATGAAGATCCAAATATAAATATATATATATATATACACACATATATATATATATATATATATATATATATATATATATATATATATATATATATATATATATATATATATATATATATATATATATATATATATATATATATATATAAAATAAAACTATTACTGTCCCTCTGGATATGTGGGGTTGAATGCATATATACCCAAGATAAAACTTTGTTACTGATCGGAATATCTGCTTACCTAATGAGGTTTAGATTTGAAGGGGGGGGGGCTGAAAATTGGATGAAATACCCCACCCCCCGTACGTAGCTGAAACCGAAGAATAAAATAACTGAAATAGTGGGGGAAGGGGGTTATGAACAGACGCCGTTTGTCGGCGATGTCGTTCGCTAACGACTTTTCGGCTCCATCGATCCCTTGTTGTAGGGAGTGATGAAGAAGTCTCGAGTGTCGCAGAGAAACCTAATTGATGAATGGTGCGTGATGCTTTGCTTCATTTCTCCTTTCTTTTGCCGCGGCCTTTGTTGACAAAAAGTGCTGAGAAATTCACTTTCATTGACAAAAAAAGAAGTCGAGCAAAATAATTTACGCTATGCTCTTTATTCAACTGTTCTATTGTAACTGAGAAGACTGCCTTTTGAAGGAACGTGAGTATTGTTTTAAAAACCTGTCAATCAGAGTGGTACTCTCTCAAACAACATAGGTTCAGACTTCTCTGCCTTCATACCTCTCTAATGATTGATTCTTTCTTTCTTTCTTTTTTTCTTTCATTCTTTCTTTTCCTCTTTTCCCTTTTGTTTTTGAGTTGTGTGCGTTCTCAACCGAGGGACTCGTGGATCCCCGTTCAGATCTTTGGGTTGAATAATGAATTTTGATAAAACCTTATATAATAGGCAAATTTCTCCATGATTAAATTCCAGAGTTCCAGTGTGTGAAAAAACAAAACAAAACAAAGCAAACAACTATTTTTTTAATTATATGGACAGATTTCCTGATGTGCCCTTATCCGGTAACGACGGTTGATAACAATAACAACAACAATAACAGCTACATTCATACAGATGGGATATTAGTGAAAAGTGCTTTTTTCCCAAACATCCAGTGACAAATGTCTTCAAGCAGCATATCATGTTGGGTGATCAATCAAAGGATTGGAGAAAGGGGGGATCAATGAACAAATTACTGTTCATGCCAAATGTCCAAATTTTCAAAAAACAAGGTTGGATACAAACTAAAGGACCAATTTAGGATAGACTTGCATCAAAAATTGAATCCTTGATTAAAACCCCATTTCGGAGGGGAATTAGAACAAAAAAACAAAACAAAACAAAAAGCAAAGATTTTCTCTAATCTTTGTGAGGAGTGTGTGCGTGTGTGTGTGTTTGTGTGTGTGTGTGTGCACCATTCCAAGTTTTTCCTATGAACGGTTAGAACTGGACGGAGAGAACGCAAAAATAACCTAAACCCAAATACATACATAGATGCATATGAATGTCAGAACACGCGAATAGCCTTAACCCAACAGTAGAATCTGAACCGGTGTTGTGGGTAGCAGTGATTAACTATATTCCCAGTTTAATTTTCGTAAAAAAAAAAAAAAAAAACGAATTATATTTCCAATTTTATTTTTTCAAATACTACGGAGACTCCGAAACAGAAAACACATAATATAATCATCCAGGCAAATTTGCATTCGTTGATAGAATACATTCATTTTACATATCTTACAGGTGTGTTCATTCTTTATTATTTCTTCTTGATCAAGACAGGAGAAAAAAGCCCTGAGATCACTTTTATGAACCTTCAAAGTCCGTTGTTGGACATTGGCTTTGTTCAAGGTCTGTTGTTGTAGGAGTTACACACGTGGAGTGACGGGCCTTATCCTGCCACACTGGGCCATAGTGATCTCAGCCTGGCATTCCACTCCTGGCCCCTTAACGTACAACGATCTAAATATGGCCCTTGACCCCTTCACTTCGGAACAAATCTTTCAAGAAGAAACATCATTCCTATAAATATGGTGTGGAAAGCTATATATATATATCTATATATACATATATATATATATATATATATATATATATATATATATATATATATATATATATATATATATATAAATGTATATCAGCCAAGCCTCATGTACACACGTACATAAACAGATGCATATGAGTAGACACACATACACACACACATATATATACATATACATATATATATATATATATATATATATATATATATATATATATATATATATATATACTCACAACACACGCACACGGATATATTCACAAGTATCATGCCACTAACAAATCATTTATCAGATGATAGCAAATATATATAGTATCATGCACACACACACACACACACACACACACACATATATATATATATATTTATATATATATACATATATATATATATATATATATATATATATATATATATATATATATATATATGCACCGTTAAACCAAAACATTACGACCATCTGCCAAATAAGGTGACAGCAAAACAACAGCTTTTATCCGATCAGTCTGGGATCTGGTGCCAGGATCGTAGATCTTTTATCTGCTGGAAGTTGTGTGGTGGACATTTTTCGGAGTGAACGTGTTATTCCAATACACCCAATAAATGCTCAATGTGATTTTGGTCGACAGAGCGAACCATTCTCGTACAACTCACGTAGTGTGGTTTTCTGCAGAACGGACTCACACCGTAGAAAACTCTTGCCGTGAGGGAGTGTACCAGGTTTTCAATGCCATTGAGGTTGGTGGTAGGCGACAAAGAACCTTCCACATGAATAACAGAGCCCAGCAGAACCACAGTGCTTCAACTGGTTTGTTGTTTTTGTGGACTCTGGCGTTGCAGTATGCCCAAGACACATAATCTCTCGTTCACTTTGTCCAGGGAGCACACGACTCATCGAGTCAGGTAACCTTCACTCATTAAGGCATTGTTCACGCTCTCATGCCAATTAGAAACATTTTCGGTGATGGGTCTCAGATAGCATTGATACCCTGACTTGCTCAACGGCTACAAAAACGCATTAACAACAGTGATTTATATACTTTGTATTGTAATACAAACTCTTCCCCACCTTTATTGAAGCTATCAACAGTTTATGCAACGCTGACCTTTCTGTTGGCTCTTACTTGCGAAAAAACGTGTTCACTTTTAGCTCTTGGTGATATTTCTCTCCCCCAGCCACTGTTAAAAGGTATTTACCACAATCTAAACACGAACAGCCCACGAGCCATCCTCTTTCGGAAATGGTTTGACCAAATTATCTGGAAAGATAAATTGAGTTTTATCAAAATCCCTTGAATCTACTGTCCTACCCATAACTTCTGTTGATCAAAATGAATTACTCAAGGATGAACTATTTACTTATATATCCCTGATCTTGACGTACATAGATGTCACGGGGCAATTTTCATTTTCACATCACGTCGATAGTGTTTTGGAGTATCAGCATATATATATATATATATATATATATATATATATATATATATATATATATATATATATATATATATATATATATATATGCCATTCTATCTCTATAGACGATGGAACCTCCCCTCCAGGGCACATGCCTGGGCAAAGTGTATGGAGATCCCGTGATGCTCAATCGACAAAATCTACCTCTTGGCCTCGCTGATGCGGTCCAGATGGAAGCAGAGAGCTATATGTCTAAAATAAGCTCGGCTGTAGGAGCTGCCTGAAGGACGACTGGTTGCTTTTCCCAAAATAATGAGCCAAATCTACTTTACTATTTTACCCATAGGTGGGGAAGAAAAGGTGGATTCGTACCTTTCCAAGGGCAAAACTGCGAAGGGAAAATAAATAACTGCAACCGGAGTTCGAACTCCGGTCTCTGATTCTTAAAATCTTTAAAATGTCCGTCTGGACACAGTACTTGATATTAACCCTAATAGATTTATCAATATCTCAAATTCCGCTCACAAAAAGAACGTCTTATGAATTGTGTCACAAGAGTAAGAAAAATTCTTCCTTTATTTTTGGTCATTCTCGTGACGTATATGTGTACGTGTTTTTAAATCTTCGAAACAGTTTAATGGTAAACAACTGATGATTCGAAAAGGAGACAATTTATATATTGTACCATATATATGTGACACAGGGGAAAAACACAGAATTTTTTTTGTGCAAAAACTGCATTGACAGATAATGGGAAATAGGTGACTGAAGAGACAATGAAAATGTGTTGAAAAAGTTTTTTAATGTTCACAGTTTAAAGCTGTAAAGAAAGCTTTCTAGACTATATATACATATATATATATATATATATATATATATATATATATATATATATATATATATATATATATATATATATATATATATATATATATATATAACATGGAATGATTTTAAGTGATATCATTCATTTGAAAAGAAAAACGACTTTTCAGTATCGTTTTATTTAGAATTATTAATTTGACAAAACCAATTTTTTTACTATTTTTCGAAATGATCTGCCGACACGGTGAATGTATCATTTAGCCTAGATAACGTAAATGGAATAAATGATTAAAGAAAATGAGGCTGCTACTGGGATTGAACCTGCAACCGATAGAAGAGCCGTAGCGTTACTCTTACCATTGATATATATATATATATATATATATATATATATATATATATATATATATATATATATATATATATATATATATATATATATATATATATATATATATATATATATATATATATATACGAAAGTATCGAATATACCAAACACAGACCTGATGTTTCATTTATGTATTGAGATCTTTCTAATTATATAAGTTTTTTCTTGTTTGCTTTTTGGTTGGGTAAAATCAATGGCGTCGTTGAAATGCTCAACAGTAATGAGAAACACCGTTTAAATATATTTATATGTCAACCCATTAAATCAGTATGTATTACAAGAACAAAGATTACGATACCAACTTTATTATTAAAACTGCATTACTCAAGCTGTCTGATGTAGCGGACCGGCAAGATTTTTGTTCTTTAACCGGTTGCAAATATATTTGGATATTCGAAAAAAAATAGGTCTGGTTAGACACTCAGTTGAAATTGTCAGGCGATCATCATCTTTCGACAGTACGTTGTTTTGGGGGTGATCAATTGAAAACGGGTTTACTAACGAGTCCAGATTTTCAAAAACAAAACAAAGTGACCGGGTACAAACTTGGAATCGATTTATACTGAATATATCTAAAGCTAGTTTTTAAAAAAATTATATTACTTAGGTAAATAAATAATAGAACATTGGATCACCGTAGCATGTCCCGTACCGCTGACACCTTTATATATGTGTCCCAAAATATCCTTTTTAGGTCAGGAATGGGGGCGAAAAGAAAGAACGTATTTTTTTTAATAAAAATCAAATGAACGATTATTATTGAAAATGAAAACATGCATGGGGGCCCCGGAGTCAGTTACGCAGTAACGCCGCTACGAGGCACACCTGCTCATAAGGAGACAAATGATCAAATAACGAGTGATGAGTAAGTCCTGAGATATGAATAAACATTGAGAGCACAAAGTCTAATTTTGTATTTATTCGTTGATTGATTAGAAATTTCAGTTAGAAAAAAACAAAAAACGATGCGCAAAATTTGTGCCTTTAACAAAATTTCAGCTTAAGAATTTTGGCGGCAAATTTGGTTAGAATTTTGCGTTACGAGGCACAAAAATATTTTTACCACATCCTTGCACAAGCAGGAGTGTGGTTTGAGATTTGAAGGCCCCGAGGACTTGGCTCTTTGATGGACTGCCTGAAGCATTTAGTAAGATTTGTTGTAGTATGATGTCCTGGAATACAGTAAGTAGACTACTATTCATAGAGCATTAGGGCTCAGGGGGCAATTTTAATCACCCCATTTCCGGTTCGCTCAGCTACGTCCCAGGCCACCGTTTTTCTCTCTAAAACGCTTAAAAACAGACCAAGAGAGAAGTTTTGATATGCTGCAGCTTAAACAAAATTTACCTTGAATGTACACAAACGTTCAATTTCATTTGTTCATTTTATCATTTATATATACCTTGATCATCATCTGATATTGACATGCTATACCTATTTTGGAAAGCTCTACGTCTAGGCTACAACATATTTCAACTATGTTAGTTTGCTTTAAGGGTTTAGAGCGAAAATCCAAACAGAAGTTAAATTCAAATAATAAAAGTCAGCGGTTAGCGGTTATCCTTGCTTCTGCTAACTTTTTAGGGGTCTATGAGTTTGGCGTTTTCACTAGCTGAGCCCTACGCGGCTATACTGCAATGAGTTCAATTTCCATTTGTTACAATTTTAGCTTTGATGAAAATGATGAAATGAACCTAAGCTTCGAAAATATTTGGGCGTTTCGCTGTAGAGCAAAGTTTAAGAAGCTCAGCTCACAGATTTCACTGGAGTGAATTCGATTCTCACAAGCTACTCCATACAATTATGATTGTGCTAGACTTATCTAATCTAAGTAAATTTTCGGCTACTTCGTCGTAGAGCAATGGTTAGTGAGTTAGGCTCACAAGGCTATATCTAGTTGTATGTTCGATTCTCATTGGGTTCCCTAGATCTGAAGCCTTGTGCCAGATTAAGTTTATCGAAATTTCTTTTTCGATTTGAAGGTCCTGTTTCCGGTTTATCTTCTCTGATCGTATGGTGATGTGAGTGACGCCACTTCAGGTGTTTGTCGCTCCTAAGTCTATTTAACTTATCGTAAACTTCGAGGAACTAGCCGATACAGGCAAACCTGTAATATGAGGAGCCCAGGCAGACAAAACTGATGCCGTAGCCAGCGTCAAGATGATACTATTTATTTACAGTTAACAAACAGTTATTTCAAGTTATTACATTTTTTTTTACTGAATTTTATCTTGAGTTACAAGGACTGACCATAATTAGTTGGCAACCTTCCCAATATGAAAGCGCAGCTGAAACAGAATATTGAATTCTATGGAAAGTAAATATTGTTTCGAGGAAGGAACTGATACAATTGGCAATGTAATATATTCAACAACGTGTCTTAACAAAAATAAGTAATGTGTAATGGCTTGAAAGGACTTGTTAGTGACAAGCAAGCTCGAATGGAATCGATAGACGTAAACTAGTTCCATGATTTGAATACACGTTATGATTGAATAACTTTGATCACAAAATGGACATATAAAGCGAGCGCTGACCATCCAGAGAACAATATTTCCACTGATGTTCTTCCTCTCTGCCTTTTAACTCTAAGACAAGCGTGGTTGGATACTAATGGAAAATTTAGATAAAGAGAGCTTGTTCCTTTGATTCAGACGATTACAGAAAAAGAAACTCCATCCCTTGTTTGACCTCTCTTTCTCTTTTTTCCCGCATTCTGGTTCCTAATAAAGCGAAACATCTCAACCTCTACCGGAACGAATTGAGCGCTGCTATAAAACGACAAAAGCAGGTAAGTCCATAATATGTGAAAATTGTCCAACCCTATCATACACAATGCTTGATACATCCGATATCACAAATTTCAGATAAAAATTGTATTCAAGTTCATATAATTAGGTTAGCTGGAACATAGCGAAAATCATGTAATTTAAAATCATGGAGCGATATATATTTGATTTCCCTTTTTATGATCATAATTACTAGTCGGGTAGGTGAGCTTATTGTTCACGACACTATTTATCGAATCTTGGAATCGAATTGGAGACCTCCATTTCCAGTTTCACGTGGATTTTTGTACGATACTAGTTCAGGCAAATGTGTATAGGTTAACGGGGTGAGTTATTTCCGTATGAATGCATATTCAGCCGTCTAATGACAAAAGTAGGTCAGCCCATAAAATGTGAAATTTGGGAAAAAAGACAAAACTATATTTCTGGCAGGACTTCAATAACTACATGTGCTTCGACCAAGTAAGTTATGACAATTTCTGTTTCAAAGTAGGTCAATAATGGCGCAAAAACAAAAACTCTCAGAAAACACGTTTCGGAACCGCAATTGAATCTTTTCGTTACTGGAATTTGGAATTTTCAAATCAGGTAATTCCCTAGTAAAAACACAACTGCTGCTTGTTCTACAGAGGATCAACATCCTGACAGTAACCATATGAATAAATACTCAATAGAAACTGTTATGCGACCTATGTCTTTTTGCAGAATGCTATGTTGGGGATGATAAATTAAAAATGGGGAAAAAGTGTGATTAATTACTTACTAGTATTGCATTTAGTTGCTTAGTGATGAAAAAGTCAAAATTGAAAAAAAAAAACCAAAAAAAAACAAAACACCAAAGGATCAATTTAGCAAGAACTTACATTACAAATCAAACCTATAAAACTAAAAACCTATTGGGGGGGTGGTAAGAAAGAGTTTTTTGTGGACATAATAAGGATTAGATATTCAAATTTTCTGTCCTCTAGCTCCACGGGTATGTACCGTAAGTGCTATTGATGGGTCCCATAATTGTGATACATATATAGTCAGCCAGCCGAACTAACTTAATAACTGAAGAAACCTATGCTGACAGTTTTTATGACAGTTTTGGATGACGATTTCTAATAAAAAAAATGACGTTGCCAATAATGAAAGGATGAATAACACTGAGTTAAACTACAATTTCAAACATACCTGTTTTAAATCTCGTTATTTACCTCTTCATAACACATTGAAACAGGTTCTGTCCCGAAAATATACTGTCTTTTTTTGTTTGTATGGTCTTGATGGAACTTGGCAAACAATAAGAGTGGATCTTACTGCATAGGCGTGAAAAGACGCTCTCTTTTGGGGTTACACAGCCGGCAGTGTCATACAAATGAGTGAGTTTGTGTACAATGTGATCTTTGCACTCACCATGACTGAGTGAGCCCTTCTTCCCGTTTCGTATTTTTTGTCAGACTCATTTATACAGTCCAAATTTACTTCCCCTTTTCCCCAAAGAGATTCCAGCCCGTAGACGAAATTGAAGTGAACACAACGAGGAAGCTGATGGCGATCCGAAAAGAGGACCGTAGATAAGTGTAAGAGGACCTGAGGGGAGTAGTTTGGGCGTACTTTGGTGCTATTGCCTTTGGTAGGATATTCTGATATTATTTTAATGTAAACATTTCAGTATTGATTTGTTAAATACTTTCAGACAGAGCTAGCATATAATCATTAAATTTATCTGCGTTAAGTCTTCACTTTTATTATATTACCTATAGTAGAAATAATCATAGAGAGACTGTACCCAAAACTGTCAATTTGATCAGTCTGTCTGTCTGACTATGTATGTATCGGGCGTATAGGACTTACCAATGTAGCTGTAGAGCTGAAAATTTAAAACGTATTATCGTATCTAGAAATCCCACCCTCAAAAAGGTTTTTAGTGGGGAATTCAATCTATAATGTCAATTTATGCTAAATTGGTCCCTTGGTTCCCAGTTGATTATTGAAAGTTCAGACATTTTATTGATTCAAGAAAAGGTGAGACAGGGTGATGTATTCATTTATCACCCTTTTTTTCAGGTTTGTTTTTTATTAATCACCCACAAAAGTGCATGCTGCCAAAATACGTTGGTCACGTGACAGTTTCTACTGTATGATTATTCTGAATATATTCAAACCATGTCGTCCTTCGCGAAATGAAATGAGTCCTTTCAGATTTGCCAAATTCCATTTTCTCAACTCTTTTGTTTAATACAGATTATTACCTCTGCCAACGAAGTTGGGGGAGATATATATGTATTACCCTTTATCTTTCTTCTATCTGTATGTCCGTCCACACGATGATAATTTCGATGAAGCGAGGATAACTGCTAACCGCTGACTTTTACCATTTGAATTTAACTCCTATTCAGATTTTCGTGCTAAACCCTTAAAGCAAACTAACATAGTTGAAATATGTTGTAGCCTAGACGTAGAGCTTTCCAAAAAGGTATAGCACGTCAATATCAGATGATGATCAAGGTATACATACATAAATGATAAAATGAACAAATGAAATTGAACGTTAGTGTACATTCAAGGTAAATTTTGTTTAAGCTGCAGCATATCAAAACTTCTCTCTCAGTCTGTTTTTTTTTTTGGCCATGGTGAAGAATTTGCGATTAGGTTTTGGGGCAGACGTATGCGCTCTCTGAGTGCTTTCCAGTTTCTGGAACGTTACCTAATTGTACATCAGCATGACGTAGTCATCTAAGTAGCGGAACCATGGAACCTAACCAAAAGATTGACTTTCAAACTAAGAATCATCCTACGCGCACTGGAGAGAATCATGCTCAACCTCCCCTTTTTCTGGCCTTGTCTTCGGGATCAAGGTGTAGTATCTGTTCCACGGCATAGCCCGAGGTACATATACCTGCACTTGCCCGTCGAATGGGCCGGAGATTGTGTGTGGGTTGACATCAAAAACCGAGTACGTCGGTGCAAGCGTTAGCCAATGAGGTTTAACTGAGGCTGCGTTTGCTAAGAGCATCGGGTAGCCTTTGGACTCTTCCTTCGGCTCTCCCATTATTACTCGGCCCAGCTACGGGGTCTCTGTTTCCCCGGGGCAGCACTGCTCCATTGCACTTAAAGGAGTAGGTCCCCTAGTGGACGCTTTCGCGGGTGACGTTGTCTAGCCATTACGATGAGCTTTTCAACGGTAACTGCGTCGGCTGGAGCCATTTTTGGAAGGGTTGCTCCTATTTCTTCCCACGTTAAGCCAGATCTCGTATCACATATTGCTGTGGTGGGACAGTGATTAAATAGATGTTCAACCTCACAAGGAGAAATCTGTATATGAGAGAAAAACAGGAGATAGGGATATCATAGAATCCTTCAAGAAACTTGAATGACAATAAACTGGCTATGCTGCCAAAATGTCTGACAATCAATGAACGTCATGACTCACAACGTGGATCTTTAGAGATCATGTACGAAACTGTGCCCAGCAAAATCTGAGATGAAGTGGCGAACTAGACAAGTTCAGAAAGTATCGGCTCTCCGACGCCCATGAAAGAGAGGTCAGCTGAATCTCGGGGAAGGTCCATGTCCAACGATGGACACTAAAAGACTGATGATGATGGCTTTTTGCTCTTGATTTATTTGATAGACTTACTGATGAAATTGAAAAAAAGCACATCTCTATCAAACCGTACTTATAAGCTCACTCAATTAATCCTGGTTTTAAACATTCAAAATTCTAAAATATAACCCCTACAAACTCCAGAATATGATCTTAAACATCTTAAAACATATGAAAAAAAAAAACAACAATTTCAAACTTGAGTTCTACAATGTTTGTGATGTAAATTTTCAATCGATGTCATATTCAATCAATTTTCTTGGTCATTTCAGTAGACGCTATTTCAAAGAAACAGTCTTTCACGCTGCAATTCAATTATAAACTCAAAACTACCTTTATCATCAGGTAGATAAACTTACATACTAAAATGAAAATGATAACTAGAAACAGAAATATTCAATTAGATTTCAACACGTGGTATCAAGAATTGCCACCAGGACGGAAAGGGTTAAATGAAGTTTTTGAAAAAAATTCTAATCGTAAAAATCAGATTTTATCCATTTTACGCTCCAAAGTTTTTTCCCATGTATGGGGAATTGGTGGAAATTACTCCGTTTTTGGCTCTTGGCCTTCAGTTCCAATTGGTGGAAAACAAATTAGTTTTTAGGCGCGATTCTGCGGCTTGGTTTATAATTTATGCTTTTCTCCAAATAGCTACCTGTTCTAAATATGGAAGCTGTGCTTGAGCAGAAGGTCGGAAGATGGGCAAATATGAAGGCTATTCGAGAATTTGTTTACTGTTTCTGAACATATTTGTTTATATATATATATATATATATATACATATATATATATATAGTATGAGTAAAGATGTTTTTCATTTGTCCATTGCAGAGTGTACTTTCTGTTTAACTTGAAAAAGATTTTTACGTGAACTATATACGAACTATATATGATATATATATATTATATATATATATATATATATATATATATATATATATATATATATATATATATATATATATATATATATATATAATTATTTTATCATGCAAGTTGCACTCTACAATTTATTTCAATGTGATTGTATATTAATTAACTGTATGGATTATCATCATTTTTTGAAGCAGAACTATATATATATATATATATATATATATATATATATATATATATATATTGTGTATATCAAGTATATTCTATTACACTATTCATGCTATATATACACTATAGTTTATCACTAGCTTAACCGTTTTATATACAGTCTTTCACACACATACGCACACGCACACACACATATATATTTCCATTGGCAACTTTGGCAGATAGATACTATACATATATATATATATATATATATATATATATATATATATATATATATATATTGGTCCACACGTTGTCGTAATTTCACGATAAGTGGCCAGTCTATGTTGCAAGGCTGTGCGGCCGACAGAAAATAAGATGGCATGACAAGCTACAAGTACTGGCTCAGCGATGTCCATGATAGAGAGATCTGGCGGATCTTAAGGAAGGTTTACGTCCAACGACGGTTGCTAACAGATTAATGATGATGATGATGATGATGATGATGATGTTGATGATGATTGAATCAGTCATTCAATATATGTGTGTGTGTGTGTGTGTGTGTGTGTGTGTGTGTGTGTGTGATAATTGTAGCGACAGTTTGCAATTATCACATTGTCTATATTTGTATACACAAATTAATTGATTGCTAAAAAGAAAGAGTATGATGGAATGATAGAGAGAGGGGGGGAGAGAGAGAGAGAGAATGTGTGTGTGTAGGAAGAAGAAAGAAGAAAACGAGAGAGCAGTCGTTGCAGAATAGTGGGACGCGGGCAAATGTACTTTAGTGAAGTCACTCCCATCTGGGTATACTATTATTGAGACGTATCTCCGAATGTTAACTCTACCTGTCACCTCGTCTGTGTTTATTTATCTTCCACACACACGCATTTATATGTTTTGGGAAGATTTGTTGCATCTAAAGATTCAGGGCCCCAAAATGATAAACAATAAATTTAAAAGTACAGCTGTACAATTAAATGAATAGAAATATGAGATATATTCCTAAAACAAACCTTTTCCTTATTTTCTTTTAAGTAAAATGATTTTATATTATTTCTTATACGACGTTCCGTTCTTTTAAAGCTCAAATTTTTAATTACTGAGTCGTACAATAAAATCCATAACATTGAATTAGCAAAATAAACAACACGTTTAATATAGATAAATAGGAAAATAAAATATTCAGGACATTTAATTCTCCAATTAAATAACAGTAAAACAAAAGTAAATATAACATTTTAAATTATCATATACGAATGAATGTCAATCAAAAGGAAATATAATATCCTAGATTGAGTATTAAAGTTAAATACGGATGGGGAGGTTGTGCTCGATCAACACAGCTAGGGGAGGCTATGGTAAGATACTTGTACTGTTCTGAATCCCTAAATCAGGTCTGAAGTTAAACAGCTGATAATTCCTAAAATAATATTTAACGTGCAACATAACAATCTTAATGTAAACAACATCAATAAAATTTAACGAGCGAGGCTGCGCTAGGGTCGAAGTCCTTTGCTCCATTAAAATCTAAAAAGTAAACAAAATTGATTTCATTTCTCCATACAATATTATTTCAGGAGTACGTGTTCCATTTATACTCCTTCATTAGTATTTCCGGACAAACTGTAACGAAACAAGTCGATCTGAGTTTAAAAATCGGGATAAATTCATCAGTTTTTGCGTACGTCACTATGTCACTGTTTTTGATGCGTGACGTCAGTGGTTTTTAGTCATTGTTATCTGTCACCCGTCATTGTTGTTGCATGCGAAAATCAAAACTCAGTAATAGGATTTTGACAAAAGAAATAAAGAAAGCGTCTATTTGGCCTAATAGTTAATCCGTCACTGGCTTCAAAAGCAAGGCAGAAATGGATAAAGAAAAAGCCTACTCAGTCTAATGGTTAATCGGCCACTGACTTCGAAAGAAGAGAATAAAGAATGTGTCGCTGCCGAGTCAACTCAATCCCAATTTCTAGTGGTTACAAGCCGAACACCTATAACCACTGATCCACGGATGCGTTGATAAACGTCTTAACTTATTTGTGTTTATAAATGATATGCCTTGTTTATGAACTGTTTTATGACATATCGATAGCTATTGCCGAGAACAGAAACAGAATATTCATACACCCCATTGTTATTAATTTTTGCTACTATTTACCTTCATCTTACTGTTGTGGCTTTTTATCGCAACTAAATAATTAAGGTGAACGTAAATAATCAATTCTTAGGGAATTTCGTGTCAGTGTAGAATTGTAATTGAACAAAGTAAACAAAGAAATATTTGGAGATATAATATTTCAAAGTAGTTCCGCTAAATCTTTATTAAAACAAAAAACGCTTAGTTGTAGCCGTGAATGATAACAAAATCTTCTCATAAACTTAACTGAACAATTGCATTGCACTATTCAGTTGTAAACGGGGGATAATTTATATTCAAACTTATCGTATTTTAAATAGGGAAACCCCAAAGATGTGTAAACGAGGTTGAGAAAAAATCTTATGTATCAAACAAAAAAAAAACAGCAGTCACTCAAATAAAAACAAAACAAAACGAAACGTATTTATTGAATGAGCAACAATCCCCAATCTCATGACGTCCGTTTGACCAATCGCGATAGAATATGATATGACGTCATTTCTTTTTTACAAACTCTGTTTAAATTCAATGCTGAAATCAACAAATCAATAATTTTAAGATCTGATTAATAATAAAATCAACTTTCCAGGAGTTTGACAATATTCTGTGCATAACACCAAATATCTAAACACGATGCAGGGATCGAGATGTAACTGGCTTACACGACATGATATCGTAAGATGAATCGAAGGATTGTTTGTATTAAAAAAACAACAAAAAATTTAAACAAAAATTTCTTTTTCAGCCAAAGTATAAAGTTTATGACTATATATATATATATATATATATATATATATATATATATATATATATATATATATAATGGAATAGAAGATTCTTCACACGAACACATTTTGGGCAGAAACATAAATGTGTTTGTGTAGCAAATCCTTTATTTAATCATATTTCAAGCTCTACTCTAACTTAACTTGATATCCAATGTTGAATGTATCATGCACTCTATGGAATAAACTCATCACATATCGGATATTGCATTATATCCTGTTGTATTCCAGACTTGTATATATATATATATATATATATATATATATATATATATATATCAAACAGACCTATAGATTAAATGACAATGGGAAAATATCTTTCAAAAGAGCAAGAAATATGAGGCTTACAAATTTCCGAAGAAAACGGAACACAAAAAAAGAAGAAATTACGGAAATAAGTTACGAACAAATTAATACTGATTTCATGAAAGGATATTTACAAGGAATATCCTTAAACAACAAATACCTTCCTGTCCCTCCTTTTTCTAATATATAAGCCTATTATTTCATATCTACGTTTAATTTTTTTGACATTCAATCTGACGCCATGTGATCACGCAACAATATGAATCGGATTAAAATGTTTCTTTCGAATTCGAAAATTGGATAACGACGTAAATGGAAACGAATCAGTGAAATAAATTATTTAATAGAATAAACTATTTGAAAAAATTTGTCCCATTATCATTTGATGTATATGTAATATTTAATAATTGTGCCATCCACAGTGAGCTGTTTCGTTGTATTACAACTTTTCAGTATGGCTATAGACTATCCAATATACCATCCAGTACCACAAGGTAATATATATATATATATATATATATATATATATATATATATATATATATATATATATATATATAGAGAGAGAGAGAGAGAGAGAGAGAGAGAGAGATACGTTGTCTGGGCCAAGTGATACATTCTCCTTTTGGTGACGGAAGATCATTTCAAATAAGAGTTTCAATATGATATAACGCAATTTATAATCATTTTGTCAGGTCATATATCCATAACACACACACACACACACACACACACACACACACACACACACATATATATATATATATATATATATATATATATATATATATATATATATATACTGCATGGATACCCAGCATTCCCCGACGAAAAATAATGTGACAGCACAATGAAAGTATATGTATTTCTTCGTACACAACTCAACAAATTTTTAAAAGATTTCACTGAGAGCTTATTCTTTACTTCTGATCTGCGCTGTTCACAGATTATCGTAGACACACGACTGAGGTAAGTCTTGGTTAAATTCATTTAACATCCGTTGAATCACTATAAGCGGAAAACTGTTTTACTTTTGATTTTTCGTTTTTCGTCTTTAGGTTCTGGAAATATCAATTTTTGATGAAAACAAATTTTATTGGTGGTTGAGGGATAGAACTATTAAGCTGACCAAGAACCTTGTTTTACGTCACTTGTACGAAAGTATGACGTTGAAGTATTTATCTTACTGCCGACGTAAGATAAATTATTTCTGGGATTTTTTAAAATTTTAATTATGTTCAAAATAATTTCTGTTTTTCGCAAAATGATTTCGAATCAATGTACAATAAACGGAAAATACTTTTCTAGTTCGACATTATAGTTACATAGTAAATAGCCCCCCTCCCCCACCAAAAATGTTTTTCAACAACTGCTGTTTATCCATCGGTAATAGAGGTAAAATTAATTGGAAGCACAAAAAATTCAAATTTTTTGTCAAACTCCTACAATTGAGTTTTGAAAACCAGTGACGTCCTAATGGCACGAATAAAAGTTGCGCACGCAAAAACTGATGACGAATTCACTCTCTCAACTCAGGTCAACTTGTTTTTATTACAGGAAATATTAATAACGGAGTTGAAATGGGATTCGTATTTTTGGAATAACATTTCATGGAGAAATGAATTTGGTCTTGTCCACCTTTTAGATTTTAATGACGCAAGTGAGTTTGACCCTGAATTTTTTTTTTGTTTTTTGTAGTAAGAGAAATAAAAGAGCGATAGACACTAACTTTAGTCGTAATCTTCCTCGAGAAAAGTTGAAAATATTTTTTATGGCGTTCACTGCTTATAGAAAACATTACGAATTTGTAACAAAAACGAAAATTGTATTATTAGATTTATTGGATAGCATTAATTCATTTATAATTGAGCATTGAATAAGAGTAAACAGATCCGTAATTTGTAGATTTGTTCATAGATTAAAAGGAATCCTGTTACACAATCAACCTTGATATTTCTGCAACACATCTATAATCATTATGCAACCCTTATTTTGAGGCACTGGTTTTCAATACTTCATCTTCATAAATAGGCCGGTGTTCGCCAGTAAGCTGTTTAGTGTTAATGCTCCTGCTGATGCTAGTTTATTTGGCTCACCTTGTCCCCTTTTTTTATCACTGTCAGGCACACAAACATGATCACAGACAACCAAATTCATATATATATGCATATATATATATATATATATATATATATATATATATATATGTGTGTGTGTGTGTGTATATATATATATATATGTGTGTGTGTCATCATCATCATCATCATCATCATCATCATCATCATCATCATCATCATCATCATCATCAGTCTTTCAGCGTCCGTCGTTGGACATAGACCTTCCCAAGGATTTGCCACACTTCGCTATCATGGGCGTCACGGAGTCAGTATTTCCTGAACTTGTCTATTTGTCTCTCCATCTAACACTTTGCTGGCCTCGGTTGCGTATGTGGTCTCGGTGGATCCATGTTGTGAGTCGCGATGTCCATCGATTGTCTGTCATTCTTGCAACATGGCCAGCCCACCGCCATTTGAGATTTTTAATGGATTCTCTGTGTGTAAATCGTATTTGCCATCCTACAAGGCGCATAATTCACAAGGTTATTTGAGAAAACGACCGCTCACTGAAACTCATCCAAGCCCCGGTGGTTGGTCTCCTATTCATAATACCAGCGCATTTGACGCAGTGTGATACTTTTACTTTTTAGTTTTATTCAAATACATGTTTTATATGCTATCAAATATGGTATGCATGTGGTGTGTTGTGCGTGCACTTGTGTGTGTGTGTGTAGATGCACGTATACCTGTTCGGGTATGCGTGTGGTAATAGGCCAAGGCCTGATGAAAACGTAGACCAAATCCGAAGTGCACACGGTTTTAAAAAAAAATCTATGACGAATACATATGATTCGTACATGGGTAAATACATGTAGTGAATATGATGTTTATGAGGTCTTGTTATTGCGAGGTTGGATGCACTGACTCTTCACCAGCCCCTCTTACTACGCCCGTTGGAGTTGCCCCGTGCCCCCTTGACCCTGTGATATTAGCCCCATGTCAAGTAGCCCCCCTGCTGGTCCTGGATTGTTTGTTCGTATGTATTTTAAGGTGAGAGGATTGCACCTACCACTTTATTTCAGTTGTTTCGACAAGGAACACGTGTTTTGGGATCTCGTGCTTCAGCTGCCTACGTTACTGCATGCCGCTAGAGATTTTATAGATACGTAACACACGAGAGTCTTTCTATCTTGTGGGTGGTTGCATGTGAGAGTAACAGAGAGAGAGAGAGAGAGTAACAGAGAGAGAAAGAGGGGGAGACAGAGAGAGGCTAAAAGAGAGGGGGAGACAGAGAGAGGGAGAAACAGAGGGAGAAAGGAGGAGGAAAGAGAGAGAGAGAGAGAAAGAGATTTTGGAAAAGAGTGAGTCACTGCACTTTCATCAAAGATGCGTACAAACGCAAGTCTTTCTATTTTTGTGTGTGGCTGCGTGCACGGGTACGAGAGAGAGAGAGAGAGAGAGAGAGGGGGGGGCGGAAAGAGGGACAGAAAGAGAAAGGAATCAAATTGAATGTTGGCCAGTTTTGGTAAAGAGTGTCACCGCACTTCTACGGATGCGTTGTGTCTTTCTATCTTAGTGTGTGATTGTGTGTGCAAGTAAAAAGAGAGAGAAAGAGAGAGAGAGAGAAAGAGAGAGAGAGAGAGAAAGAGAGATAGGGAGGGGAGAGAGTGTTTAAGAGAGAGATAGGGAGGGGGAGAGAGTTTGTAAGAGAAAGAGAAAGAGGGAAGAGAGCGTAGAAAGGGAAACACCTAGAGGGTGTGCCATTTTCGGAAAAGAGTGTTGATCACATCGATTTTATCGATTATATTACTCGGCGTCGGTGTGCCACTACTCGGGAAATGAAGAAATGATTCGTGTTTGGTTGGCAGCACCACGTACCCACTCCTCTCTCTATGTCTCCCTCACTCTTTCTTTCTCTCTCTCTCTCTTTCTCTTCCCCTCTCTCTCTTTCCCTCTGACACTTTCTCCTTTCTTTTCCTCTCCCCCTTTCTCTATCTCAATAACTCTCTCTCAACCTATCTTTCTACTTTTCCTCCCTCTCTCTCTATCACTGACACTCACTCATACCTCCTCTATCTCTCTCTATTCCTCTTTCTTTTTACTATCCACCTTTCTCTGTCTCACTCTTTCACTCACTCATTCACTCACTCACTAATTATCCCTGTGGTGACTCTTCTGAAACTGGCTCACTCTCTGTCTCCGTTTGTCTCTCTCTGTCTTCCCCTTTCTGTCCTACCTCTGTCCGTCCGTCGGTCCATCCCTTTCTCTGTCACATCAATTATCTATCACAGTACGTCTGTCTGTCTGTATTTATCATATTTGTTCCTCTCTATCTATCTATCTATCTATCTATCTATCTATCTATCTATCTATCTATCTATCTCCACAGACATTCTCTCAAATATATGGACCTTAATACCATTCGTATATGTGCGATGCGCTGAGTATTTTACGTACAGGTGAGGTTCTTAGAAGTTGCTGTCTCAATCTACTTAATGTGCTCCCATGGTACATACATACATACATACATACATATATATATATATATATATATATATATATATATATATATATATATATATATATATATATGTATTTGAGGGATCCATTTTTTATCTATCCATGTCAGTTGATTGTGCATTTAGTTATATTCATATCTATCTATCTATCTATCTATTTATCTATCTGTCTGTCTATCTTAGTTCATCCCCTTCTCTCTCTCTCTCTGTCCAGCCTTATCTTCGTCTCTTCATCTCTCTCTCTCTCTCTCTCTCTCTCTCTCTCTCTCTCTCTCTCTCTCTCTGTCCTCCTCTCCATACAACTATCTATCCATCTACTAGTTGATTTTAATCGTAACTTCCGGAAACTACAAACGTTTCCCTATACAAAGAAATTTTTACAAGACATGAAAATATCAAAAGATACAACAATCATCACAACGATATACCAAATATCATTAATACAACACATACGAAAATCCTAAAAATACACATAAAACAACAACTCCATCAACGCTTTTGAAATGTCACAGTCAAACAGATAGTAAATATTTCACTATATTTATAATAACCTCCAAAAATGACCAAATCAAAGATTAGGGTTGGAATAGTGGTTCAAATACCTCTTTGATCCCCGTGGAGAAATAAGATATTTGAATTGCTACGTACAAGTGTTTTTTTTTTCAGTATTTTGAACATCATAGTTATGTAGGGTTCTCCTCTGGGTAGACACAAGGTTTGGTTTTCAGGGTCTTTTCCCAGTAGGACAATCTAGTAAAGCAATTGAAACTGTTTATAAAGTGCCACTACATATCTTCAAATGTTTTGATGTCACTGACATAGTTTGCGATTATGAAAAATTGATTTTTTTGACCTTGAATTCAAGCAAGAGTTTGAATGTGTATTTTTTCACCAAATCAAAGGAAGTTATACGAACCCCCGTATTAATTCAAATCAAAGGCGCAATTTTCCAGATTATAACGTAATCGTAATTCAATTTGGTTTACTCGAAACAAGGATGAAATGAGAAATACAGACTCATTTAACTACATAAAAGTACATTGTGAAGATAAAGTATAAAAAAATTGAAAAAACTTAATGATAAAATTAAATTTTGATGACGGTGTAATGTGAAAAAATGTTTATTTGACTTGAATCAAATTTAGGGCCAGATTTTATATTTGATCCTATGACCCAAAATGAAATAGGACACCAGGTCGAGACTAATATAGGGACCCTCACGAATAAATGTAGGTAGGGACAAAAATTGTCCAGTTGCTTTTTGCAATGCCTCAGTGTAAAGGGGTTGAAACTCGGGGTGGGACTGGGAAATTCCCTGGAACTAGATACAATCCTCATATTCCTAAGCCCAATGATGACCTAGGGTGAGAAGCAACAAAAATACCCCGCAAAATGAAGAATTATACTACATTGGTGAGTCAAATTGATTTGTACTGAAATAGCCCGCTTCCCATAACTATTGCTGCAAGCATCAGGGCATGTCCCTCCCCCATCACTATTAAATGAAATGGGGAGCTACTGACTGGAGAGCAGATCTCTGGTCACCAAGCTTCAGACAACAATACACAACTTGGAAAAAAATTATCCTGCTCCTGGGTAATAAGGATTATTTCCTGATTGATTATGTATAGAAATATAGAAAAATGGCTATTATTCCCATCTAACTTTGCTTTTGTGATCAGAACATTGATAGTTGGTTATTTACGTATTTTGCTCCAGACAACAGAGGGAAGGTGTTTGAAAGCTGTAAACACGCCACCAAGAGCTATGACAAATTGTTTCATAAGGTTTAATTTTTATTTGTTATGGTGACATCAACACCTACTGGGGGTCAACCAGTGGCTTCCACGTGACGTTGTTCATTCCCACATCGAATCCGTGCAGTGAGGGGCAGTCAACAGCTCCCACTGATCAGAGAGCAAAGATAGCAGGGAAACTAGGAGACCCATCTGGAATACCACTTTATTTGAATCTCCAATGACCTTCAAGCTGTACTCACCATACAACAAGGAGTCGAGCAAGGTGTTATCACTGTTGTATTGCAGGGGCAAATAAAATTCCAAGAGTTTCTCATGATAATGATGATGATCATCATCATCATCCTTTTAGCGTCTGTTGTTAGAGATATACCTCCCCTAAGAATTGTCAGACCTCTCTATCATGGGCATCGCAGAGCCAGTACTTCCTGAATTTATCTAGCTTATCACGCCATCTTACTTTCTATCGGCCAAAATTTTGCATATGATCTCTGGGGATTCACATCGTGAGATGTGATGTCCGGCAATTGTCTGACATTCTTGCAACACATCCAGCCCATTGCCATATGAGTTTTCTGTTTCTTCGATATCTCGGACTCCTATCTTTTTTCTCTTACAAACTTTGTTTTCTTATGATCTCTGCATTGTTTGGAGAGAATGATAATCATCTCCAGTACTTTTTACTCATAAGTAAAAGAGAAAAACAACACACTTCTCCAAAGCAAGAGCTGTGTTGCAGGATGTGATTATTTTTGTCTTCCAACCACCGAAGGAGGGGCAGACTGGAAGATTGTCAAATGTATACAAGTAAACAGGTCTGCTTGGTCACTCAATAGAAACCGTCTTATGGCCAACGTCTTTTGGTAGCATGCTGCGTTGGGGATGATCAACCTGGAAATTGGTAAAAGGAGTGATCAATCAATACTTCTCACTCTTTTGTTGGGCCACGATCAATAATGAAAAAAAACAGTCTGATGTTTTGAAATCAAGCACTGGCACAAGCCAAAGGAATTATTTAGCATTAACTTACATTATTTCAGCCTGTTACCTGGCAAAATCTTTGAATAACAGGTCCAGATAGTCACTCAATAGAGGCCGTCAGGTGACCAACGTCTTTTGGCTGCAAGCTGTTTTCGGGAAAACTCGGAAGAAAGGGTGATCAACGAATACGTTACTCCTCTCACCTTTAATTGAGTAGTGATCACTAACGAAGTCTGAATTTCCAAAATAAAAGCGTGCATGCTGTTTGATATAAGATAAGGGATCATTTTAGCATGAATTTACATTGCAAACTGACCCCTGAACTAATTGGGAGATAAAAAAAAAACATTGTTTTTTTGACATGATAAGAAGAAAACATCGAAATTATAAGTTCCCTAGTTGCATTATGGCTGCCTGAACACGTGATACAATATTACAGAGCCAGCCAGATAGCCAACCATCCAGACCCATTTGAAAACTGAAGAAACCTATGCAAATAGTTTTGGTGGCAGTTTTGGCTAACGGTTTCGAATATGAGTAACTCTGCAGTTGCCGTGTTTGAGTGCGGGTATCCCCGAGTATTTTTGTGTATGACTAATTGAGAGTCTGTTTTTTTTTTGTTTTTTTTTTTGAATTCCATTATGCATTGCTGGTTTGTTTTCAGCTTTTTTTTATTTTCTGATTAAGAGTGCAGAGATGTTTTCCCTCTGTATTGTGCAGCTCCATGTGTTATTCATTGACTCATATTTGGAGAAACGGTTTTCCTAACCTTTCTTTGTGTGTGCCTGTGTGTCCGTCTATTTATCGATCCATCTATCTATCTATCTATCTATCTATCAATCTATCTATCAATCTATCTATCAATCTCTCTCTCTCTCTCTCTCTCTCTCTCTCTCTCTCTATATATATATATATATATATATATATATATATTGTCTGTTTCTATCTATCGATCTATCTATCTATCTATCTATCTATCTATCTGTTTTATCTATCTATCGATCGATCTATCTATCGGCCATGATGTAAAAAATTTCCTGTTCAAATGCCCATCTATCTATCTATCTATCTCAGTCCGTTTTATCTATCTATCTATCTATCTATCTATCTATCTATCTGCCATGATGTAACAAATTTCCTGTTCAAATGCCCATCTATCTATCTATCTATCTATCTATCTATCTATCTATCTATCTATCTATCTATCTATCTCAGTCCGTTTTATCTATCTATCTATCTATCTATCTATCGGCCATGATGTAACAAATTTCCTGTTCAAATGCCCATCTATCTATCTATCTATCTATCTATCTATCTATCTATCTATCTCAGTCCGTTTTATCTATCTATCTATCTATCTATCTATCTATCTATCCCAGTCTGTCCATATCTATCTATCCACCTATCTGTCTATTTCTTCAGTTTTCATGTTGGTTTGGCTAAGTTTACCGGCTGTGCATGTTTGAATCACGCGTACAAGTCGCGTCTGTTGAACCAGTAAACTGAAACTTAGAACATTTTCTTTATATGATATTAAAAAAGCCTTTTTGTTGTTGTTTTTTAAGTTCCAACCCTAAATATGTTCTTAACATGCAGGGAGGTCAATTTGAAATATAAGTTTATGAAAATCGATCACTTAGTTTTGTCAAGCAGCATTCCCGCTTATTTTTTGAGAATTAAGACATTTATTGATCAATGCCCAACAAAAGATTAGAGAAGAAACTCATTCATTGATCACTCCCTTTTTCGATTTTCTAATTGATCACCCCCAACATGGCATGCTGCAGAAAGACGTTGGTAAGGTGATTGTACCTATGGAGCAACTTATCCATCAATATCAGTCCGTTCATATCTATCTATCTATCTATCTATCTATCTATCTATCTATCTATCTATTTCAGTGTGTTCGTGTCTATCTCAGTCAGTTCATATCTTATGTTCATATCCATCTATCTATTTATCTTTCTCAGTCTGTTTATATCTATCTCTGATCATATCGATCTATCTATCTATCTATCTCTGTTTATACATATCTTTGCTCATATCTATCCATCTATCTATCTATCTATTTTGTCCACATGTATGTATGTATGTATGTATGTATGTATGTATGTATGTATGTATGTATGTATGTATGTATCTATCTATCTATCTATCTATCTATCTATCTATCTATCCCAATCTGTTCATATTTATCTCTGACTTTATCTATCTATCTATCTATCTATCTATCTATCTATCTATCTATCCCTTGTGTTCTATCCGTAATTGTCTGTCAGTCCGTCTATCTCACCTTGTATCATGTTCAACACATTGTTGTTTCCGAACTTTCATGTTTCAGACAAGTTTAAGAGCAGAGATGCTACTTTCATTATATATGTATATTTGATAAGTGAGGTTGTCTAACCGTCTATTAGTCCATGTATCCGTCTGTTTTATCATATATATATATATATATATATATATATATATATATATATATATATATATATATATATATATATATATATATATATATATATATATATATATATCACAGTTGCTAGCCAGAAGTCCAGGAAATATAACCACGAAAAAAGAATTATTTGGTTTTGTAGACTCCTGCTTTCAAAGAGTAGCAAAATTATCTGTGTCACGTTGAGTTCGTGTGCACTCTTAAAATTTCTCGAACGTTTGGGTAGTGCCTCGTATATACACTTATATTTGAATAAATATTGGCATGGATTATGGATGATCCTATAATACGAGAACTGAATGACAATATTGGAAGTTTTGTTTTGAATTATTTAAATTTTATTCCTGACGTCTCATCTGTTCCGAAGTATGTGTCATTTTTTGGAACAGCGTTATGCTTTTTTTATCCGTATAGTTGTTGATATATAACTATATGGAAACGTCCGGGTATAATAGAAGTATGAGAACCTGGTTTACAGATACTTGAAACATGCATTAAACAAATGGAGAATATGTCATTAATCAGATTGTGGCTGAGCGGAATTTTTTTAATATCTATGTGTGTCAGAATGATCTAAAGACCTGGACATGTATATGTATGTGTAAGTATAAACAAAGACATGTAGATCATATATATATATATATATATATATATATATATATATATATATATATATATATATATATATATATGATCTGCATATCTTTGTTTATACATACACACACACACACACACACATATATATATATATATATATATATATATATATATATATATATATATATATATATATATATCCATGGTACGTATCTGTCTTTTTATATGTGTACGTATATGTGTCTATCTATCAACTACTTTTAAATGCGTGTGTATTATTATAAGTATATCATGTGTATCAGTATGTATTTAGTACAATTTTCTATTCTTGTATATATATATATATATATATATATATATATCATATGTGTATGCATATGCTATAAAGGTAATTTTTGGAATGCAGTCTATTTGTTTATTAACCTATATATCTATTTAGATGTATATACTCATGCGCACGTAAAAACAGTGCGCCATTTCAGAGTAAGTATAATATCAAATATGCTGAACAAAGTAGTACATAACATAATAGTAACTACACAAGCATGAATGTTAAAAAAGATATAAACATATAAAAAAACTATACAGGTCAAAGAAGATTATCATCGTTTTTTTTTAATAATACAAATCAAAATTTCAGCCATAAACAGTTGTCTCCCTTTTAACTCGCATCATTTGTCTTTGAAGAAGTTAAGGAAATGGACGGAACCCCAGGAATTGAATTCGAATAATTCAAAACAAAACTTCCAATATTGTCATTCACTTCAGATGCAGGCAGAACTGAAGAAAGTAGACCACAACATCTGCCTTGGACAACGATTCACCTTGAATTCCTCCAAAGAATAAGTAATCAAGCAAAGAATCACTCTAAGATGACAAGCTTCCGGTAAAACATACTTAACCTTTGAAAACAAGATGATTCTATTAATCCTTAACAGAAGGGTAAACAACAAATGCATTCTCCTGATAGTCTCCAATGGAACTGAAGTACGGAACTTAACCAAGAGATAGACCTTCAAACTGTGAAACCATGCAACATGTATGGAAAAGAATCATGCGCAACATCACATGAAGGGATCATAAGATAGTACAAAATATCAGAAAGGAATCAGGAGTCCGAGACATCATAGAATCTACTTAAAAACTCGAATGGCAATGGACTGGTCATGTTGCAAGAATGGAAAACAACTCATTGACATTACGACTCACAACATAGATACTCAGAGATCACAGGAGTTTTTGAGGCTGGTAAAATACTGGATGGAGAGACGAACTAGACAGATTCAGGAAATATTGGCTCCACGACGCCCACGATAGAGAAATGTAGCGAATTCAGGGTAAGCTCAATTTCCAAAGATGGACGTTACAAGATTGACGCTAATGATGATATATAAGCTAACATATGCATAGTATGAAATATATAGAGACATAAATGCACTTACACACAAACACACGCATATATATATATATATATATATATATATATATATATGTGTGTGTGTGTGTATATATATGTGTATATATGTATATACTGGCATACATACGTAACAACATAAAACACCATATGTAATGATAATGCTGCTGACTTCTTTCTCGTCATGTCCTCCGATCAGTGTGAAGCCGAATTAAGATTGACGGAAGAAAGAAAAGGAAGCCTTTCTATTCAGACAGACCACCCTTTTGAGGAGGTGAGAGACGAAATCTACAAGCAAAGGGTCATTGCTAAATTCAATAGGGACTAATCTTGTGATCTAAGTATCTTATTACAATACCCCACCCACGTCTCGTTTCGGGTGTTGCAAATAAAGGGTCTCATTCTTTCGAAACAAAGAATACACAAATATTTTTATACATTGTGTTCGTCTTGATGTTTCAGCAGAGCTATAAGGAAATCACATTTGCTGTTTTACAAGGTGTTTTTCTCTTCCACATACCTTTTTTCTCAGCTGGACCTATATACCAGGAAGTTGCCTTCAACACTATTCAACACCTCTGTAAACGACAACGGTATTCCATCTGACACACAGCAGCTGTTTTATTCGACTATCGTGGAATAGTGTTAATGCAACGCACATACACACGTCTCAACTTCTCTCATTTGGTCAAATTTTCACACATAATTAAAAATTATCTCCCTTTTTCTTGATATTTCGCACACGTATCTTATCTGGTCAAATTTTCACACATAATTGAAAATTATCTCTTTTTTTTATATTTCTCACGCATATATTCGATGTGGTCAGATTTTTATACATAATCATGAATTATCACCTTTTTTTCATACTTTACACACACATATTTCATTTCATCAGATTTTCACTGATAATTGAAAATTATTTCTCCTTTTCAATATTTCACACACACACACACACACAAATTTTATCTCGTCAGATTTTCGAACATAATTAAAAATCATCTACCGTTTAAAAAATATTTTACTAAAATACACTTGCGCTCATATATATATATATATATATATATATATATATACTTATATATATATATATATATATATATATATATATATATATGTGTGTGTGTTTGTGTGTGTGTGTGTGTATAAAGAATGATTTTCTTCTTGTATATTTCACATACACTTATCCACAACTGCACAATCATATTAATCCTTTCTCAAGAGTTGCCGTAAAGAATTAGCTGTCTACAGTGAAAAAAAGACAATCTGGAAATCGAATTAAATACCAATAGATATAATATCAATTCCCCGTCTTGTTTGAATCGATTCTAAACCCCCATTTTATCATTTTCGGTTCATCAAAGCCGTTTCCGGCGAACTATCACCACAAATATTAATAAATGATATATTCGTATCCAACACGGTTTCCAGGTCGTTCTTTTTTTCTCATCATAATGTTGGATATATAACATCCTTTCGCTCAATCTATCTATCTACCATTCACAAGTGTTACATGTATTTTTCAGGTTGAGTTGTTGATTAGGTTCCACAATATATTGATGTTCGCTTATTACAGTCGGTCTTCATTCTTGCCCACTAGCTCTGCCTGTGTGGGTGTTGGAGGTGTGAATACTTATTTTCTTAAATTTTTATTCAAGGTTGTGTGTGTGCCTGCGTGTGCATGTGCGTGCGTAGGTTCCTGTTTGTTCATGTGTGTGTGCTCGTATTAGTTTTATTTCCTCATGTTGCTCTGACAGTGAATGTATTAGAAAACACCAGACAAAGCTGTCACCGTAGGTTTCTGCAGGTTTCAAGTTGGTTTAGTTTGTTGGGCAGACTGCGTCAATGGAGTAGGAAGGCTGAAATTTGAACAATTATTCTTTAGTATGTCTTATTATTTTTTTAGTGGTGGTGGTGGTGACATTCTGTTTTCATATTAAGTCAATGCTAAATTGATGCTTTGTTTCAAATTAAGACTATTTTAGCGATCACTATTTTGCAAAAGACGAGAAAAGTAAATTATACTTCGATCAACTCCTTTTGATTGATCTTCCTCAACAAAGCATTGGTCATGTGACAGTTTCTATTGAATGATTAAGCAGGCCAGTTTATGTTAATATTCACGTTTTTCCTGTTGATTCGTAAACCTAACGCACCCACGCACACACGCAAGCACAGACATGCACATGTGATATGTTCGGAAATTATTTCGCCATTTTGAATGTCTCGACAACCGTTTACGCAACCTTGATATAATTCAATCACCAATCAGATGGGGCCTTACTGCGTATGCGTAAACAGACACTCATCGTGACCGTCTGTATCATATGGCAGTCGCATTCACAATTACCAAATCTGTCGAATCTTCTGCTTTTAGTCTAGGATCCAACCTGCTTATTTTTCGATGGACCGGACACCAGTTTTTATATTTTGCATATCTAATTTTTTTTTTGCTAAACTGATGTTATGTGATCGATAATCAGGAAGCTTGTTCTAGCGTTTCGATTGCGAATACCGAAATCTTGCTGTTGGAACCTTGCTAGCCATGGAAAATACATGCAGGTTTCCTGAATAGAAATCTGTAACATGACTCTGATAAAATAATGCCCAATATATATCCATCAATATTTGTACAGGTACCATGATATATCGTTGAAAATGGAATTCTATTATCACCTTCCTAACAGTGTATCTTGTGAGTTTGTATCTGTTGGCCACTAAAATCGTAAACGTAGGGATACAAGCATAGACTGGATCCGGCAAACCCTGTAAATGAAACTAATAAGATTATTTTTACCATACATGAGTTTGGAATAACTACAGATATGATATATCATTAGAAAGGGAATTTCAACAGCTTTCATAATATGTATCTCGTGAATTTGTATCTGTTTGGCTACCTCAATCAGTTATTTTTGGAAAGCATCCAATCAGTCACGTCTTTGCGTATATTAGTATATTTGAGTGCTTGTGGGTGCGTCTGTTTATGTATGCATATTTTTTTCGCACAAGTTCGAGTGTGTGCTTCAAGGTATGCATTCGGGTGCGTATGAGAGTGCGTGTGCCTATGTATGTATGTGTGTAAGGGTGCATGCTTATCCGTCTATCAGTATGAGTGTGTGGGTGTTTATATATGCATGTGAACGTGCTAAGGTGTACGTGTGAACAAAATGATAGATTGAATTCGATTATTTGAGACACAACCAAATTCAATGAACGCAATAAATATGCCAAGATGTATCCAGGATTTTGTGCAGGCAGGGGGGGGGTAAATAATGATAAGCAGTTTTTGCTATTGTTATCTATCCCACTTAAAAATGACCGCTGTACCACCTGCAGGTTTAATGCGTTTTATGATTGTTGTCCTTAGGCTAAAGGTTAAGGTTAGTGTCGTCTGCTTCTTTGACTTTAAATTCGCCATTAGCGCCAGTCACTCTACTGCTGGAGCAGCGATTTTTTTGAAACAAGAATCATCACAATTGGTAATCTTTTTATTGATAAATTCGACTTACCTACGTGAATATATTCTTTTTAATACAAGAATAGATATAAAAAAAGTATGGTATGAATGAAGAGATATACCACGGAATCAATAATTTGAAAACTCATTAGGGATAAGACGGAAAACATCTTACTTATCATGATCAATACTTTTTTTGCTATTATTGACCTCCACCTTGGTATTAATAATAACTTACAATACTTAATCTAATGAAATAAATAACAAATTACATTTTACTTATATTAGATAGAAATGATTAAAAAACAACTTTTTTAAAGGTTAATTTATGAAATTATGTGGGCTTATTTCCTCTAAAAAAATCTTCATCAAAACATTCTATTTTTTTCATACTTGTTGTGCCCGAGTAAGGAGGGTTGTTCAGTCATTTTTTTGTATTGTTAGTTACCAGTGTGTATTATTTTTAGTCTTACATTTATGAATGTTTGTGGTTACCTGCAGTCCTGACCTTGAAACTATAAACTAACCACAAACTAATACTAACCCAATAACTAACTCAAAACTTACCTTAACCATAAATTATATCCTTTATAATTAGATTTTATAAGATACAGTTTTAAAAGTTAAAGTTTTCAGCTTTCGTTCATTCCGTAAAATCTTAGTATCAGTAGCAGCAGCAGCATAAGTCGATATTAGTTTACCAACCAGAAGCAAGTCTTAACCTGCATTTATATAGATGATAACCGCCTGTGTACGCGCACGTGCGTGTGTGTATGTGTGTGTGTGTGTATGGCTAGTTTGAGTAGACATGAAATTATTCAGAAAAAAACTGCTTACAAATTAATGAAGAGCACCCCAGGTTTTTACGGAAACTATTCGAGCGTAAAGGTGATGGTTACGGGGCAGTTTATGTGGGTGTAACAAGGGTTGGTCTCCCTCGATGCCAGTCAGTAGACAGCAGCAGCAACAGCAGCAGTTGCTCCGGATTTTATCTTGCAGCCAAAACCGACAAATGACGTCAACGTGACGTCATATTTAGCAAATAAGAAAAAAAAACAACTATGCAACGCATTAGAAACCGTAAACAAAAAGTGTCAACATAGGTTTCTTCAGTTTTCAAGTTGATCTAGCTTACTGGCTGGCTATGTGTGTACGTATCAGGCGTGTATGCCATACCAATGGAGGTAGAGGTATATGAATGTAAACATCATTCTGTTGAGAAAAAATGTTCTTTTGGTTTTTTGAATATCCATTTAATGGGTTTTTTAACCGATGTTAGATTTTCATTGTCAGTATATGCTAAATTGATCCCTCACTTTGTGTGCAGCAGCATTCACTTTTTTTTAAAATTCAGACTTTCTTTCTGTGATCACAACCCAACAAAAGGCGAGAGAAGTAATTTATGAATTGATAACAACTTTTCAAAAATTTTTTAAATTGATCACCCCCAAAACGACATGATGCCAAAAGATCTTGCTCATCTGACAGTTTCTATTGAGTAACTAACCAAGTCGACCTGTTTTAATTGATCAACCCAACCCAAGACGTTGGTGATGTGGCGTTTTCTATCGAGTGACTAACCAGACTTGTTTATTGACAAACCACATGTATGATTGTTGTTTGTGTGCAATTTCATTCTTCTTTTTTTCATTCATTTATTCATTCTTTTTCATTCATGTATCATTATCCTTCCTTCCTTTATTGTCATCTTTCTTTATTGTTACCTTTCCTGTTTTAGAAAGGCCACCACTGATACTTTTTCTGTCTTTAAATCGTTATCAGCGCTTACTACTTGACTGCTGGGGCGGCGGACATTTTGAAACAGGAAAGCTCACAATTACCTAGTTTCTGTTTGCTTCATTTTCTCCTTCTTTGCTACTTTATGTCTCCAAAGTTCTTACTCTCCATTTTCCTATCTTCTTCTTCTTCTTCTTCTTCTTCTTCTTCTTCTTCTTCTTCTTCTTCTTCTTCTTCTTCTTCTTCTTCTTCTTCTTCTTTCTTTCTTTCTTTCTTTCGTTCTTTCAATTCTGTGCTTTTTGATTCTTCTTTGCTTTATCTGTCATTCAGTGATTCCTTCATTTTTCATTTCTTTCCTTACTTATTTCCTTTCCACTCCTTCCTTCATTTTTCTTTCTTCACTTCACCCCCCCCCCGACACCTTCAGAAATGGCCAAATGCATAAGCGAACGAAGCAGCTGTTCAAGAACCCGTGGCCATCAGAGGACCCCAAGAGTCAATAGTTCTCGCAACGCTGAGCTCTCCACCAGTCAAATTCTGATAAGGGCCCTATGAAGGGCTCAGCTGAATCTGCGCCCCACTTTCTTCCCACTTTCCCTTCCTTCCTTCTTTTTCCCTAACTCCCCCAATTTGCTTCTTCCTGGCGAATGTGACCTTTTCCGTTTCAAAATTGCTACGGATTCAGTTATTGAGTGGCAGGTGCTGATGGCGAATTTCGAATCAAAGAAGCAGACGACAATACATTTTAATCATATCATAATACAAATCCTAAAAGTAACAAATTTGACAACACTAACCCTGCGGACATTTTGAAACAAGAAAGGTAGCAATAACCCTTCTATGCTTCCTTTTTTTTTATTCCCTCTCTTTTTCCCTACTTTTTCATTTCTTTCTTCCATCTTTTCTGCTTATTCACTGATTCCAATTTTCTTGGAACTGAAAAAAATGTGTGCAATTTTGAGAAGATTCAATTTCCCTTCATTAATTGTTCGAATTAATGAGCTCATTATTTATGTTTCTTTTGTTGCTAAAACTGTGTTTCGATAGATCCAATCTACAGCCTTCTCATGGTGTAAAATCATTAAGCTAAAAAGTGGGATGTCATTATTCTCCCAGAAAACATTGGCTTTGTACCAACAACAAAATTAACACGAACAACGTGTTTATTGGCAAGAACAGTTTTTGGAAACAGCTTTGAAGTTTTTTTTCTCTTTTCTTTCTCTTTCTTTTTTCTCCTTTTATTTTTTGTGTTTTATTCTATAGTATTAAAAATTGCAATTTTACTTTTCTAGAATCGGTTTCATCAAATACTTTTATGGATGCTTCAGGCATCGGGCACCGGGCATTATACCTGGTCATGCCTTTCTAAATGCAATGGGGGGCTCCAGGCTGAGGTGACATTATTCTCCTCTGCTCTACCCCTGGAACTAGACTTACAACTTTCACTCTGATTCCGGCAAGAACGCCGGGAAGCACTTCATTGTTTATCGCCGAAAGTGTTTTCTATTTCCAGCCAATTTTTCTTGTCTCAAAGCTTTGTGTTGCACGTTTTTCTCATCCATTTTCTTTTCATCTTTTTATCCATTTCTTTGAATTCAAAACAAAAACAAACCCCTTTTCGGAGAGAGACATGTAAGTAATGATAAGCAGTCTGGTGCCTTAGGCATTTTACGTTGGAACTTTGCAAATGTTTTTACTTGGAGTAGAAGTTCGTACTCTATTTTAGTTTTCAGTTGAGGCGGAAGTGTCTTTTCCCCTGTATTCCCGCCAATAGTCTTGATATGTTTAGCTAAGCAGAAAAAGTACACAATGTTACAAAAAGTATATTGTCTGAAGAATTAAGGATGATATCCGTACCACACAAAGGAATCGCCGTAGCCGGCGCACTACCAGAACTCATTATGTAAAAAATATAGCTTTAATCTTAAATAATCACTGAGATATTTTATCTGAATTTATCTAAAAGATACCAAGATTTCAGTATTTTTGGATCAGGATGATCGCAGATACCCTAAAAAGCATTGCAATGTTTTTAGATGACGTACTCATGCAGAGTTTCAAGGTTGTGGCCCTAAAAATGTAACCAGGAGTACCGGGAGACACTTACAAAGAAGAATCTGTTGCCCACTTGGTTGGTTGGATGATCGGGTGATTTGTGAGGCTACGGTGATTCGAAATCCTTTTCCAAGAGATAAATCTAAGTAACTATCATAAAGATCTGGTGTCTAAAGCAATTTACGATGTTATTTAACACACGGTTTTGCTGAATGCAGAAGTCCAGACTCCATTTTCGTTATCAGGTAAGGTGGAAATGCCTTTTCTCCATTGTTCTCGTCAACAATCTAGAATGAATCAATGAGGCAAAGAATGTACAATACATTACACAAAGCATCTTGTCTAAAGAATCAAAGACGACTCAACATCAAAGTCAATAATTGAACAGCTGTAGCGTCAAAATTCGAAGGCATGTAAAAAGAAGTTCTATCGTAGAATAAATATGGTCAGACTAAGTTCTATTGATGACATCATTTATATAGGAAAATATATAAAATAGAGTAAAAAAACACGTAGAAACATCTTGAGTCTGGGGAATCTATATGCCATTAATAAACCTGTCAGAATAAGGCCCTGAAAAAGTTGAAAAAAAAAAGGAAAAGCTTTTTACTTCGAAAATCAAAAACATTTTTAGAAGGGGTCGAGTAAACAAAACGGTATGGCCAGTAATGTTGGAATGCACAAACAAATAAACACACCCATAAACACACATATGAAAAAGGATAAGACCTTTCACCATATTTGATGGCTACTGGGGTTTTTAATTGATGATAATTCATGAAAAAAAAAACGAATCAACGAATTTCTGTGTAGACATAATAATGAGTGGATGTTTAAATTTTCAACTCTCTAGCTCCATTGGCATGGCCGGTACGCTTGATACATTCATACATACATACATGAAATAATAAATACATGTTTAGCCATAGTTGGAGGCGATCCGAAGTCTCCTCTGCCATAATGTTACCATCCTTTGGAATAAGGATGGGGCTATTCCTATCCCTGGTTTAACAACCACTTACCCACTCTTTAACAGAGAACACCATCAAAAAATTCTTTGAAACGACTTAGTTGACAGCACTCGGTATTTCTAAATGGTCACCAATCTAGGCAATGACGAGGATTGACGTTGATCAACTTTGGTAATCGTACGAGAACCAGTGTGACCAACGCGATCTGACTATCTATCTATGCTTGCAAAACCAATCACCCAGCCAGCCGGATCATCTTGAAGACTGCAGAAACTTATGTTTACAGTTATGATGAGAGTCTTGGTTCATGGATTTTGATAACGGATATTGAAATATGCTTTGTCATGAATTCAGGTTTTCCGAACCAATTTTGAAATATTAGCTGAGCAAGCTGGAAAGATAGAACGGCATAGCAGTACCGATTTGTGAATCATGGATGGGCCTTGTGCATGAAATATTAATGGTTATGTCGGTTGAGAAGCCGATAATTCAGTGAGATATTTATACTTTTATTAAATCGATTGAATGGTAAATGCTAAAATGTGATGGTTCCGATGAGCACAAGACTGAAGAAATCAAGCTAAAAATTAAAACCACTTCACTGATAAAATCATATTGATGAGAATCTTGTAAAAGCTATTTTGAATGATAGATTTTGTCTGTAATAACAACATTGGAACAATTCTAAAAAGTCATGGTGACGGAAATTGAGAGTTCTATGAAAGCCACAAAGTTTTTCAATCAGGCCTAATTCGAACAAGTTAATAGCGTTCATCAGAATAGAAAGATAAGAAGAACGGGCGAAGGAACAGGAAAATTTCCTTCTTTTCCACGTCTCACAACGCCATATATATATATATATATATATATATATATATATATATATATATATATATATATATATTTCAAATCAAATATCGAAATGGAGAAACGTCATTCTAGAACAGAATCCAACACTGTGTGGTTTTCTTTGCTAAGCAAAGTTACGGAACGTCTCAGTGTATAATTTGGGAATCGTCTGAGTAATTGGTTGGCACTATGTTAAAACCGTGCATCAAGTGCTGTCGGAAAATGGATAGTTCATATTGTATAATAATAACCGCGATTGCCCTTCGCTCGGAGGAGAAAGAAGTTGCCACTTTTCTTGAATTGCTGTCCTAGGAGCTATATCCGGCCCATTCCTTATTTAGATGACTGGTGGAACTGATATATCGGGATTACAGCCAGCATTGAAAGAGTTGTGATATCGGTCATTTTCTTTAAATGTTGGATCTGCAGAACTGGAATCTTTACTGCCCACAAAAAGTGTTTATGCTTAATTTTCATATCCTTATCTATCAAATCACTGGTTGGCTGATACTCTTCAAAATCCATACATTGTCGTGAATAGACTTCATATTAAGGTGGCCGATAAATGCACCTGATACGGTGTACGCCGGACAAAGTTTGAAGAATGGATCGGCTGAAATATTCAGTTGACAACGCCAAAGAAGAGACTTCATTGTCTGCACAAAAGCTAGAATATTAACTCTTTTGGAATACTGGCTTTTCTCAAAGTTTTTAGACAAGACAACGGATCGTCTGCTCGTCATGTGTTTTGACGATGGCATCGGAGGAGTATAAGCCTGATTAACAATGATGGGAGGACAGATAAAGAAACTTTATATACATTCATATTCATTCAATGAGAATCGGATCCACTAAATTGGTGGATTGATTTGTAGTTGAGCTTGCAAATGATAGTGCAATGACGGGTGCTGGAACTCAGAAATATCACATGTCCAAACCAATTGTGTAATTATTATTAAGCCCACGGGGACGTTAAATGCAGTATAGATGGCTGTTTCTTTGAACAAACTCTTCGGGAAAGTAAAAGGAAAAAATCTTCGGTGTTAGCGTTATTATTTCAAGATTTAAACAAAAACTTGTTGGTCTTGTGTGGATGTATATATTTTATTTTAAAACAACCCCCTAGGTCTGCAGAGTAAGCATACAAAATTCAGTTGAAAAGAAAAAAAACAATTCTATAAGGCCACACTGCACTCCAGTGTTGTGACCAGCGAACCAAGATAATCACAGTTCATTAACAGAGGTTTTGCATTAGATCATTGTGGGTCGAACCCACTTACAACTGCTAGCAAGCTTAGCATGCTCACCATTGTTTTACAACATTTGTTGTGAACCAATTTTTTAAATATATTATTCATTACCATAGGAGTTTTTTTTTTATCTGATCATCAAAAGTGGGAGATCTAATGAAATTGAACCCGCTAAACGGCCAGCATCTTTTGCTTGCTTTATGGTGTTTATCATTAACCATTTTCCCATATGATCTTCTCGTTAATCCGGATTGAAAAAAATCCTCGGATTCATTTGGGTTGAAAATTTTAAAAAAAAGAAAAAAAAAAAGAAGAAATGCTGAATTTGTTTACTGGGAAGAGTTTCTAGTTTGAAACAGAATGCAAGAAGTATTTTCTTCAGGAAAATTAAACCTCAATCCCAGTGGAATAGTCCTGTGTTTTGACCAACGGATCAAGAAAATCATGTTATTCGTCATCAGAGTAGAAAAATGGAAATCAGATCGTTATCTTTCAGAGAGCGAACGCAGAACCCACATTCTCTTTTGGTAGGGGAAACTATTTGTGAATTTTGCACACATATACAGCCTATTAAGAGCCTTCTGTAATCGTTTGAGGCACAGGGCAAGATCAATCATTGTAAAATATTTCTATATAGTCTTGGTGTTGACTCATTTCCGAAATTCTGTTATTCGGTCTATCATGATTCTTGACGTCTACGAGGCATCTTAAAGGGAAGTGCAGAGGGAGCTACACAATTTTTGTCTTCTCCGACATATACGCATGTGGATCTTCTCGTGTGTGTGGTGGGATGCAGATAAATACCCACTTTATACCTAATATATTACGACTACTACAGTTTCTATCGTAATCACTGCATGATGTACAATCTTAATTGCAATGTAGATATAGCGGTTCACTCCAACGATGTAAATCATCTTTTACTGTAGCATTTCAACTCTTGACACATCGAAGAAACAGGTGTGAGTAGTCATTCAATAGAAACCGTCACGTGACTGACACCTTTTGCAGCATGCCGCATTGAGGGTGATCAATTTAAGCATTAAATAAAAGGGGTGATCTTCGAATGTTACACTTCTCACCTTCTGCTGGACAGTGATCAATGAAAAAAGTCTAAATCAAAAGAAACAAAAGAACAAAAACAAGTTGACACAAACCTAGGATCAATTTAGCATAAACTTAGATTGTTAATTTAACCCCCCACCAAAAAGCCCCTTTGGCTGGGAAGTTAAAATCTAAGACATACATACACATATACATACATGGTCAACCAGCCAGCCAGCCAGACCAGCTTGAAAAACCACACTGCAGGGGAGATAATTATACATGGATCTACTCAAAAACCCTTCGTCTCACAAAAAGTATAAATGTTTAAATGATCAGCCCTTTATCTCCATCGGTGAGGTTAGTACGCACGATACACACACACACATATATATATATATATATATATATATATATATATATATATATATATATATATATATATATATATATATAGCCACTCAGCCAGCCAGCCAGCCAGTCAGCCAGCTGGACCAAATTGAAAATTGAAAGAAAATCTATGTTGACAGTTTAGGTGACAGTCATGGTTGACGGTTTCCAATAGAGACTGCTGTTTAGATAGGGATGAGTAGATTGGATTTTCGGTGAGGAATTGAAATTGAACTCAACAGGCGTACACAGCTTTGTTTTGTTTCTTTTCTGTCGAGAAAAGTAATCTCAGGGTTCATCAGGTTAATATATTTAGATAAATTTTGTATAAGCAAAAGTGGAGAAAATATGTGTAGATAATCTGTTTTAGTTCTCAACTTCTCCACTGAGAGCAGGGGCGATAAAACAAGAACCAAAAGTTCAACGATGCGTCCATCATCTGTGGTAGTAGTAGTAGTAGTAGTAGTAGCAAGAGGAGGAGAAATAAGGACGGGAGGAGATGAGTAGAAAGAGGAAGATGAGAACAGTTCACCCAAAGGTCTGGACCAGGTTCCATATCAATTCAATATGATACGGTTTAGAAAGAAAATTACATTTACCATCTCTAGTTGTGGTAGTTGTAACAGGAGGAGGAAGGGTCAGAAGGCGCAGACCAAGTTACATGTCAATCCACAATGATACGGCTGATAAAATTGACATTGACAAACTGACCGAACGATAACCGACTGGAAAGTGTCGTATACAATGCATCCAAGAACTAAGAAGTATCCAGAGAGAGAGAGAGAGAGAGAGAGAGAGAGAGAGAGAGAGAGAGAGAGCGCACGCGCGCGCGTGAGAGAGAGCATATCATTGTCAACGGCATTTTCAGGAGGAGTAACAGTGCAAAATTAGCGCTCCCATAACCTTTTAACCACCCCTCTATGAAATATTAAAAATTCATTGAGGACCTTTGGAGATATCGTGGAAATAGCATGAAAATCTGGGGGTATCACATGGTTTGGACATATAACAATGATGTGAAGGAAATGATTATGCATGGATCTGCTCAAAAATGTAATCAGTTCTCGCATAGCCTTTTGTCTATCCTTTCTCGAATAGTCGGGGAAATTTATCGCAGATATTGTGTGAACACTCATGGGCGTATTTATGAATGTGATTGAATTATAAATTGCGTTATATTATATGAAGACTTAGTGTTTTTATCCTCGATGTGGTTGTTGCACATGATCAAGTGAAGAATCACACTAGGATGGCAAGCCTTTGGCAGAGCTAGCTCAACCTTAAAAAATAACAAGATCCCATTGATCCTAAAGAGAAGAGTGTATAACCAATGCATCCTCCCGAAAGTCACTTATGGAGCTGAAACATGGAACCTAACCAAGAGACAGACCCGTAAATTGAGAACCATGCAATGTGCACATGAAAGAATAATGCTGGGCCTCACTTGGAGAGACCACAAGACAGCACAGTACATCCGAGATAAGACAAGAGTTAGGGACATCATAGAATCCATTAAAAATCTCAAATGGCGGCGGGCTGGCCATGTTGCAAGAATGGCAGACAATCGATGGACATCGCGACTCACAACATAGATCCCCCGAGATCACATGGGCAACCGAGGCCGGCAAGATGTTAGATGGAGAGACGAGCTAGACAAGTTCAGGAAGTACTGGCTCCGTGACGCCCATGATAGGGAAGTGTGGCAAATCCTGGGGAAGGTCTATGTCCAACGACGGACGTTAAAAGACTGATGATGATGAATGATGATGATATGAAGACTTATTTAGAATGATTTCCCATCCTTACATGATTTACGTATCATTCAATTTAGACAGCCTAAATAGAGGCTGTTGCAGGAATTGAACCTGTCACCGATAGGTAGCCGCTTCAACATAGCTACGCACTTACCATTGTGTTGAACAGCTAAACACCGATAAGGCGAAGGCCGAATAACTGCTTTCAACCCAAATTCTAATCTCGTCAATTCCTGGTCTTTTTTCGTCTTTTTGAATGTGTCAATATGTACTTAAGAAGAAGAGAATGAATTATAAATTGCGTTATATTACATGGAAACTTATTTGGAATGATCTGTCGTTACACGGTCAATATATCACTCATTTTAGACAATATAAATACAATAAACTATTAAACAATTGCGTTGTCCAAATTGAATGATATATAAACCGTGTAAGGATGGGATATAATTTCAAATAGGTTTTTTTCGTAATATAACACAACTTATAATTCATTCTATCGGACGAAATATGTACATTTCTCAAATACGAAAATCTAATTGAAAAAAACCCCGAGAAAACATCTTTCAATCAGAAAAAGAATCCTGGATATTGCCTCAAATTTAAACACCCACTCCTTACCTTATCACTCACCTCTCCATAAAATCTAATCAAAATTCATCAAGTACTTTCGGAGATATCGTATGAACAGGTGAACAAACAGACACGACCGAATACACGTACCTCTTTTCTAATCCGTTGACAGAGGCAAATTGTAGAAACTGTAATTATTTCGGACAACAAAATTTTTATTGTCCCCGTATCTGCTTTACCTTCCGTAATTTTTGGAATTCACCATCATAACAGGAGTTGTTTAGGACGAGTCGGGTGTACCGGAATAGATAATGTTGTTTGGACAGAGGAAAATAGATTAAGATTTCAGTAAGGAATTGAAACAGGTCTGGTTAGTCAATCACTAGAAACCGTTAAATAACCAACACTTTCTAGTTGAATGCCTTGTTGGGGGTGATCAATTAAAAAATTAGAGAAAAGGGGTAATCAATGAATAGGTTGCTGCAGTGATCGTTTGTTTGTGAATCATAAATTGCCGGGGAAAGGATTAAAAAATATCGTATAATATCAGCGTAATAAGGAGTAAATGTTCAAGTTTTCAGCCCTCTAGTTCCATGGGTGTAGCCTGCATGCGTGAGATATACATAGACAGTCAGCTAACCAGACCAACTTGAAAACTGAAGAAAATATTGACAGTTGTTGAAAGTCTTGATTGACAACTTTAAAAAAATACTGTACAGTTAAGCATGAAAATTTCCTATTTTTCCAATTGATCACCCCTAACAAAGCATGCTGCAAAAATGTTGGTTTCTTTTGAGTGACTAACCAGACTATTATTCAATTCCTTATCGAAATCTTAATCTATTTTTCCCTATCCACGCACTAATATCTATTCTGGTACCATATGGGGTTGGTTGGTAGTTTCTAATGGACACTGCTGTTTGAATTAGGAAGACGGAATTGAAATTCCAGTAAAGAATTGAAATAGAACACAACATACGTACAGAGTATTGTTTCGTGTCCTTCGTGTCGAGATAAGCGGTCGTTTAGATTGTTTAGAGATCCGTGGGTGTTACGATGCAAAGGACTACCCACATTCGCGATAAACAAAAGAACCGGATTGGAATCTTCGTACTTGAAGTGGCCTTGTTGCCTTTGAATAAGAATAAGAAATAAAGAGTTTTACTAAGAAAATATAATAATTCAGGATCTTTTCAATCGAACGCCATAGGAACAATGACGCCATCATGTCAGGAATAAAGATCCAAGAGACAAAGCTGTAGAAGAATATTTGCCTGAAGAAGGTTTTAAAGTACTAAACAATTTGTTATTGACGTAGCCACAATTAGCTCAATAATTTGTAGGTTGAAGCAACACGGTGCGACGTTGAAGTTATGGATAACAGGGCCACTCAAAATCTATCTCAGCAGGCTTCTTTGAAGATTGTCAGAAAGCTGGGAAAAACAGCCTCACATAACTTGGAAGGAATTAGTTAACGTTTTAGCAATCGTTTTTATAACAGCCAGAATCGATATTACTTGTGAGGCGGTTTGGAACACACTCCGAAGACATGGATTGAGGCCTTTTAGTTATCTCAAGATTCCACTGTTGACAGGAAACTCCCTGATTGTTCGGCTAAAGTTTGCTAGGGAACCTTTAGCTTAAGACTGAATATTGTGGATAACAGGGGTGTTCAAAATGTGATAATGCTTGGGAAAACAGCCTCGCATTACTCGGAAGTAATTAGTTTAAGTTTTAGCGATTGCCTTTAAAACAGATATCGCATGATTCCACTGTTGACAGGAAACCCCCTAATTGCTCGGCTGAAGTTTACGAAGGAACTTTTTGCTAAATTAACTTATATGGTCTCAATTTCACCTGTGATATCTGGAGAAAGTCAAAGAAAGCCCACAAGACGGGAAAAGAGTCCTCCTGTCAAACATGTTATTTATATTATGATATTGGGTCGCTTTCTGTCTGAGAACATAGGTGAATTAATGATCGATTGCAGTAAACGGAAAGTCGTGAATGTTGAATAGTAGCAGTTTTGGACCCGAGATGAAAAAATGTGGGTTTTCTTCTTCCACCAATATACAATTTAGTTACCCCTCTCTCTCTCTCTCTCTCTCTCTCTCTCTCACACACACACACACATGCATATTATATATATATATATATATATATATATATATATATATATATATATATATATATATTGTTTACTTTCACGTATTTGTTGAAAATGCGTAATGCTCCATAATTTAGAAAAAACATTAAAAGTAAATAACAATAATTCAATAAAACAGTGCATATCATTATAGATAATTTTATCAAATGGTTCACTTCAACTTGGCTTGTGGTTTCAATGCTGTTGCATATCAAATATGATTAGAAAATATGTAACAGCTTTGAAATAACGGGCGAATTTGCAGTGATCCATATGATAAATCTATTACACGCACCCACGCACACACACACACACACTTATATCAATGAACAATTGGGAATGAGACAGACTCAAGAGTAAAATTATATGGAGACTTTATTTGTTTATTAAGTAATTCATAGATAAATTAATTTGTACGCTTTACATGCTTCGGGGTTAGGCAGTCCCATCGCCAGTAGAATGTACCTTTTAGTGGTTGAAAGGTTTCCGTGTAGAAAAAAATTAGCATCAGATTTTTTTGCTTTGAAAGCAGAAGTGGAAAACAAAGATGTGGATTCGTCGGAAGGCGTAGTGGTGAGTCCAGACTGTTATATGTCAGTGAAGGAATCTGTGGTAGTTTGGTTAATATTTTGCTGGAAGTAGTAGCAGCAGTTATGGGTACTTTATTGGTTTTTCTGGTCAGAAAGATTGGAATTCTTAAGAATCGGCTGTCATGAATATTACAGGCTGGTTCATGGTTAACTTTTAGGAAATTTAGGTACCTAGTAATTTGGAGTCGAGGCTATGGTTGGTAGTAACCAAAGTAGTGGGATATAAGTGGGTATAAATTTTGACCAGATGGATGCAGATGCGATGTCCTTGGCATTTCTCCATGTGGCCTGAACCAAGTGGATCAAGGTTGGACCTGTGACCATATCAAGTGCCTTTATGTGGTCACGTCAATATATCTGAATATTGTTAGTAGAAGAACCTTATGATACTATATCATCATCATCATCATCATCATCATCATCATCATCATCAGTCTTTTAACGTCCGTCGTTGGACATAGACCTTCCCAAGAATTTGCCACACCTCTCTATCATGGGCATCGTGGAGCCAGTACTTCCTTAACTTGTCTAGCTCGTCTCTCCATCTAACGAGCTACTAATGCCGTATTTGTGACTATTATTGTACTTTCATATAGCCGTAAATTGGTGATGAGCACACTCCTATTTATCGGAGCCTCATAAGGTCGGTTTAAAATGGGGAGCATCACACGCGAACTCATGGGCAGGAAATCCCGAGAAAAACTTTTTTGAGTCCACGTTAGGGTGATCAATTAAAAAATTGGAAAAGGGGCGATGAATGAACTAATTACTTTTATCGCCTTTTGATTGGACAAATATTAGTAAAAGGACTGAGTCTCAAGGAACTAAAATTGAGGGATCAATTTAGAATAGACTTTAATTGCAAATTGGATCCCCCTTTACGGAAAAAAATTATTTTAGGGAGAATTTCCCCATTTTTTTAATCTAAACATAATAAGGAGTAAATGCTTAATTTTCAGCCCTCTAGCCTCATTGATGCAGCCTGCACGCACGATACATACGTAACTAGCCAGCGAACCAAATGGACCAACTTCAACACTGAAGAAACCTATGTCAGCAGTTTTCCTGACAGTTTGGGGTGACGGTTTCCAATGGACACTGCTGTTTGAATTAGATAGACGGAATTGAAATTCCAGTTAAGAATTGAAATAGAACACAACGTACGTGTAGAGCTTTGTTTTGTGTCCTTTGTATCTAGATAAGCGGTCGCTTAGGTCGTTTTGAGATCTGTGGGTGTTATGATGCAAAAGGACTACCCACATTCGCGAAAGACAAAAGAAGTGGATTAGAATATTCGTACTTGAAGTAGCCCTGTTGTCTTTGAATGAGAATAAGAAATAAAGAGTTTCACTAGAAAAATTAATCTTAAGTCATTCAATTCAGAATCTTTACAATGCAACGTCATAGGAACAATGACGCCATCAAGCTGAAAAGGAACTTAGAAACAAATGTCTTCAAAAATAATTGGCTGCTGAAGGTTATAAAGTACTTGCTAAACATTATTTCTATTCATATAGCTACAATCAACTCAATAATTTTCAAGTGGAAGCCACTCTGTGCTAGGGTGTACACTCATCAGTCGCTATTCAAAATCTCTCTCAGCAGGCTTCTCTAGAGTTCGTGTGGGGCAGGAACTTCCATTGAGAAATTTCTTCAATACTCGCTACTATTGGGCACTGGACTTGATCACAGAGCGAACCTTGATACCACAAATCCTCGCTCTACAGAGAACTGCCAATAAAATCTGTGTCCATCTGATCAGAAATGATCCTCTAAATAGAGATTTTGATAATCCACAAGATTAAAATTATGTCTTATACGACAGTAACTGCTGAACAGTTTTGTCATAGATAAGAAAAAAAGATCTGGAACAATCGAAATGTGGTTTTATCAACGGATGTTACGAATGTTACGGAATGTTATAGACGGAGCCTGCAAAAACTGTTACAAGGGGAGTAAAAAAAACTTCAAGAAAGCTGTTAGAATAAGAAAGAAATAGTTGAAATTCTTCGGACACTCTACTTTCTTCAGCTCTGCATTTTCAATTTTGATCATTGTATCTTTATCCTTAATGTTTTTTTATATACCATCAACCTCATATGAAGAGATCACATGACAGTAGAACATAACAGGGAGAAAACAGGCGTTCGAGACATCATAGAATCGATGAGAAAACTCAAATGGCAATGGACTGGTCTTATTGCAAGAATGGCAGACAACCGATGGACATCACAACATGGATCTCCAGAGATCACATACACAACTGAGGCCGGCAGAATACAAGATGCGAGAGGCGAACTAGACCGATTTAGAAAGTACCGGCTCTGCGAAGTTGTGGCGAATACTAGGGAAGGTCTATGTCCAACGACGGACAATAAAAGACTGATGCTGATGATGATTCTCTGAAATGATCCCTTCATGATTCTCCTCTGTAACCCTCAACAGTTAGTAGTCCTAATCTCTCTACACTTGTCGGTATTCATCTATTGACACATACTATATTAATATCATCTAATGCTGAGGTTCACAAATTTTGCCGAATCACGGCACCTTAGTGCATAGAGAATGTTTTCATGGTACCCTGTAAAAAAATACTGAAGTATGGCAATTGCTTTCTGCCTCTTATTTGTGTTGTATCATCACACAATACCAATTAATGTTTGATAGAAAAAACCTTTAGTATTTGTACGAAGACAATAACTTGAATTTAAAAAAAAATGTTATTAAGTTACTATTATCGTTAAAAAAAAATCGAAAATCCTACAGCACCCCTGTTGGCTAAGGGTGCTACGACCAAATCATTGCCCTAATGGTCCCCGCCTTCAAAATCACTATTAATCACGCACAAGACCCGTGCACGTTTGCGTCAATCCCATGACTACTGTTATCAGTGATTTGATTCATGGCTTTCAGTCATTGTCGGATAGAATGAAAAATATTGAAACTGAAATTCTGAAGTTGATCATCCAAATTTGGAAGATCATTTCGGGCCAGACGGACACAGAGGTGATTCCCGAGGCATTGCTCACTGTCTGTCTAGACCAGAGGGTTCAGTGTCCGCCCCGTGACAAGTGATCTAAAGTTCTAGGAACTAAAACGGTAAGTATGACTCATTTGACACATCAACCCTTTTCAAAGATCCTCCAGCGATAAAGTACCATCTCTGAAATTCATTACATTTAGTGGTGACAAATTCAGTGAAAATACGAAATATGACGTCCCTTTTATTGCACATTTTATTATGGATATGGAGTTTAAAAAAGATGATAATCTGTAGAAAAAAAGATTACAATCGGTAGGAAAAAAAAGTGAGTATGGAAGATGACTCCATATCTCAATTCTTTAAGCTTAAACATAATCAACTGTTAGGAGTTAGGTCTAACACTGTCATGGAGCATTTCATAAAGTTTGTGTGGAACACTTTTTTCCACATTTTTCCAACAACGCAACCTTTCCTATTTCTTTGAGATGATCTGATATGATCGCTGTTGAAGTCAAACTCTCCAGATCGTGGTTCGTTGGTCACTGTTGTCAGTAATTTTTCATCATTAGGAACAGGTGTTATAAAAACAATGTGTTTATTAAAGTGTAAAATGGGACTTCACACTAAGAAATATTGATTAGAAGTTACGTCATATTAGAAACCATGAACCAAAACTCTCACCAAATCTGTCAATATTGGTTTCTTCAGTTTTTAGATTGGACTGGCTGGACGAATGCAGAAGAAATATCCAGTGAGTAGATAGAATACTGCAAGACTACATATCCCAAAACATTACCATTGAACAGTCAGGTGAGAGGTGTGGGGTCTGACACCGTCATAGCTGGCTGGCTATGTAAACATTACAGATAGAGCTAGAGGGCAAAAATCTACTTATGTCTAAAGGAATAGCTTTCTCCAGCCTAGATAGGTTTTCAGACGGGGGTTCGATTTACAATATATCTATGATCAATTGGTCGCTCAATTTGTAGCATTTAGTTTTTTCAATCTTTTTATTTGAACTTTTTTAGTGATCACAGTCCGACAAGAGGCAAGAGAAATAATTCATTCTCGATGCTTCAATTGATCTCCTAAACATGGCATGCTACCTAAAGACTTTTGTCACATGGAATTTTCTATTGACTGACTAACTAGACCTGTTTTAAATTCCATTTATCGATTCGTCTCGAACAAATCATCATTATCCTCATCATCCTTTTAGCGTCTGTTGTTGGACACGAACCTTCCCCAAGATTCTCGATCATGGGTATCGCGGAGCCAGTACTCTCTGAATATATCTAGGTCGTCACGCAACCTTACTCACTGTCGGTCATAATTTCGCATATGATCTCTGATGATCTACGATGTAAGTCATGATGTTGAGCGGTTGTGTGACATTCTCGCCATCTGAGTTTTCTGTTTCTATGATATATTGGACTCGCGTCTTTTCTCCAATATACTTTGCTGTTATATACCTCCATGTGAGGTTGAATATGATTCTCTCATGTACATGTTACATGACTTCAGTTTGAGGGGAAGACTTTTGATTAGATTCTAGGTTTTAGCTCCATAGGTGACTATCGGGAGGATGCATTGGTTATACACCCTTCTTTTTAGGACTAGTGGGATTTATTTGTTCTTGAGTCACGCTTGCTCTTTCAAAATCTTGCCAACTAATTTAGTAGTTATGTGATAAAATTAAGTTGCCGAAACTCAGCAACTGAGATTAAAACGGTCTATTGTGGGTAGTAGTGATTAACAGAAAAGTCACACTGCGTCATGGATGGTGTGATGAAAGTACGTGTCTCTCACATCCTGTAACAGAAAAATGATTAAATGGAGACACATTACGCTACTAATCACGAGTTCATATCGCTGAATCGCATGACAAACTAAGTTCATGTGATGCCGATGTGAATTTGATCATGAAATACGTAGATAGAGTGACCAGTAAGCATTCAAACAAAAGGAGAAAGTGTATTTCCCGCTGGGCATTCATCAATTTTTATTTAGACGATCTAATCTCTCCTTCTCATCTTTGATGTTGACACATCATCTCGGCCAATTCATGTTAGAGACCTCTTCAGGTGTGAAATGTAATATCTATAAGGAAAGACAGCCTTTCCGATCAATCTCTTTCTCAAGTGACGCATCCCCCTAACGGTATCAAACAAAATTTGAACGTTAAACGCAAATTTTGCATCTTTCATATTTCAGCAAAGCGTACTAAAAAGCTTGCTCCATAATTTCAAAGTGGAACAGATCTCATTTTTTATCTCAAAATTATAGAGTATATTCGTACACAGTGAATCCCAATAGCTCGTGTGTATATCAAAACTAATTATCTAAAATAATTGATCTTTTATTCAATACTTTTTTTAAATGCCAGCACGAGGTTTGGGTTTAGTCACCCCATAACATGACCGTAACATAATTGAGTGTCAAGATCCTCAAGAAGTAATTCTTTGAAAAAAAAGTTATTAAATGGTACCTCGTTTCAAAGTTGTAATCACAAACATAGGACCAGGACTGCTCTGAGACATGCACACACAGAGACAAACAATAGCTTGATTGGTTGGCCGGGCGAGTCATTTGTAGTGCTAAGGTTATTCAATATATATATATATATATATATATGTATATATATATATATATATATATATATATATATATATATGTGTGTGTGTGTGTGTGTGTGTGTGCATGAGATGTATGTGTGCGTATGTTCAGCTATAAAAATAATAAAGCATTGGTGTAGCCCAGCCAAATTAGACATGCCTTCCCAATGAACTATGGGGGAGTTTTTAAAATAAAATTTTTGAAGGAAACAAATTTTAAAGGGTTCTAGCAGAGAGGATCTTTTCTATATGTAACTATAATACCACAATGGGAACTTATTTTCTGTCCAAATACGTATTTCCTTATTTCATACGGTTATACTTAAACCTTTGGACTGGTCTAATTGTTTGTCACGCAATAAAAAAAAAAGACGAAATATAGATGAAGCCTAACAAAATTTGCCACACGTACTCAAACGATACAGGATATTTTTTTAAAAGAAAGTATTTTAGACTGTTGAATCAAAAGGGAAATGGATGATTTCTCTCGCTCTTTATTGGTCAAAACTAAAAAGTTACTTATTTATCGTTTAAAAGATCAAAATATCAAGGAAACATTTTCCCCTTAAAACTGTCAAAAGTTAAGTAAGTCGTTTCTTCCCTTCAAGGGGTCTGTATGTGGAAGATTCTCCTTAGAGGGTCAATTGTGAAAGGGAACTTTTGTCCCTTTTCGCAGGGGGTCAAAACCGAATTTTTTTTTTACCACAAAGGAGTCAGAAGTGAAGATATTCTTTATTCTGTGTGTGGTTGGACGTGAAGGGAAGCTGTTTTCCTCAATAAGGGGTCGAAATTTCAAAATTTGAAGGGGAGCTTTTTTCATTGATGCCTCCAAGTTCTAATGTTTTTGTTTCACCTGAGATATTTCATCCCACATAGACAGATACTTCAGCTATCTATACATGCATTTTTTAAGTGGTTTTATGAGGGTGGGGGGTCCTTCTCACAATGTAACTATAAAGCCAAGGGGAATCTTACTTTCCATCTAATACCGTCTTATCTTCATCATCAGCCTTTCAACGTCCATCGTTGGACATAGACCTTCCCAAGGATTCACCACACTTCTCTATCATGGGCGTCGCGGAGCCAGCACTTTCTGAATTTGTCTTGCTCGTCTCTCCATCTAATATTCTGCTGGCCTCTTTTGTGCATGTGATCTCGGGGGATCTATGTCGTGAGACGCAATGTCCATCGGTTGTCTGCCATTCTTGCAACATGGCCAGCCCACTGCCTTTTGAGCTTTTTAATGGAGTCTATGATGTCTCTGACTCTTGTCTTTTCCTGGATATACTGTGCTGTGGTTTTTCCATGTGAGGCCTAGCCTAATTTTCTCATGTAAACGTTGCATAGTTCTCAATTTGTGGACCCGTCTCTTGGTTAGGTTCCATGTTTCAGCTCTATAAGTGACTATTGGGAGGATACATTGGTTACGCTCCTTTCTTTTTGAGATTAATGGGATCTTCTTATTTTCGAAGGTTGAGCTTCAAAAATAAGAATATTATATATTCATTCATGTTTCCATGAATTTAACTATCCTATAATTAAATTTATTTAAAAGCGAGAGATTTTTTCCATAACATTCTTATAATGCAGACGTGGCTTTCGGCAATTCTTTACACACACACACACACACACACACACACACACACACACACAAATATATATATATATATATATATATATATATATATATGAGTGTGTGTGTACGTGTACATAAATATATATATGTGTGTGTGTGTGTGTATGATTGTTGTATCTTAAGCTCTCAATTACAAAAGTATTCCTTCTAATTCACAAGCTGTACTTTCCTAGTTTGATATTTTTCCGAACAAAACTGTTTTTGTTGACGTATTGCATCAACTAAGGTGGAAGGATGTCTCTTCTGCCAATAATTTCAGGTACTTGAATCACTGAATCTGAAAACGTGACTTGATGTAGTCACGTTTGAAGCAAACGTCCAAGTCACGCAAAATCTCGTTGGGGAAAATCTGATAAATCTTGTTGTTCGTTTAGGATGAAAAGAAGAAGCAAATGTCGTTTAATTTGTCTTTCCACTTGATTTGCGAGAAAATTCACTCCAGACCACTTGACACTGATTGGCTATCTCGTTTAATTCTCACTGTGCATGCTTGATTCTTTATTACTTTACTTCTGAAGGTGTCCCACTCAGCAGACTCCTTATAACTTTAATTCTCAGTTGACAAGCTGTACTAAATAAAGTTATAGAATCATCGTAGTCGTTTACGTATGTCTCCGGATGCTAAGGGTCGCATTTTTAGGCTGCAATCTTGAAAGAACTTGAATGGATAAACTACTTGGTACCATTTAAAATCATTTCTTCAGGTGCTTTTTTGTCTCAATGATCCTTTTGGAACCAACGATGCCCGATGTTTTTTAAAGATAATTTCAGATAAAACTTTTTTTTTAAGAAAATCTTATATGATTTTTTCAGATAATTTCTATAGGCATGAGCAGAGGAAATTTATTAATGCACACGACGAATATATACATATATCTATCCATCTATCTATCTATCTATCTATCTATCTATCTATATATATATATATATATATATATATATATATATATATATATATATACATTGAAAATAATGGATGAGGTATACTGACATTTTGAGTTCCCATATTGTTTATCAATTTCATCATATATATATGTATTAGGTGAAAACGTACCTAGTATCAGTTTTGCACGATGTTAAAGAAAAGTTCAGAAGTATCAATATTCAAAGTATTGGTTATAAAGAAAAGCCTCTCCTCAGTAGATTCCGTTCAGGTTGTCATGCTGAAACTTCATTTGGATCCTTGTAATACACTCTGATAAATCATTTTCATTTTATTGTCGCTGATTCTCTTGGCCTGAATTGAAAGTGTCGAAGAAGAATTGAACTACAAGTGTTGGATCATTTGTTCGTTCCTTTCCATGAACGATTCAGTGAAAAACAAGACACATTCTAGTATATCTGCTGTTCAGTCACGAATAGATGTTGAAACTCATCAAGTAATGATAGTGTCTATAGTTTCAAGAGAAGTCATCGACAATCTACGGACAATCGAACTCCTTCTTGTCATTTGTTTTGTTAATACAGCATGTTGTCCGATCCATTCTATGGCCTTCTTCGGATGCACGATTATCCTACAGCCTTCATCCAGAATCACAAAAACACTTCCAGAACTCTACTCGAACATTCAAAATTTTTTTCAGATGATTGAACTCGCTCTTGCTGTTTGTGTTATTTACGTTTCGGTCGATCCATTCTACTATCTTCTTCAGGTGCACTATTCAGAGGCAGCCACACTTATAACGTAGGATTCGGATGATCCCTACTTCTTATTTCCATTTGTTCCCTTTAAGTAGCGGACGCCACACTTGGTTTGAAGCCCCTACTTGTCAGACATACACTCAGTTGACATGTTAATGTTTGCTGCCTCCTTGATTCTTCCCAGTTTTCAATAACGTTCTCTGTTTATAACCTGAACCTTATCATCATTGCTACCTTTGGGAGAAAATCTCGTTTACCACTATTACATTCGGATAGCTCATCAGTAGAAAGCCGTAGAATTGATTGGCTGAAGTATTGTTAACAACACGTCCCTAAATGATCGTCCCATCAACTCTCGTATGATTGTGTTTCTGTATTCCTGGTCAAACTTCGCATTAACAGTGTGACAAATGGCGTCTCCATATAACCAAAACAATATGCCATGTGTATTTATTCATTTGTTTTCTGTCACGCTAAGGGGTGTAACTCTTCCATATTATTATTAATTAAGTTACATCCCCTAGCATAATTTTTCTGTATCATTCACGTGTATAAAATGCAAAGTATATCTATGTATTTCTTATATACTATAATTTTTGACAACATTGGTAGTAGTTTGCCAATGTTAATCGCTTAATGTTGCTCGAGGAATAATCCAAAAGCAAACGAGCAAGATGTGAGAACCTGTGCTGATCTATCGGAAATCTGCGGGATAACTCCTGGTCTACACGCCATTGACCAAGACTGTAAGTCCAAATAAAATTATGTTACAGCCATCTTTAAGCTGTGCAACTAGAGATTACGGCCAGAAACTACAAACCCAAACAACCACATGAGTTAGAAAGCATTTCTTCTCAGACAAATCCGATCCTACCTTGAATAACTTATCAGAGGCCATCGTCTCTTCTCCAAACTTCAACTTATTAAAATCTAATCTCAGAAAAGATCGTGGACTTTGAATGCTTGATTGTGAATTTCCGAACTAAATAATGAACTGCAGTAGGACACCACAAGTTGACCTTACTCACCTAATAATATCCTGATTGAGATACAAATTGAAATACAAAGACACACACCAACAAAATGAAACAAATTCAATAGCATCAAGTGTTAAAATCAATAATGTCATTTAAAACTGGCAATTTTCTCGCCATTTTGTTTCACTTTGCTTTTTTTCAGTCTCTCTTCAAGTTTCTGTCGTTCGATCAAAATATTTTCACCGTTGCTGAATTCTTCTAGATGCATAATAAAAGAAATTATGGCAGTAAATTGGTGAAATGTCAATTTAAGTGACGATAAAAAGTTGTCTGTTTCATTTTATTCTTGCCTGTCATTTCCATTTTATTCTCGTCTGTTTATTACAATTTATTCTTGTGTGTATTTTTCGTTTAATTCTCGTCTTTCTGTCTGCTTCAGTTTTATGGTCTACTTCGTTCATTTCTTGGTCTGCGTTTTTCTTTTATCCTCGTCTGTCTATTTCATGTTATTCTTTCCTACCTGTCTAGTGGCATTCTTGTTTGTTTGTCTGTTTCGTTTTATTATTGTCTTTGAGTTTGTTTATTCTTGTCTGTCTGTCTATTTCATTTTATTTTCATCTGTCAGCTTGTTTTTTTGTTATCGTCTGTCTGTCTCATTTCATTCTTGTCTGTCTCTCCCGTTTTACACTTGTCTGTCCCTGTTAAATTTTGTTCTGGCCCGCCAGCTTAAATCTATTTTTGTCCGTCTGTCCGTACCGTTTCACTGTTGTCTGTCCTTCTGTTTTATCTTATTCTGGTCGGCTTGCTTAATTTGCATTCTTGTCTTTTTCATTTTATTTTTGTCCATCTGACCGTTTCATTTTTATCCTTGCCTTTTCAGTAGGTTTCACCTCTATTCCTGTCTGAGTATTTCACTTTATTCTTATCCGTCTGTTTCATTTTGTTCTCATCTGAATATTCATTATTATGGCTTAGCCAAAGAAAATTGTAAGTGTTTGTTTGATGGTGGAATACTGCACCGACTTCGACGTGTGTTGCATCGTGAGAAGTGATGATGACAGGTCAAATGAATGTGAAATCACGTGAACATCGGTCGGAGAATAGCAGTGAGAGGCTGACAAGAGAAAAGAGTCGATAATGTACCACCAGTGGATAGGGGCAGTACGTCCCAAGAAGTATGGTCGAAGAGGGGGAACATTGCCGCCCAGGTAACTTGTCCATGCACTAGGAATGAAAAGATGGAGTGAAAAGAAGAAACTCCACCCTTTGATCAAAATCTCTTCTGCTCTCGAACCCTGCACTCGCTCTTCCCACACGTAAATATCTGATCTGTATATCGGTGGTTCCACCTCTAAGACGGCAATCGCCGGCCGATAAGAAAGGTTGAAGCTAAAGTAGTTTATATCATTGTCATCCTAATTGAATTTGAAGAAGTTTAAAGAAATTTATGATGATGATGATAATAGTGTCGTGCTTCAAAAAGTATTATATTGTACTAGGTCACCCGTGTCGTCAAAATGACGTCATGTATGAATTCATATTGGAATATATGGGTATACAAATTGCATTTTAGAAACATGAATGACACAGATTTGCATTGCAGTGAGCTTAGAGAATAACCCTCTATACACTTTGCATTTTATATACATGGATAATAGAGATTTGTATTGCAGTGAGCTTGGAGAATAGCTTTCTATACACATGGCATTTTATATACATGGATAATAGAGATTTGTATTGCAGTGAGCTTGGAGAACAGAGTTCTATACACATTGCATTTTTATTTACGTGGATAATAGAGGTTTATATAGCATTTTATCTTTTTACGTTATTCTTTAAATTCAGCACCGTATCACTTCATTAGATCATGAGATTCTATTTTATCAAGTCAGTTGACTTCCATAGCATGATTATAAACACACATTGCTAATCATTATATGAGTGAATTGCTGCCACGAAACCTTGAATCTTAATACAGTGTTCTTTTAAGGAAATTTTGCTTAATGCTCCTTCATTTATACGGAAGACCTCAATCCACCGTACCTCTGAACTTTATCTATGAGCATCTGTGCTTTATGTCTATTTATTTTCTGTTCCTTTTGCAAGATGTGTCCTCAGGTATCAAAAAAACATAGGAGAGCTCGTAACGGTGTTACGCTTCAAGTAATACCGGTAGACATTGAAGTGCACTTTGAGGGTCTGAGAACACTGAAAGATTTTCCCATTTAAATGTATAGCAATTACTTCTTTGCTTTACGCCTTTTTGGCTTACGAAAGTTTTTTTTTATATAGTAACACTCTACTTTCGGATAGTGGAGGAATCTTGTAATAGAGTTGAATAAAGATGAAGAAAGTTATTGAAGCTCTTCTTTCCGATTGTAGGTGAATCTTATGTTTGCCCTGAATGTATATTTGGAATTGGCAGGTTTCAGTTTTTGAAATAAATATCCAGTCAGTGACTGGTTCTCATGAGTTTGGTTACTGATTAATGCCCTTACGCTGGCAACAGCATCAGCCAGTCCTACCCGTGTTTCCCAAGTCACAAGTTTCTCTTGTTTCAGCTTTCGACACCAGAAGAGACAATCACCCGATGTGGCGACACTGAACTCACTATTATTGCCAACTGGTATTCCAAAGCGATCACCCATCTACGTTGTGACCCGGATCGACGTTGCTCAACTTCGGTGATCGTACGAGAACTGGTGTATATGACGTTATTTAGCAGTATGCCACGTTATTCAGAGTACAAATATATCAACTATGAGTTATTTCGATTGAATCAACTGAGAATGGAGAAGGGTCAAGGTCAAGAGGGGCCTTAGGGACCGGGTGGTTGATGACCCGTCGCTGACTGTTCTTGAGATTTAAAAAAAAAAGTGTTAAATATAATTATCACAGTACATTTGCAAATATCTATCTATAATCTGTGTGTGTGTGTGTGTGTGTGCGTGCGTGAGTGTATGTGCCGTGATAACTCGAGTACTGGCCATTGTACGCAGTTGATATTCACCATATGTATTAGTCAGCACATCAGACATAGCAGTGTCCAGCTGGAAGTTGAGAAATATAATAGAATAGATTTTAAGAAACTATAGGTTTTAGATCTCTTATTAAAAATTTTAGATGTAAATCTAGATATTAAATATCGAAATGGGTAATAAATACAAATCTAGATATAATCTAAATTGGCAACACTAGAAGATGTAACCAAAATATTTGGAAGCCAGAATGGAAGACTTCTCCCCATACCATAAAACCCGGGCTCTTTCAAACATGTACCTGTGGAACAGGCGTTGTCTTAGTTTTATAACTAACATATAAATCATGATATGATCATACACTGCCACCTAGGTAGTGTCCTTGCGATGGGTACGGAATCATCTGTACCATAACCCTATCTGGAACCAACGCACCACTCTTGTTTACGGCACATGGTAATCCCAAACTGTCATCCATTCTAGGCTCTACTGACCAGGCTCGACGGGGCTGAACTTGATCGTACGAGACCCCGTGATTTGAACGTAAGCATGTCGTGACTTATCTGTTATCGTGACACAATGTGTTAGTATGTTTTCTATTTGTAGGAACCGTCATCCAAATCTATCAACAAAGGTTTTTTCAGTTCTTCAAGTTAGTCAAACTGGACATCTACCTGGCTGGCTTTCTAGCTGACTCACCGTCCGGCTATATACGTATCACGTGCACAGGTCACACAGTCAAGAAGCTTGAACATTTTAACATTTACCCCCTGAACATGGAACCTAACCAAGAGACGTGAGAGAACCATACTCAGCCTCACATGGAGAGATCACAAGACAGCATAGTATATCAGGGAGAAAACAGGAGTCTAGGACATCATAGAATCAGTTAGAAAACTTAAATGGCAATGGGCTGGTCATGTTGCAAGAATGTCAAACAACCGATGGACATCATGACTCACAACACGTTTCCTTGGAGATCACTTTCAAAACCGAGGCCAGTACGATACAAGATGGAAACGAACTCGACAAATTATGAAAATACTAGCACTACGACGCCCACGATAGAAAGATGTAGAAAATCCTGGAGAAAGTGTATGTCCAGCAAAGGGCGATAAAAGGCTGATGATGATGATAATGATGATGTTTAGAAAAACGTTCATTTAAAAAAAAAATAATTTCCCCCTGAATAGGCTGTCAGTAGTAGTTCGATTTCAAATGTTGGTTTAAGCTATGTTTATCTCTTATTTTGTATTCAATAGCATTCTCCCTTGTTTTTCTTTTGTTTTCTCTCTTTTTCTGAAAAATCCAGACATTCCAGTGATCAGTACAAAAGTCAAGGGAAATAACTCATTCCATGATCACCTTTTTTTTACAATTCGGTAATTGGTCACCCCCCCCCCCAAAAAAAAATCGGCATGCTGTCAAAAAACGTTGGTCACATGACGATTTCTTTTGAGTTATCAACCAGACCTACTTCTTCAAATTCCTTTCACAAATTTATTTTCCTCTCCTTCCCTCGCGTTCTTGCTAAAAATGATTGCCAATGATACAACGAACAAGAAAGAAGACAAGGAATCTGTGACGTGTCCTTTTGCTATTGGTTGGAAATCATTTCTAACAGGGTTACAAAACGTTATGGAACCATCGACAAAGCAATTTATTGAATAAGGCCAAAAGCCGCTTTGTGTATACCTCACTCGTTAATAGAAAAAGAACAATGTTCGTTTTGAGATCAACATTGTCCTAGATTGGTCTTTGACATCGTCTCCCTCCCAGTCCCTATCTTTTTCTTTCCTCTCTCTGTCTTTCTTTCTTTCTTTCATGTTTCTTAGTTAACTCTTTTCCTCTCTTCATCTGTTCATATCTATCTATAAATCTATCTATCATAAAGAAATGGATTTTTTATCTGACAGAATGATTATAAATACGTTACTTTTTTCTTAAAGAATATTCTTTGAACCGACGTCCCACGATGAACATGCCGATCGGCCTATAGAGTGTAAATAGATGAACAATTGGAGAAATATGATGCTGCAGCAATTGAACGTCCATCATGAGACCATCTAAACGCGATGCTGCTCTCACCGACTGAGCCACGCAGCCAACTGGTAAATCGGAAGCTGAACAAACTGCTACAAGCCCAATCTTGTCTGGTGTATCGAAAAAGAGCTCTTAGTAAATATGATGTAGTAATTTTTTCCATCAATCTATCTATCTATCTATCTATCTAAATCTGTATCTGTTCATATCAAACTCTTTATCTATCTATCTATCTATCAATCTATCTATCTTTATTCACATCTATCTATCCATCTATCTATCTATCTATTTATCTATCAATCTATCTATCTATCGCAGTCTGTTGATATCTATCTATTTATCTATCTGTCTATCTATCTAATTTTTTTCCATATATATCCCCCATCTCTCTCTCTCTCTCTCTCTCTATATATATATATATATATATATATATGTATATATATATATATATATCAGTCTCTTCTTGCCTATCATAGTTGGTTCAGATGTATGCACACGTACTTCTACTCATCTACGTTATCTACGTGCTCATATAAGCATTTTTGTAACAGCCTGAATAAAAGTTATCTGAGTGTAATTCTATCTCTAAATATTGAATTAGTGTTTGCTTCTGTATTATGAACAGCGGGGCACAACAATGAAGTTTCAATCAATATTCAGGCCAACACAGATTATCAATCATTCACTCGTGTGTGACCCATAAAAAATATGGCCGACTTCTCCCTTCATCTCTTCTCCAATAAAGCGAAATGTACAGTGTAATCGAATACTACATCAACACTTTCCTTGGAGCCTTTGACATGTATATCCGTCTCTCTTTCTTCCTTTCTTTCATTCATTTATTATTCCTATCTTTCTTTCCTTCTTTCTTTCTTTCTTTCTTTCTTTCTTTCTCTCTCTCTCTTTCTTTCTTTCCTTCTTTCGGTATTCCTTTCTTTCTTTTCTTTCTTTCATTCATTTATTATTCCTTTCTTTCTTCCTTTCTTTCTTCCTTTCTTTCTCTCTTTCTTTCTGTCATTCATTATTTCTTTCTGTCTCTTTTTTGCATTTTTCTTATTTTCTTTCATATTCATTTAATTCTTTCTTTCTGTTTTTTTCATTCCTTTCGTTTTATTTCTTCTCTTCTTTCTCTCTTTCATCTTTCTTTCTTTTTCCCTTTCATCTTTCTTTTTTGTGTTTCCTTCTTCCTTTTCATATTTCTTTTTTTCATTCTTTCTTTCATTGTTTTCTCTTTTGTCATTTCTCTTTCTTTTCTTCCTTCATTTTTCTTTCTTCTTTCTTCTGTCACTTTTCTTATAATTTTCTGTCTTTGCTCCTTTCATTTTCCTTTTATCTATTTTGTCTTTCCCTTTCTATTCTTTCTTTCTCTCTTTTTTCCATTTTCCTTCTTCCATTTCCCTTGTTTTCTCTTTCAGTTTTCTTTCTGTCTTCCTTTCAATATTTCTTCTCTTTTCATTCCTTCTTTCATTTTCCTTTTCTCTTTTTCATTCTTTATTCCTTTTTCTTTCTTTCATTCTTTCTTTCTTTCTTTCTTTCTTTTTTCTATGATCTTTTCATTCTTTTTTCATTCATTCTTTCTTTCTCCCATCCGTACTTTTTTGACTATTCATTGCTCCTCCCTCTCTGTCTGTCCGTCTGTTTCTCTCTCTTTTTCTCTCCGTATATACATACATAGAAATATATATCAACTTATTCTACTGTCTGCTAGAAACCGTCAAACAAAACTGCCACAAGAACTATCAAAATAGATTCCTTCAGTTTTTAACTTGGTTTGGCTGGCTTGTTATGTATACATGTATGTATCAGCCATTCAAACTGCATCAATGGGGCTAGGGGGCCGAAAACATTCACTTTATTAATCGTACTAAAAACGTTTTTTTTCAACCTTAACATAAGTTTCAAGCAGTGTTGGAGACCAATTTGCAATGCACATTCTTGCGAAATTTGCAAATATTTCCTGTCCGACAGCCTTCATGGTTGTCTTTTTTTCTCTTAATCAAGACCTCTTTTAGTGATCACTGTCTAACAAAAGGCAAGAGAAGTAATTTATCCACCGATCACCCTGTTTCCCAATTTTTAAATTGATCTCCCACAACATGTCATGCAGCCAAAAATTATGCCTTTAACCAGACCAGTTCGTAACTTATTTTCGATTTCACATCATTTTCCCAGTGGAGCAAGCTTATGATTTATATTTTCTAGAAGAATTGAAACATACAGCCTGGAACTGTCTTCATAATTCAGTTTTGCAGAATTTGGAACCGACTCATTCTTATTGGACTCTTGAATTAGGAGACGAACTTTCGTTGAAGGGTTCGAGTATCTATCTATCTTTGTGCGTTCATATCTATCTATCAATATATATATATATATATATATATATATATATATATATATATATATATATATATATATATATATTGCGTTTGAAGCTGACTCATACGATTCTTGAATTACGATATGAACTTACATTGAATGGTTTCATCATCCATCTATCTCTGTATATTCACACCCATTTATCTTATATTATGTCTGGAGCCAACTCTTGTCCGGTAAGTATCCAACCGTTTGATATCGATGGAAAAAAGCCCTCCAAATCGGAGACTAGAGTTGAGATCGTTTTTCTACCATAACAACGAGAACCAAAACAATCCTCATCAAAATTTAGGGAATAAACTCTTTACTGTTAGTCTATTCTGTCAAGTTAAGCCCCCCCCGCCCCAAATGCATTTCTATACCGTGATTCGAAATCCTGTCCAAGTGATCGGCAAGCAGTCCTTTTACTGACGAAGCCTAATTAACAAATCTTACAGATCTTCGATAATTTGTGTTATAGTTTCTCTAATTCATTATATATATATATATATATATATATATATATATATATATATATATATATATATATATATATATATATATATATATTGCAAATATCAAAGGAAAAAGAGCCCAACTAGGGCGATTGTGCTTTTGCCTTTTTGAAATACTCCCCTAAGGACATCACTAACTTATCCGGTGTACCTTTCATTTTTCAAAACAGTCTCTGGAGTCTTCTTTCAGGATCGCCATCGGATCTCTCGTAGCATTCTCCACGATCTCATCCACGATCTGAAAATATCGTGTGCCCTTCAACAGCAAAAAGCCAAAAGTCTTGACTGTAGGGGTAGGGGTCTGATAAAGCTGGTTGATGTAATGTCCTGTCCAAGAAACCTTGCACGAGACGTGAAGATTGGATGACCTCCATTATGGTATATGCGACGGTGGGCACAGATCACTAGATGACTCAATAGCGTTTCACCGACGATTGAGTAACCCATCAAGAGAAAATCTGTTCTCGTAGGTGCAGTAGGGGCCACTCTGATCGTCAAATTCATCGAGTGTACAGGATGCGTTGTCCGGATATCTGTCGATTGGTGAGAATTCAGATGGATCCATGTCATTCCCAAAAGAAAGAGAACAAAATGAAAATTAACCGTATGCCGATTCAGTTTTTCCTGCTAATAACCAAGAGACACAACTACTCTGGATACTCTTTCAATGTTTATTTTGCGATATATATATATATATATATATATATATATATATATATATTGACAATGTGAAGTTTTGAGAAAAGATGTATTACATGACAATAAATATTTATTGTCATAAAGATATGGCTTAAAACTCGATACATTTCGCCGAATTGTACCGGCGTCTTCAGAAGCACTTTCGCAGTGCAGAAAACTAGCTGATGCGATTCTCAAATGTCCGGTTAACACTAAACTGGGGATAAACACATCAAGTTACTATTGGTTGTTGGTAAAGAGGAAGAGAAGGAGTATCCATTGGCCCAGTTTTGAGTAGGAGAAAGTCCAGCTGAGGTATTTACTGTAACCTGTATATAGTTTAGATATTAGAGATGTAACATACGTCTCATTTCAAATCCTCCACTTCTACAATGTCAAATCATAATCATCATTCTGTCGAAATACCTTGTATCTACACAGCAGACATTTGCACAATGTGAGGGGAATATTGTGAATGTCATTGCAGTTTAATTAGCTCTTTATTTTTTGTGTAGTCTGTAATAATCTTTTACAAACTTTAAAAACATTTCAGAAGCTGAGGAAATTCGTACAATCTTTGAGAAACCTCATAGATGTCATTGCAGGTTGATCAGTCTTCTATTGTTTGTCCATTGTGCATTCTTTACAAGCCTTGGGAAAACTCAATAGCTGGAGAAATACGTTCCACGTGTAATTATGGAAAGTTCTAAAAAGGAAAACTCTCATATTACGATGAAGGCCACAGCCAAGGTCAGATTAAAGCTGCTTGATGCCCTAAGCTTAGCCCTAAAATGGTGCCCCACCAGAGTCTGCCCATTGTTTAATAAGACTTTCAAAAATAAAACATTCCTAAAGAAATGGAAGTGATATTCATTTAAAACACGTCAAAATACATTTTCCCACAAAACTATACTACTTCATTAAATCAAATCTTTACCAAGGGAACTTATGCTTGCATAATGACCATTTTTTTTTACAGTCTTATCAATGTGGACGATTGAGTCATTTGGATGTTTGTATTAACTCTTTATATAAACGAAAAAAATTGAATTTTAAAATGAAACTTTCAAGCAATGTAAACAAGTTGTAATAATTCAACACGGAAACTGCAATTAACCTGGGATGCCCTCTTCCCTTTTGATTCCCTAGGCACATGCTCATTTTGCTAAATGGTTAATACAACGCTATGCATAGCTTCAAGACAATTAAGAAATGCTGAAATAAATTTGGATATTCTCATGGCCAGTATTCACAGAATTATTCACCTGAATCAATATATGATATAGGTTTCCAGAAAAATTGGAAACTTCAATTCAAGAGACAAGAAAAAAGAACTGGCCTATTTGCATTGGACTGATAGGCAACAGTTATATATTTGTTGGCCCAATTAAAAATGCCTGATTCTATGAGAGACCTGATTATATATGTGCTCTTATGTTCTCAACAGTTCTAAGTTATTGGAAAATCGTTTGAAAAATTCATTGAGTTAGTATACAAAATTGTTCTGATATGACGGAATACACAACCAAAATCAGCGAAAATGCAGTAGCTTTTTTCGATCTTGAAAGGCATCTAATGGTAGTTTTTAAATTCTCATGAGTAGCAGATACATAATACACCAAAACAACTATACACGCCCATATATATTTACAACACACACGCACACATGTACATATGATAATACTAGATAAAAATGTTCTCGAAAATCTTTTTACAGCTGACACACTTGAGAGGATCAAATGTGAGAAAGTAATCCAGATTTTAAAAAAAGTATCGTTAAAAATATCTGAATTCACGTCACGAAATTGTCTTATATCATGTCGTCTTTAATTGTTCTGAAACTTGTTTGAGAGTCAGTTGAATTGTTCAACTTAGTTAAATAGCTAAACTTATAAGATATCAAGCATATCTTGCTTTAATATCTACAACGTATACACATTTTAGTTTTTGATAAAGTTATAATTGTGGGATACCAAATGTGGATCAAAATCATTACAGTAATAATGGCTACCGTCACAAGTTTGCTAACCATTACTATACCAATTGTGAAACCGAAATGATAAGACATCCAGTGGATACGAGAGCTAGTTCCAATCTCGTCAGAGGATACTTTTTCTTCATTGTCAATCCATGTTTATACTTAATGTTGAAGAATGTAAATGATAATGACGCAAGAGCTGTAACGAAAGCAACAAAAAAGATGAAAGAGAAAACAGGTTTGGTTAGTCACTCAATAGAAACTTTCACGTGACCAACGTCTTTAGGCTGCATACTATGTTGGGGATGATCTATTAGTTGCGTTAAAATCAAACCCTTTTGCTTCATTAAAATCTAAAAATTGAAGGAAAACAATACATTTCTCTATACAATATTCTCCCAAATCAATATGTCTCATTTCAACTCCTTTATCAATAGTTCTTTTAAATGGAATCTGCAAACTTTAGCAAAACAAGTCGACCGGAACCCTTTTTCTTCTGATCATTGTCAACCTCCACTGGACGAAAAAATTTACTAATAAGAGTTTGACAAACGAAAGAAAGAAAAACCCATTCAGCCTTATGGTTAATCCACCATGAGCGTCGAAAGCGAGCAAGAAAAAAAGGGTCTACTCAGCTGATTGACCACTGACCTCGCAAGCAAGGAAAAAAGAGAAAAAAGTTTTATACCCAGATGGATTCGATCCCAAACTCAACAAATACATGCCAAAACGCTCTAGACCACTGCACAGACACATTAATGAAAACAGTAATTAATTAGTATTTATAAATAACGCAGCCTAACGATACCTCAAATCACGGACGAATATGAACTATTAATGGTTTTATTATTAAATGAACTATTTTGATGACATCTTTAGTAAAAAGATAATTTTCACCAAAAATAGAAACAAATAAAGAATATATAGTTGTTATGATATGAAAATAATATTGTACATAACATAAATTGAATATTGGCAGAAAAGCAAAATACCAAAAACTAAGAAGTTGACACCCACAAGACGTTACAGAATAACTCTTTCTTTTCTACTCTCTCTTTGTTATTCATGTCTGAAATTTGCATATCTTAAATTCTAGATCTGATTAATAATGATAATAAAGTCAACTCTTCTGACAATAAGATTGCTCTGTAGAGGGCAGATGAACTATAAATATGCATTTATAATGAAATATTTTTTACCGTTTTCATGCTCTTCAGAGTGATAATACATTATAATATATAGGGTACTCTCTACAATTTAGATGTTTTTAATCATACCATCTCTAGGTTTATTCAATAACAAGAACTCTAAGTTCAACGATACGTCCACTATCCACACGTACATCTATGTGATTCCTGATATCAAAGGAATTATAAACAACAGTAGTAGTAGCAGTATTATGTATGGAGAAACATTGAAAAAAAATCCACCCCGTAAATAGGTTTTTAGTGGGAGTTCATTTTGTAATGTGATTTTGGTGAAATTCAACAAAATGTGTGTGAAGTAACTTATTAATTGATCACCCCTTTTCCGATTTTTCTAATCTATCTCTGTCAACATGACATGCCACCAAAACATTGATAGTGTGTGAGTTCTTATTGAGCGACTAACCAGACCTGTTCTATTCTACTGATAAGCAACACCCAGCACTTGCAGGCTGTGAGCATAATTCAACATTATCTCCATTCCTGTAAACCCTACAATAACAGACCCCGAAGTATGACTCACCCGATTATAAGAGGGTGGAAGATATCAAGGGTGGGTTATGCGGGTACATAGCTGCCGATGCGTCACTTGCAGACTGAAGGATTAATGAGCCTTCGGAAAAATGGCCAAAACCGGGTAGATTGCTACTGATGCGTCACGTGCAGACACCCGCTGCAACATGATCGGAGGATTAATAAAGCCTCGGATAAATGTCCAGAAGCGACCGTGCGAAGGACACTGGACACTGAATGGAGATAATAATAGCCGTTTCAGTATTTCATATCGTTTTTCGCGAAAAGGCTTACTCATGGGGACAGAGTTCTTTTAATGCAGTCACTTGAGCAGGAAGATTTGTCTATTAGGCAAGGAGGAAAAATTCCGATGACTGATCGATCCGTCGTTCAGGGTGATTAATATGACAATAGGTCTGGTTAGTCACTCAATGGAAACCGTCATGAGAATAACGTGTTTTAGAACAGTGGCCTGTGGGGGGTGGGTGCCAGTTTAAATGTGATTTTTTTCGATTTTTTGGTTCTGGGTGTCATTCTTGAAAAAAGAGATATTTCAATTGGTAACACATGTCTTGAAAACATGAAAGAATCTAAAAAAAGGTCTAAACATTGCCAACATTGAACTCAAAAAATCGACCCCCCCCCAAGCAAAACAGGAAAAAAAAACACCATTTAGATCGGCAAACCTGGTTGGGGGTGATCAATTAAAAATTATGATAAGGGATGATCAATGAATTCGTTACATCTCTCATCTTTTATAGTTCTATTTAAAGTCTGGATTTTCAAACACACAGGGACCAATTTAACATAAAATTACATTACAAATTGAAACCCCTTTCACCAGAAACATATTAGGGGAATTGAGGAAAATGTCGTAGACACAAGGAGTAAATGCTGGAAATTTCATCCCTCTAGCTCCATCGGTTCAGCCTGTATGCATGTTACATACATACGTAGCTAGCCTGTCAAATCGACTAAAAACGGAAGAAACACATTTGAACGATTCTAGTGACAGTTTTGGTTGACGGTTGGAGTGTCAGCTTGGTTTTTTAGATGCATGTGATTAAATTCTCCTGATAGTCACCTATGGAGCTGAAACATAGAACCTAACCAAGAGACAGGCCTGCAAGCTGAGAAGTATGCAACGTGCACATGAGAAAATCATGCTCAACCTTACACGGAGAGATCACAAGACAGTACAGTATATTAGGAAGAAAACGAGTGTCTGTGATATGATAGAAACTATTAAAAAACTCAAATAGCAATAGGCAGGCTGTGTTGCAAGAATGAAAGACAACTGAGGGACAACACGTCTCACAACATGGATCCCCAGAGATCACATAAGAAACCGAAGCCGGCAGAACACAAGATGGAGAGATGAACCAGACAGAATCAGGAAATACTAGCTCTGCGACGCCCATTATAGAGAATTGTGGCGAATCCTGGGGAAGGTCTATGTCCAACGACGGACGTTAAAAGACCGATGATGATGATGATGGAACAAAAAGTTGAACACTGCATTTACCTCGGACAAAGAATCTCCATGAAATCCCCAATACGAAGTAAAGCATAATATCATTCCAGGCTTGGCAAGGTCTCTGTAGAGTAAGTGCAATCTTTAAAAACAAGAAAATACTATCATTGAACATTATAACTCACAACGTGGATCCCCAGAGATCATATGCGAAACTACCGCTGGCAAAAAGAGGGCCTAATGAAATGGACAATTTATTTTTCGAAATTCCCCCAACATATGTTTTTAGAAGGGGGCTCCCAATTTACAATTTAAGTACATTCTAAAGTGGCCCTTTAGTTTGTGCCTGCGTGTGTTCACACTTCTCTTCCTGATCCAACAAAAGTGAAATAACTTATTCATTGACCCCCTCTCTCAAAATTTTCAATTGCTCATCCCCAACACGGTGTGCTGCCAAAGGACAATGGCCACGTGATGGTTTTCAATGCGTGACTAAACAACCCGATTTCTTTCTCATTTTTCATTTCAGATTTCTGTCCAATCTCAGTGAAATTGATATCAATCGATAGCTCAATATCTGAAATCCGTTGATACTTAATCTGTACTTCTTTCCCTCTCATCCTGGCGATGACTAACGTTAGAGCTGGGGCACACAATATCTGCCTGTCAAGGTTAGGGTTGGTGATTTTTTAGGGTCTAAAATAATAGCAATATTTATGCAACAAGATCGAGAAAGCTTTATTTACTCAAGGTAAGAATCATAAATCTTTGTGTAAAAATCCCATTCGAAACGCTTGCTGATGAAGGAAATTTCCGTGTCCCTCACTGGCTTGGCTGTAGTACTATGAAGAAGTTGGTTCACATTCTGAAGTCTACCAGTAAAACGATTCTTGTTTCAACTTTACAAAATTCAGATAACAACGTTCTGAAACACTGAAGTCTATGTGTGTCGATTTTCAAAGATTTTCTTCTGATTATTTAAAACATGCAAGAATAAGTTTATGATGACTGTTGAGACATCCAGTATTTACGTCGACTAATGACCTGCAGATGCTTCTAGAAGGCTTACTAAAAGTTCTTCAAACAATGGTTACTATTGAGTGATTGAGTGACTAATCACTTCTGGCACACCAATCCTAAACATCCTACATGCTCAGGAGTAGTAGTTAATGCGGTATCCCTACCACACAATACTTATATATGCATATATATACGATTGAAATAACAATACTAGAATGTCTGCTGTACAAATGATTCCTTTAATTTTATCGTTCTGCCCAACTTGGCTTTATCAAGAAATATGTAGGTTATACAAGAAATAAGTGGATGGCTGAGAAGGGATATGTATCCCAAGGGATAACGGTATTCTAGTGAGGTGGTCATAAACGATTTCATGTCCTTTTGCTGTTTTTTTCCCCAGATATCATCGACTGCGTGTGTAAGTGATTTAAAATTCGAGTAGTTGGTAATTGGAGTAAATGCTGGATCTGTTCCATTTAAGTGAGGACCAGGGACATCGTATGGCATGCTAGATTATAGAGATGTTTAGTATGAATTGATTAAAGCTGGATGCGATGTCAGAAATTTTTTTGTAATGGGTAAAGGCTAGAGTCGTGATACTCTAATCATGTGTGTTGGATGATATCGACTGTGTCATCATCATCATCATCATCATCATCAGTCTTTCAACGTCCGTCGTTGGACATATACCTTCCCCAGGATGTGCCACACTTCTCTATCATGGGCTCGGACACAGCACTTTCTGAATTTGTCTAGCTCGTCCCTCCATCTAATAGTCTGCCAGCCTCGGTTGCGCATGTGATCACGGGGGATCCATGTTGTGAGTCACGATGTCCATAGGTTGTCCACCATTCTTGCAACATAGCCAGCCCACTGCCATTTGGGATTTTTAATGGATTCTATGATGTCTCGGAACCTTGTCTTTTCTCGAATGTACTGAGCTGTCTTGTGGTCTCTCCATGTGAGGCCCAGCATTTTTCTTTCATGTGCACGTTGCATGGTTCTCTGTTTACGAGTCTGTCTCTTGGTTAGGTTCCATGTTTCAGCTCCATAAGTGACTATTGGGAGGATGCATTGGTTATACACCCTTCTTTTTAGGATTAATGGGATTACCCATCACTTAAACTCCCATGACAATCGCAATTTCGCTTGTCTCTGCCCTTTGCTACCGGCCATACCTTTGTATCTCCTCCTTACATCTTGAGTCAAGCTTGGTCAATTTTTGCCACTCAAAAAAGAAATGCTAGTTATAGCTCTAAAAGATGGAAAAGTCTACACATACACACCTACACACATACGCATACACACACACACACACATACATATATATATATATATATATATATATGAATAGCAGTAGATGGATTCGCTACACAAACTTGGTGATGTTTCTGTCCTCTTCAGGCCTCATCAGGCGAATCGAACCCTCTTTGGGATAAACCCATTACATTTCAGAAGTGGTTTTATATTATTGATATATTAATATATTATTATATTACGTCATACTGCTAGCCTGATTTTTACCACTTATACTGTATGCGTATATATATATATATATGTGTGTGTGTGTGTGTGTGTGTGTGTGTGAGTGTGTATAGTTCTTTTTAGGTGTAATGATATTTTCGACAATATATAGATTACATGATTTGACGAATTATTTTCATATAAATCATTTCTAAACTGTCAAACTGTCAAATAACACCTCCAGCACATAACAACGTTGCATGATCAGCATGACAACGATAAAAACAACACTCATGTAAAAAATATAATTTGTCTACGATCTGATGACACCAAAGGAAGGCCAGAGAGTACTATGGCAGTAACGTTAAGATTTTAGTAAGAGAGGAGGAAACAGATCCATAAGAATCATTGTATAAAAACTAAACACGCACACGCACACACATGCACACACACACACACATATATATATATATATATATATATATATATATATATATATATATATATATATATATAAATAGTAGATTGTGGATTCGCTACGCAAACTAGCCCATGTTTCTGCCCTCTTCGGGCCTCATCAGGCGAATCTACTATTTATTTATTTATTTATTTCCAGCTCTACTTTAAAACAACTTAACTCCATGAGTAAAATGTTGTATGTATCGAGCACTCTATGAAATAAATCCATTGCATTTCAGAAGTTGCTTTATATTATTCATATATCATTATATCATGTTATACTGCTAGCCTGATTTTTACCACACACACACACACACACACACATATATATATATATATATATATATATATATATATATATATATATATATATGCTAAATACTTTGAGAGCTAGGAAAGAAGGTGAAACGAGGGAATTAATAGTTAATACCACGTCCAGGTCCCCTGGTATCACCTCTAACGGAAACCTGCTCATCCATCGATTTATCCAACCGAGCTTTTCCCCACTTTAGATTTCACCTTCTCATCGGGTGAGTCACGCCCTGGGACCATGCGTTGTTGCAGACACGGACAGAATATTTGTTATCCCATTACTTGCAGATGACTGAAAGTTCAGTCATTTCAATTCTATGGAACAACAGCAAACAAAAGGAATCTCCGTAAGTTGTACAATGGATCATTCCACTAAGAGTTAAGGATGTTTTTTTTTTCTACCTTACTCTATATTTCTCTGCCCGTAACTTTGAATGAACAGGTTCTTTGTTCACAGAGAAAACAAACATTTATTTTGCACCAACCTAAATAATCAAAATTACCAAAGCATTTTATCCAGATAATGATCTTCATCATTAATTATTTAGTTGCCGTCGTTGGACATTGACATTCCCCATGATTAACCAGTTCATTCTATCGCGGATCTCATGTACTCAGTACTTTCTGAACTTTTTTAGCCTTTTCATTTCCTGCTGACCACAGTTTCACGTATGACCTCAGGGAAATCCATGTTGCGAGTCGTTTTATCGAGCAGTTGTCTGAAATTCTTACAACATGACCAGCCCATTGCCATTTGAGTTTTCTAATGGACTATATGATATCTCTGAATCCTGTTTTTTTTCTCCTGTAATATACTACACAGTATAGTGATGTCTCAGGGTGATGCTGGGCACGATCCTCCCCTGAGCTTAAATTTTTTTCCAATCATGTAACTCTGTAGACCGAGCCTTGAACCTTTCAGTACGGGATGTCAAAGTTTTCTTTAGTTTTCAAGTTGGTCTAGCTGATTGGCTGGTTGTCTATGTATACATGTGCCATCTCCGTGTAATGTTGAGCATTATTTTCTCCTGTGCTGTTCGTGTGGTTTTTAGTGTGAGCTTCAATCATTTGGCCAGAATTCATGTTTTGAGAGAAAACATCGAGAAAAACCGAACTAAATGAAGTCGTCAACAAATCCCTCCAGCCCCAAAAAGGAGTAAGAGAAGGTAAAACCAGTTCACACGAACTTTTCACGGCTTGCGTCGAGACGATCTGGCCTGGGAGAATGGAGGAATCAAAATTAGTGAATATCTAAACAACCTCAGATTTGCAGACGAGATTGCCCTTTTCACATATGAACCCCAACTAATGAAAAAAGCAAGGAAGTCAACTTACACATAAACTTCAGTGACACACGGTCATATGCAACAACCACATTGAGAATAAAAACACAACTGCCAAAATAAAATCGAAGATGCAAAACTGGAGATAGTAGACCACTACATCTACGTAGGACAACGGATCTCTATGAAACCAACAAAAGAAGAAGAAGAATCACTCTAGAATGACAAGCCTTTGGCAGAACAAGCTCAACCTTCAAAAACAAGATCCCATTATTCCTCAAAAGAAGAATATACAACCAATGCATCCTCCCCATAGTCACTTATGGGGCTGAAACATTGAACCTAACCAAGAGACCAACCTGCAAACTGAGAAGCATGCAACACGTGCATGAGAGAATCATACTCAATCTCACATGGAGAGATCACGAGACAGCATACTATATCAGGAAGAAAACGGGAGTCCAAGACATCATAGAATCTACTACAAAAACTTAAATGGCAATGGGCAGATCATGTTGCAAAAATGGCAGATAACCGGTAAACATCACGACTCTCAACATAGACACCTCGAGATCACATGCGAAACTGAGGCTGGCTGAATACATGATGGAGAGACGAACTGGACAAATTCAGAAAATACTGGCACCGCGACACCCACGATAAAGAGATGTGGCCAATCCTTGGTAATGCCTATGTCCAATGACAGACAATAAAAGACTGATGATGATGATGATGATGATGATGATGATGATGATTATCTAATATGATCCTGATCTAAAAGTAAGCGCACATATCAGCCCGCCATCAAGATGTTTGATGAAATAAAACATTTCCTATGATCGAAACAACGAGAACTGCTGTTTTGATCTTTGTGTAACTCCACTCTAAGTCGAAGGCTGGAGTAGTGACTCTTGTCTTCACTGTGTTTCAAACAAGCGTTCACTATAACCCTTATCTTCTTCCCATTACATCCGTTCACCAGGGCTAAAAGTTATCAACTCTATGTTCTCTAAATAGGCTCTGCAAACAGACTGCTTTTCGTCGCCTTCGTGTCTGAAACGTCTCCGGAATTCAACTCTAACCCCATGAAAGTTTGTTTACAATAAATGTCCGTGTTTCACCTTATCCCAGTGCAATTGGACTTCCGCGTACCTAGCTGAACCCTGACCCAACATTCTCGAGCCCGGCTCCCCATTTTCCACTTGCAGACCTCTCACTTAGTCCTGACTCCCCCTCCCGTACAATGTTTGACTTCCTGTTCCCTTGTTTCTCTACTGTGAAACAAGGATAAGAACAATCCTCATCTATTTTAGGAGAGAAAACTATGCGCTCTTAATCTGTATTGTCTCGTTAAACTAAACTGATAAATAGAATTAACATTTCCCTTCTGTGATTTAAAATCATGACCGAATGATAGGCAAGCAACTCTCTGACTGAGTCACGCTGACAAACCTTACATATATTGGAAAATTTTCTGTTATAATTTTTTTTATTCATTACATATATATATATATATATATATATATATATATATATATATATATATATATTATGAATAATGTATAATATATAATAATATATATAATATATATATATATATATATATATATATATATATATATATATATATATATATATATTATGAATAATGTATAATATATAATAATATATATAATATATATATATATATATATACACATATATATATATATATTATGAATAATGTATAATATATAATAATATATATAATATATATATATATATATACATATATATATATATATTATGAATAATGTATAATATATAATAATATATATAATATATATATATATATATATATATACATATATATATATATTATGAATAATGTATAATATATAATAATATATATAATATATATATATATATATATATATATATATATATATATACATATATATATATATATTATGAATAATGTATAATATATAATAATATATATAATATATATATATATATATATATATATGTACATATATATATATATTATGAATAATGTATAATATATAATAATATATAATATATATATATATATATATATATATATATATATATATACATATATATATATTATGAATAATGTATAATATATAATAATATATATATATATATATATATATATATATATATATACATATATATATATATATATATATTATGAATAATGTATAATATATAATAATATATATAATATATATATATATATATATATATATATATATATATATATTATGTATATATATATATATATATATATATATATATATGTATATATGTATGTATATATATATATATAATATGAAATAATATTAACGAAAGAATATCCTAACCAGGGCATTAGTGCCTTGGCCCTTCTAAAATACCCCCCGCCAGACTTCACGTACATATCCCAGTTTCGCTCCCGCTTCGGAAACAGTCTGAGAAGTCATTGTTTCTCTGTCCTTAATTTCGTCCACGGTCTGAGGTTTCCTTGCTTTCAACGACGCAAAGACAGAAGTTGTAGTGAGCCAATTGTCAACTACAGTGGCGGGGACGTGAGTGATGTGATGTTGGGTCTAAAATCCTGCACGAGACGTGAAGAATGGACGGGCCCAGTCATTGTGAATTTGACGGTCTCTTAGTTCACATGATCATTCTATAGAGTCTCACTAAGCCGACAATGTAACCCAACGGAAGTATGTCTGTTCATGCCACGCTACCGGTTCTCGTTGATCACTCAAACAAGGTCATAACGTGATCAATCTCTTTAGGTAGCATGCTGTGTTGAGGGTGATCAATCAAATGATTGGAAAAAAGGTTGAACATGGAATAAGTTACTTCTCTCACATAATGTTGGGCCATGATCGCTAAAAACAAGCACGGAAAAAATAAGGGGTCCATTCAGCATACACTTACACAGCTAGTGAACCCCCGTCCCCGAAAACTTATTTAGGGGGTGATTCTTAAAGAAATAAAATAGACATAATGGGGGTAAATGTTGAATATTCCAGCCCTCTAAATCCATTGCCGCTGCCTATACTCGTGATGCATACAAACACACACATACATTCATATATACATACATGGCCAGCAAGCCAGCTAGTGAGCTGGTGAGCAGGACCAATTTGAAAACTGAAGAAACCTATTTTGACAGATTTAAGGACGGTTCTGTTTGATAGTTTTTGATACCTAATCTAACTACAATTGAAGAAGTCTCTGTTTGTGTGTTTGCATCGATCAAGTAACCCAACAGGTGAATAACTGACAACTCTCGGTTCTGATGGATAATTGAAAAGTCTAGCTTTTCAAATAATAAACGTGAACATAGTCAGGCACAGTCTAGAGACCAATTTAGCATAAAATTACAACGGACATTGAGTACTCAACCGCATCATCGGACATTGTTTCAAACGGAGTTAACTCCCCTGATTTTGTTATATAGTTGCATGAAGTTGACTTTAGCTAAATAAATTAATCAGCACACAAGGTAGTGCAGTGTTGAGTTTTAAGATTTTTTTTGTCTGGGGTTCTCAATAAATCTAATAAAACAATCCAGATTATAGATATCTTATCTAAAATCATAGATCTAAATTTAGATCTAAAATATATTTGGAAACATCGAAGAGAAATAGTTTCGTACAACAGACGGAAAGTTACGTGACTATTATGACTGGATGTTCAACACAGTATGAAGTCCTTTCCCCTCTGAACGTTCACTCTTGAATCAGGCACTGTCCTCATTACTTTTAATACCCAATATGAAATTTTCAATCAAGGGAAGTAAGAAGACATTATTTCTAACGGAGTTAACCCCCCTGATACGCCTATCAAGCCGATTTGCTTACGATTTTCGCGTTGTTTTAACTATCGCATTAAAAAAAAAGTCAACCTTTAACAGACAACAAACCTGTCAACATAGGTTTCTCCAGTTTTCAAGTTGGTCTGCTTGGCTGACTATGTAGGCATAACGTGTACAGGCTCCATCAATAAAGCTAGGAGGATGAAAATTAAATAATTTACTCCTTATCATGTCTACAAGAAACGTTTTGTTTTCAGTCATCCCCTAATAGGTTTTCAGTTGAGTGTTTCCAATGTGAGTTTATGCTAAATTGGTTTTCTAGGTTATGCCTGGCTGCGTTCACGTTCATAATTTGAAAATTCAGACTTTTTAGTGGTACATCAAAAGGGGAGAGAAGTAACATTCATTGAGTACCCCTTTATCATTTTTTTAATTGATCACCCCCAACACGGCATGCTGCAAAAAAGGTTGGTCATGTGACAGTTTCTATTGGATTATTATTATCATTATTATTATTATTATTATTATTATTATTATTATTATTATTATTATTATTATTATCATCATTATTATTATTATTATTATTATTATTATTATTATTATTATTATTATTATTATTATTATTATTATAATGAAGTTTTCTCACGATCGTTGGATTTCACTGGGGATCAAGTGACAGCGTGTTTCCTCGATACTTCAGTTTTTTCTTAATTATGATAATTTACACTCGTTGAATTTTCACAGTATGTGACATGATGTTATATTCAAAATGGATACTATTTTGAAAATATACAGAAAATTGATTATAGATTATCTACAAATAATACGAAATAATAGATAGAAATAAGGCAGACAAACTTTTTTTTCTCTGTAATCAATTTTTACTTCATCCAGAACACGTAGTTGTTTGGTCGAACGACGTAACCATGAAAAATGTTGATGGGTTCCCTCCCATTTTTCTTTTAGATAAGTATGTGTTTGTGTGGTCATTTAAGATTTTGTTTATGTGTTGGTGTCTTCCAGCGCTCCTGTCAATACTATTTTGGCTCAAGATTTGAAAGTTAGCATCGGTACTTCTCTAGCCTCTTTCTAAATTTTGATTGAACAAAAGGGCTCCCTTCAAAAACCTTTTACGGGCCTTATTTTAACAGGTTTATTAATAATATCTAGATCCCCCATAATCTAAATGTTTCTAGACGTTTTTTAAAACTTTATTTTAGATGTTTTCCGATGGAAAGCGCCAGTAGTGTCATAATAAAATTTATTCTGACCATATCTAGGCTTGGATGGATTTTTTTTTTTTAATTTTTTTTTTTACTTGACTTCAAATTTTGACGCTACGGTTGTTCAATTATTGACTGTGATGGCGAGTTTCCTTTCTTTTTTTTACATCAGTCCCTAAATATGATGAGTAGATATGATATACAGTAGTCAACTAAAATATATATATACGTGAAGATAAATAAATATCTGGAAACACTAAAAGAAATATAAATGTATATAAAGTGTAAAGTAGAAAGGTAACATATTCGGCAGAGTGGCTTAGCCAAAGAAGTTCAAGCCCTGCGTGAACAAAAGACACGTCAAACATATTGTCATGGCTTGATAAAAGGAAAACAACGAGTTGCCAATCGTGTGACCAACTAAGTACACGTCGTCATATGTAGCTGATGTTGATTTGACAAAGGGATGGATTTAGTAATACAACCAATAAAACATTGCGTAAACATTTTGTGCTGAGGTTGTTCTCATTTTTTCGTCTGTTACTTTAGGCATCTGAAAAGTATTGGAGAGATCGTAATGATGCTCAGCGTAAAACTGGCAAATGGTCCCCCTGTAAACTTTACTCAGCATGGAATTTCCCTCCCAAAGATACACAATATGCCCATATTTGATGAATGTTTTTATCAGACGAGGACGCTACAGCAAAAACCCACCATCATGAAGAAATAAACATTAATACATATAGTAAAAAAGTACGGCACTTTATTATTTTTCTTTTTTGAATTACATGCATATTAGTACAGAGAAACATTTACCAAGCACATTTTATCCATCTATTTATCCTAAATTCTTCTACAAATTTCAGCTGATAACTTCCTATTAATTCATTTACTGTCCCAGCTGATATAAATTTATCGAAGTTTTTCAGACTTGAACCATATTTTCCCTTTTTTATGTAAGATAATAAACTATATCAGAATTTCAAAATTATTTGGGAGGGAGAATCACTTCGTTTTTATGACTTCGTTTTTGTAATTGACTCAAGTAGTAAGTATCTTGACTTATCTTGACCGGATAAACATTAGAATTCCGTAATTTGTTACATTATTCATCATCTTGTAAGTTTTAATTAAGTTTCCTAATGATCTCTTTTCAAACAATGTTGTCATGCCCAACTTTTCTAGTTTTCCCCAATAAATCTCTCATTACACCGTTCGTTCAGGTAATTTTTCTTTGTACGGTCTCCAATTTCAATTTCCAATCTAAAGGTACATAATCCAATAAAAAATTATTGAGTTATTTCCCTTGGATCAATGAGCACCAGATCGGCATGTATTAAATTAAATAGATTTTCCACTACAACAGAAGTCAATATCTATGAATGCTAAAATATTTTTCGTTCAAACCGAATTTGAATAGGTTTATAGCGTTTATAAGAAAGGAAGGATTGAGAGAATGGGTAATGAGAGAATAATATTTTTTCTCTTTTTTACGTCACACTACATCATAGTATTCATTTGGTGAAAAGCAATTCTCGAAATAAAAGAAAAAGTACAAGAAATTGACCCCCCTCCAAAAAACCCAGACTGTACAGTGTTTATAACTAATGTATACACATCATATATGTATATTTATAACCTTTTCATTTTCCAATTATTTTTGAAGCAGTGATTATTTATTATTGCTTCAGACGTTTCAAAGGAGATTAACTTGAAAATCAATTGAAAACAAATGGCTTTATTGCGGAATCAAACGTAAAAAGAAAATTGCTATCAAAATTGAATAAACAACGTCGAAGGTTTTCAACTGTCTGTTCTTTTTCATCTCTTGTTTCTATCTGGTTTAGTAAGCTGGGTTTTAGACCGACTTTTTCCCTTATTTATAACTGGTCTTTAAGGTAAGGAACTTCACTAGTGAGATTTTCTGAAAGTCATATATCTCCGAAGCGATTACACTTTAATGAAGCTGAAACCTTCATTACTGAACCAAAAAGAGAAATTGAAATACGTTATACTATCATTCTATCTCTTCGTATGCACGACCGTGTGTATGTTTGTACTCTGTCACATTGAAGGACGCAACTGACGTTGTGAAAAAGAATTTTATGTTCTGATGATGTGATAAAAATGCTGAATTTGAAGAACAATAAGAAATAAACGAGTAATTAGAACACACAAAATTGATATTTAGTTCAACAGAATTCTGTTTTCGAAGCTCGCGATACGAATCTCAATCATAAACGTATTTTTCAATACAATTTATACTTACATGTTTCGTGTAAGCCATCATTTCAACCACAGCAATTATCATAGTTGATATAGATACATTCTATAATTACTTAAAGAAAATTATATACTTTAATTGCAGAAATATACATATACCAATTATAAGTAGAGATCTTGATATTTTTCCAATGTTTGAACTTTCGAAAAAAATCTTCATTCTGTGGGACGTTTCCACGTCCATATCTGTGCGACAAAAAAGTTCTTTTAGCCAAATTCAAGTCCAGGTTGCAGTTGACTTCGTTTTTTCACCGTAACAACAAAAAGAACAAGAATCACCAAAATTAGAGAAGTACACTGTTCTCTGTTAGTTCATTATGGCAAATTAATCCCAGCAGGTATATAAAATAAACATTCCCCTGTCGTGATTCAAAATCACGACCTTGTGATTGATAGAAGTCTCTCTTACCAACTGAGCCAAGCTAACAACATATATTTAAGTATTCATTTATCATATATACTATACAAAAGTTGTCGTACTCATCTTCAGATGGATTCGAAGTAAGAGTGGAATCTAATCCCACCCCACAACGGCCAAGTTTATGGTTCGTTCGGATTGATATCTTTATCTTTGTTGTTTTTTCCTAATCAGATTGATTCAGATTTACTCTTTGGTCTTCTACGTGTGTTTTATGTATTTTTGGATGTTGAACGTTTTTCTGGTAAAAAATGCAATTCAACCCTTGCATGTAACCCTCGGTGAATGTGTTCGCGGGTTTTTGAGATTTGAAATAAAAATGGCGGCCGAATCCTGTTTTTATACGGATGAGCATAAAAAAACTACCAGGATGCATGTTTCCACACTTTTTTTTTCACATTTTGAACAATTTTGCGTGAAATCTCACCTAACACACTGAGGTGGATTGCAGGGGAATTTTAGCATATTAATCTAAATGAAATCGGGCTTCTAATGATACCAAATTTAGCTTTAAGCGGACGTATTATTATTATTATTATTATTATTATTATTATTATTATTATTATTATTATTATTGCAATCCTTGAATTCTCGAAAATCGTGACTATCACTCACAGAAAATCCTGCTGCCGGAGTAGCGTGATGCATGGTAGCTTAAAACACAACGGTGCTAAAATGAACGTTACTCAGCGTCATCTACAGCATGAGCAAAAACAAGAAATATTCTTTGATCGTTCTAATAGCTATCTGTTTAGTTATCTGTCTGTACATCTGTTTATCTGTCTGTCCGTCTATCTATCTATTTGTGCATCGGAATCAAACAATCAAAACTAAAAAGAAATAATTAACAACCATTTAATTCACCAGAAAAACAAAAACACATGAGAAATACCAACACAGAATTTTCACAATGCCTCGCACTCCAACAGCAAGGTGGTAGTCGAGTACCGAAAGAGGTTCTATTGACGGTCATTCAGGGGGTAGATTTAATGGTAAGTGGCGTAATCGTACCATTTAATAACCAAGGAAAGGAAACCACTTCGTCTGGTTAAGGTCGATTGAGGTAACCATAAAAGATTCTTCGTCCGATAAGTTAAAAACTCTTCATTTCTAGGCGTTTCATATGAGTAAATGTTTTTAAATCAGTTCATTATCAGCTGTACACTATGTTCATTACGTTGATTGTTGTAATGAGAAGCCAGAAAAAAGCCACTTCTTAACTGGTTTGCTTTGCTGACTCGAATGCAATAACTCGTCTTAATGAGTCATCACTCCAGTCCTCTAATGATACTTGGGTAACCTCTTTTTATCTTTATGCATAAATTATTTTCGTGTGATATTCTTTTGTACATATTAGATGATCTGTTACAAATGAAACTGTTTTAAACATACAATGCTACTTTTTATTTCCATGCAAGAACAGAAAGTTCCCGGATAAGGCAAATATATATATATATATATGTATATATATTCACATCAGCATTAAATTACAATTGGCTACCAGTTTCTTCGTAATTGTCCCCTTGGGAATGTACGCAGTGATCTCTGCGACGCTTTCATGACATAAAACAGCTGCGGAAGTCCACTTCCCGAAGGCTGTCCTACATCGACTGCGATTTAGTTTAAATTTCATGTGCGGTATTGTCTTCGGGTAGTACCAACTTTCATCGCCTGTGAAGATTTTTGGGAAGAACGTCGATTCTCTTGTTAAGTTTCTCCTGTAGCTTAAGGCACAAGTCAAAATGCTGCTGCTTTTGTTCGAGTGTCAAGAGCCGTGGGACAAAATTTGCTGCAACGCGATGCATGTTCAGTTTTCTATGATGATCTCCTGGTACCAAAGCTGATTCCACCCACGCGAGAGAAACGATGGACTTTTCGGCAACGGTCCCTATGGATCAGTTCTTGAATTTCTTCGCCGTTTCTGGCGTTTTCCTGGTGATGGGTTGCCCTTGACTCTTATCATTTTGAACCAACATTCGACTGGCCTTGAACGCGCTTGCCACTCCAAAACCTAAAAAATATTCGCCAAAAGCATGAAGAAGCATTTCAAGCCTCTCGATGGCAATAGGCCGAGCTTCTTGTGCGTTGCTCGAATTGTCCAGCAATCGTAAATATCACAGAGATGCTCTCGCAGGACGTCACAAAACTTCAAATCGATAGCACGAAGCCAATCGGCAGAATGACTGACTAGCCTTGGTAACAATGAGCGTCAGCGGCGTGCCTATTTCCATTGAACGGTACATTCATAAAACGTGGAGTCCGGGAAATTTCCGATATCATCTCGTGTAATTGGTAGCGAACGCGTTAGACCAGTAGAGGAAGCAATGGACATCTCCTCGTGTCTTTGAAACACTCATCTTCATTTCCAAACAGTAGATGAGATTGAGCCAAGTAAGTGAGACTTTAGTTCGAACCATCAGAATTGAAAAAAAATGGCGATTTTTTTTATCATGGTATGGAAAACAATTTAAAGTAAATGTCGTTTGAAACTTCCGGATTGGATGGAGATTATCTATTCAGGAATATACTCTCACGTGATTAATCTCTCGCAATACAATATACGTAGGCCGGGATGTTGGAATGCGCAGGGGGTAGGGAAATTTGGTAAGTTCTGAACAGAACAAAGTCGTTAGAGATAGATTTCTATGCCGTACACAGGGAAAAGACTCAAGAATGAAAAGTTCATAACTGAAGTAAGAATTTCTCCCGTCAATGTCAATTTTTTAACACAAATCTCATCTAGAACAGGTTTGATTAATGAATAATAAGTCAATACTCCCGCATTTTGTCTGGTAGAGATCATTAAAAAAGTCTGAATTTTCCAAAAAAACAAACGGGGACAAATTGATAGAACAATTTAACATAAACTTACATTGGAAATTGAACTCCTTACTGAAAACTTATATAAGAGGATTTTATAAAAATATGAAAAAAAGTTTTTTCCTGATATAATTGATTGTAGAGAGTAAATATTTAGATTTTCTGCCCTTTAGTTCCATAGTTGCGTTTTCAAGAGTTGGACACAAAGTAAGTTATTACTAGTTGACACAGAAGTTTTACACTTCAATAAAAGTACTGACCGCTTGCAAGGACTGGGAATAAATATCCCCTCATCATTTTACGCTGATTATTTTTTAATATCTCACGTAATTGCACAATTTTTAAGACTGATCCAAACTGAGAGTAGGAAGTGATACCAAATAACAGGCCAATTCAAAAACTGAAAAAAAAAATGAAACAAGCCTATATTGACATTTGGTGATACTTCAGGTTGACGGCTTCTAATATCAGAATCAGTTTGAATTGAGAAATAATGAAAACAACTAAAAAGGATTCGCTTCGTATTTTCTATGCAGCTTGGGCAGATATCCCAGAAGAGAAGATACCGGACCTGATAGATTCAAAGCTTGAAAGAGCAAAGACTTTGGAATAAGCTAAAGTTGAGTCTACTAAATTTCACTTTGCCAAATACTGCAGAACTGTTAACTCACTCATGTCTAAAGCGAGATTTCGGTATAACTAGACATATAAGGTGAATGGGAGTCTATTGGTTTGACATTGCAAATTTATTCATAAAAGAAAATGAAAAGCATATTTGAGAGTGTTCATAAGTATATTTTTGAGGATTTTTTTTTTAGGTAGGACTAAATATAAGCCTACAGGCAATATGGGTTAGGGCCGCTAAAAAAAAACATTTGTAAAACTCGTCGTCAAAGTCAATAGTATAACAACCAAAGGATCAAAATTTGAAGTTATTTGACATATGAGGTGAATGGAATTCTATTGGCTTGACATTGCAAATTTATCCGTGAAAGAAAATGGAAAGCATATTTGGAAGTGTTCACTAGTATATTTTCATTGGATTTTTCTTTAGGATGGACTAGATATAGGCCTACAGGCAGATAAGGGTCAGGGCCGCTAAGAAAAGTTTGAGTCAATAATATAACAACTGTGGGATCAAAATTTGGAGATATGTGAAAAAAAAATCAATCGACAAATAAATATGGCCAGAATTAATTCTTTGCTATTTATGACATCACTGGCGTTTTATACCAGAAAACATCTGAAATATGGTGAAAAATAAAAAACCTGAGAAAACCCCAATACATATCAACAAACATTTACATTCTCCAGAATTTCGTGTTCCGTGTTTCGAACCCAGCATGGTCGGATATATTACGCATAAGAGATGATAACAAACCTGATTAATTCGATGCCTGAAAGAATAAAAACAAAAAAGATGATCTGAGCAAACCAACCAAATTTTAATTTTTTTCCAATGAAGTATTCTTCTTCTTCAGTTTAGATCATTTTAATAATGGCTCACGGAGAAATCAAAATCTTCATTTTACCTAAAACAATATAATAACATTTTACCCGTCAGAAATGAGTGGGTTATCAAAGTATGAATCGGCACAAAGGAGCCTAAAGCTATTTTATTACGAAATTTGTTCTTAATAATTCAAGTATTTTAATTTCATTCTTTTTAAGTCTCAACTTATTTCAAGCTGTTTAAATGCGTGATGATCAGACATGAAGTCTTACGAATTCTACAGCGTAATTTTTTATGTCATGATATGAAGATAAATCAACCAATGAGATCAACCCATTTGAGCGCAAACAAACAAATAAATAAATCGACAGAAAAGATGCATAGAAGCTCATTATATGGTTAGATACCACATACAAGTTTTCACACACGCACACACACACACATGCACACATATATACTTTTAATGATGACCCTAAAGGAATCCTCTTCCTTGATTTCCATTTTTACTTCCGAAGCAAAACATCTGATGTTAAATTGATTTGCAACAGAAACACTTTAACCTCTGAAAGGCACACACACACACACACACACCATATGTTACTGAAGATAGAAACCCTACCCAAAACATGTATAGCGTACTAATTAATTTGTTTATGGATTAATCAGTTAATAGACAAATTCTAAACAAAGACTTCATATACTTTTACTCCTGCGTCCGTCTTATTCCCTATTGTTCACACACACACACATATATATATGTATATAAACCCCAAATTTACTCTAATCTACCCATAAATGCATGCATTCAATTACAACAGCACCCCAACTGTTCCACCCCAAAGAAAAGAGAACCAGAAAACATAACCAACCACATCACTCAAAGCCCCCAAATTAAAACACATGATGAAAAAGAAAAAATCCAGTTGTACATAAAGGGAAGAGAAAAAACGGAAAAGACAGTTTTCTGTTGATCACAATGACAGCGTGAAACTGATCAGTTTTAACTTAATTAATGAAAATTGAATCTTTGGAAAAAAACGCTGTTATCTGTAAATAGGATTGTCTGTTTTTACTTTTGTTTTGTCCCTCTTTGTACACTAGTATGAAATATAGCGGTTCGATTCTCAACTTCACAGTTAATTTTCGTACGAGAAGCGTGTCACCTGGTCACAGATATCAACTCTTGCAAGAAAGGACATGATACACCCTGAAAGCTGCACATGTTCGCAGAGTAGTCAATTCAGAGCTTCTCGCGCTAAATCCAACACGTTTCTTGTTTTTGCAGTGCAAAAAACCCACTAAATTAGCGCGGGTGAGCTTAAAGATTTCAGCCATACTTTGGTGCGTGTTTTTTTCCACCATTCCAAGCATCTTTTTATCGTGTTTTGACTAGTTTTAACTAAAATTCTTTTCAGCGATTTTTTGCGCTTTTTTTTTTACTGACAAACTAGGGCAAGACTAATTTTTGAGAGGACAACACTGCATGGTGTCCATAGCAAAAGAATGAAGGCTGCTTTACTGAAACGGACTCAGATGTCGAAATCTTCGTCGAAAATTTGTCTTAATATGTTGTACCTCAACCTTGATAAGAAAAAAACAAAAAAAACAAAACAAACAAGAACCATGAGTTCAACGGTGCGTCCACCATCTGTGGTAGTAGTAGCAGGGGAGATAGGGGGTGGAAGATCAAGTAATCTTCTTTTGATTCAATCGATTCTCATACTTGTAAAATATTGCGTTATTCTTTTGGCCTTTTCTATCAAGATATCATTAGCAACTGGGAACAAAATTGAATACATTTTCTTTTAATCATGCTTTCCAACATTGTCACGGCTTTTGATGACATCTTATCATTTATTTTCTTAAAATCTTATAATCTTTCTTCCTTCTTCTGTTGTTCAACGTGAGTGGGACCGACGGATCGACGGAACAGCGTCTAATAGAGATGTGTGAACACATGTATTTCACTTCTGTTGACCAGTGTAATAAATGGGTGTATACTTTGCAGACAGCGCTCCAATTTTATTGACTAATATCTTGACTGATATATCTTATCACATTAATCCAATTAATTGACTATATCAGTCTTAGATAAGAGAATTTTAATGTGGTCTTAATGAACATCCAGGAAGCCTCATTTTGTGCTCTTGGTGGAAATAGAGTTTGTGAGCCATCGATCACACACACACGAACACACACACACACACACACACACACACACATATATATATATATATATATATATATATATATATATATATATATATATATCGTTATTCTTATGGTTCTTGTTTTTTCTTATCAATGTTGCTGTAAGTTTTTAGATAAATTTTGGAGGCAGATCACGGCTTCTGAGTCTGTTTCACTATATATATATATATATATATATATATATATACATATATATATATATATATATATATATATATGTATATATATATATATGTGTGTGTGTGTGTGTGTATAAAATAACTTTGTTTCTTACGTGAGTGTACTTATCAATCGGTCATACAGGTTTCTTTTACAGCGTTTCGTACTACTTTTTATCAACAATGAAAATAGTTTTTTTTTCAACGACAACAAAAATCTTCTCTCCCTGTCTCACACTCTACTCCCAGTCTTCCCATCTCTCTCTCTCTCTCTCTCTCTCTCTCTCTCTAGATAAACTTATATATATTGAAGGATGTAATCGGATAAAACGAGACAGAGAGGAAGAGAAATTATGAATATATGCCTATTATAGAGAAAGTATTTTTGAGAGGCAGAAATCGATATATATATATATATATATATATATATATATATATATATATATATATATATATAGAGAGAGAGAGAGAGAGAGAGAAAGAGAGAGAGAGGAATATATCTCGTGCAAACATGCAAAAACAAACAATATATCTATACACACACATACGCACACACATATGTATATATATATAAGCATATATATATATGTATATAATACGGAGCATTATATATTTACTTCAAATACTTGAAAAGAAACATTATATATATACATTTACATTATGTATATATATATATACATACATATATATATATGTATATATATATATATATATACATACATATATATATATATATATACATATATATATATATATATATATATATATATATATATATATATATATATTAGAGTGGACCAATAAGTCTGTCCCCTTACACATCTGGACTATCAGCTGAATTTTGATCTGAAATTTTCACACTATAATGTTCCGTCTGTTTAATCTATGTATGAGCATTAGGTTGGGTGCATCGACAAATAAGAAGATAATGCTGCAAAATAAATATTTGTTGCGTATAATGGATGTTTCTTTTCATCATTGGACAATGGATCTATTGTTCAACGAACGTACACGCACACACACAAAGCCTACGTATACATATTCATATATTATAACATATATATATATATATATATATATATATATATATATATAGTTCTTCTATTCCCTCGTTGCATAACGTCGACCATAAACTTGGGAACTGGTGATGTTTCCATGGTGACTTACTTACAAACGACAATAAACTTTAGGGGTCGGCGCCGTGCTTTCGGAATCGGTAGAAGCAAAGGAATCTCAGCCTAAACGCCTTCACATGAATTTGAAGTTTGGATAAAAGTCAAGAACAAAACCCATTTCGTTGTAAGACAAAGACCCTGGTGAAAGGCAAAAGTCGAATGCCAGGAACCAATTGTGATATGGGTCTTTGATATCCTTTGAACTTGCCAATAGCAGTCAGGCAAAGCCTAGAAGCAACGACAACCCAGTGACATTGAGCAAGAGGGGCTTTTCAAAAGCCTTGAGTCACGAGTCTCTTACGTCGACCAGATTGCCTCAGAAGAAGAAGTAGCTATAATATTGCCAAGATATGAGAGTCGCGAATGGAAGGATAGGTTTTTGGAGAATCAAACACAATTCTTACCAAATATCTCCTGGGAAGCGAAATCAGTCCTTGGATCACTTCCCAAAGATCAAAAGATCATAACAGTTCACACAAAAGGAATGAATCGGTTGTAATGAAAAAAAAAACGTGTAGGAAGACGAAACCTGGAAGTACAAAAGAGCCTGGAAGATATAAAAATGAGTGTCTCGCAAATATAATAATGTCTAGATATAAAAAGGTAGAAATAAAGATCTTTCCTTGTATTGTCCACGGAGAGAAACGGTCTGAGGTCGTAAAGAAGAATAAGTATCACTCCTAAAAAACACAGTTGATACAACTCCACAAAGAACCATCTTGTTTGTATGGCATTCCAGAGATATTCTAGGCAAATACGTTTTGGTTGAGTGTGACAAGATTTGAGCTTCTTCTTGGTTGATATTCTAAAACTACTTTCAAGGCAAAAGACTGCCGTAAGAAGGCTGTCCCGAAGAAAATTGTGAAACTGATCAATGTGTTAATATAATTGTAAATACTTGAAAATTACTGGACAAGAATATTTTAACCTGAAAGAGACGAAAAGATATTAACGAAGTGGCGTAAAATTGTTATTTATAGCGGCAAGTATTCACTTGTAACTAAACTTTGTAAAATAAGATTGTTCAATTTTGCTTGTGCATTAATGAATAATGATTCCTGTTCAGTGTTTTCTAAAGTTTGTTTTTCCAATTATATTAGCAAATTGTGCCGCACGCATTTCCCTAATGGTCCTGTTTTCTTTAATATTGATATGTACACGTGAAATCATCAACTTTAACTACTATTGTTTAAATAAAAGTAATTATCAGGTGGATTCGAACTAGAAATCTTTCAACTGAAAAAAGGGGCACATCAACCACTGCATCAAGGAAACATATGTGCTGGAGCTAATTTACTTTTGAATATAAATCATCTGCGCCTGACTTTCAAATTTTTTCTCATTTCCAAAACTGAAACTCTTTACTGCCTAATTTCAACTTTCAAAAACAATCTCTGCAGTACTCTTCTGGGATCGCCACAAACTGTTCCGATGCATTCTCCTTAATCTCTTCCCTTTCGACGGCAAGAACCAAAATGTTGCTGGAAACCAAATCTTGACACTATGGGAACTGACATCGTTAGGTGATGCAATATTTTGCCCACAAAACCAGCGCAAGACCGAAATAATTGGCAGATTTAATCAATGTGAATACGACAGTTGCATTATATTCTAGCTCACTGATAAGTGCTTCATAACTGACTAAGTGACTTTGATGGAGAGTGTCTGTTCATACATGTGCAGTAAGATCCCTTATGACCAGACCCTCAGTTACACCAAGGCTGCGTAACCAGTTCCAAATGGCTGGATATATATATATATATATATATATATATATATATATATATATATATATATATATATATATATATTTATATGGGTCATTTATGTGCGCACATTTGTCTGTATGTATGTGCCTGTGTATAAAAACAGACAGCTGGAAGTAAAGACATATAAACAAATGTATGCATACGCCCTCCGAGATATACAGAGAACTAGTCGTTCGAAATAAAATTCATCTTTATATACAAACCAAACTATATAGATATCTAAAATGGTGGAATACATTGCAGCCCGTGCACACATACACACACACACACACACACACACCTATATATATATATATCATAGAATGTAGAATACTGCATAATAGAATTAGAGACGAAGGTCTTACGTGTTTGATTTAAAATTAATTCATTAATTTGTCAGAGAAAACTCTCAAGAGAAATTGGCATGTCTGACTGACAATCGAACAGGTGGGAATAAGCTTTAATTAAATGTCTGTTTTAATTATTTGCACTGGTATATCTCAAAATATATGTGTATGGATATCGGGTATAGATCTTTCTTGCAAATAAGTAATCAGTGTTTTAAAGCTCTTTGAACACGTGGGAACGGCATCCCCTCATTCTCTATGTGCTACTTAAATTCTCTACTCAAATAGTTCATTTGTAAGTAACTTTAGCGAATACGTGTCCTAAGAAACATACTGTGTAGCCTAAACAGGGTTGACGATTTAGATGTTTTCTTCTTCTCTAATTTGTGAGTTCAGTGTTAACAATATTTAGATTTCTTAATTTCTTTCAATTTTTCAAAGTCCAGTGTTGCAGATTGAGATGTTTTTTTTTGTTTTTATCAAAATCTTAGTATTTTGAGTTTTGACTTTGTCTCCGTTTGTTATAACAATGACGATGGCTACAACAAACACCAAAAGCATACCACAAGCTTTCAGTAGAGAAAGGTCGACTTCCAGAAACTAGAAAATGCCACTGGTCTTGAAAAGAAGGTTATATAACCAATGTATCCTACCGATAGTCACCCATGGAACTGAAACGAAAAATTGATCCTCAAACCGAGAATCATGCCACGTGCACATGAGAGAATAATGCCCAACCTCAAAGAGAGATCACAAGACAGCACAGTAAATCAGAAGAAAGACAGGAGTCCGAGACATCATAGAAACTGTTTAAAAAAACCCAATGGAAATGGGCTGGGCATATTGCAAGAGTGTCAGACAACCGCTGGACATCACGACTCACGACGAAGATCACCAGAGATCATATGCGCAACTGTGGCCGACAGAAAGTAATATGGAATGACGAACTAGATAAATTCAGAAAGTACTGGCTCCTCGATGCCCATGATGGAGAGGTATGGTGAATCTTGGGGAAGGCCTATGTCAAACGACGGACGCTGCTGATTATGGTTGTGACAGCAAACACCAGTGGAATGAACATGACGTACACAAAAATCGATGGCGATTTCACACTCACAAACATAGAAAGTGAATTTGCCATCAGTTTAGTCAATCAGTTGACTCAATTCAGGTCGACTTGTTTTATTATAAGAACAAATATTAAAGGAATTGGAATGGGACATGGTTTTTAGTAACACATTGTATTGAGAAATGTACTCAGTTTTGTTTACCGTTTAGGTTTTAATGGAGCAAGGGACTTTGGCCTTAGTGCAGAGAGGTTTGCTTTTCTCTCCTCCCTATCTATATTCTTTCCTTCTTTCCTTTCTTTCTCTCTTTCTTCCTGGTGATAAATTCACTCCCACATCTAAAGCCCAACTCAGGTTGACTTATTTGACTGCAGAGTGCAAATTTGCAAATATTTTTTGAAAAAAAAAAGAAACTTTCTTGAGGGAGCTTTATTTAAATGGGTTTATCAATAACATCAAGGATCTCCCGAAAATAGATGTTTGTAGATATTTCTTCTTTATTTTAGATGTCTTCCAGTAAAAATAACATCTGGTTTCTCCAGAATTTGGATATTATTTGATATTCTTTTTACTCCATTTTCAGATGTTTTTCAGTGATGTCATAAGTAGAATTCACCCTGACCATATCTATTCTTCGATGGGATTTTTTTTTACAAGACTTCAAAATTTGACGCTACGGTTGTTCAATTATTGACTTTGATGGCGAATTATTTCTTCTTTATAAATGATATTTCTTGTTCGACAGAAGTGGTTGAAGGTGAATACAATTTCAAAATTTGAAGTAGCATCGAGGCGTCACTTTGAAAAGAACCATAAGAACAATACAGTCTTCGTCTGACCTTATCTTATCAGATACCATGAACTTTTATCCTCACAACAGAAGAAAGAATCAAAATATCTAACGAATAGTCAGTTAACAAAAACCGTCATATAACCAACGTCTTTCAGCAGCATTTTTTGTTGAGGATCATGAATTAAAAAAATACTTTTCTCGCCTTGTTTAGGCAGGGATCACTAAATTGACTGAATTAAAACAAAAAAAAAAAAAACCCAAAAAACAAAAACAAACAAACAGACAAGCAAGCATGAATTAATGGACAAATTTAGCATAAGCTTACATTGTATATTGAATCCCCAATAAAAAACTTATTTGATGATTTTCAAGATAAAAAAAAACAAACAAAACAAACAAAAACGGTTTTTCACGACAGAATAAGTATGAAAATGTTAAAACTTTCCATTGGTACGGCCAGTATGGATGGCTCACGCATTCATAGCCAGCTAGCTGGACCAACTTGAAAACCGAAGAAACCTATACTGATTTGTTCTAGTTGACAGATTTCAAGAAGTCATGAAAGATATCTCTGGAGCTGATATATTGCAGGGATGAACAAAAAGATTTGTTTCCAAACTTGACATTTGACGTATCTTTACGGGGATACTAGATGTCCCTGTACGTAATGACATGAAGAGTGGACGGTGAGCCAAGTTCAATTCCAGCTGGGACGGTCTATGTTCACTTTACACGAATGCCCTTGGCAAAGGTATGAACCGATCGCTCCGCTTCGGCTTTGGGTAAAATTGTGCAGGATGAATTGAATGAATCGAGTGACGCAACTTCGGATACTTGTCCCTTATTGGTCTGAATCACAGATCACAAAAAGGATGAGTAAGCAGTATTGATATATGTGGAACCAAAAGAGAAAAGTGAGGAATCCCACTTTCCCCAAAAAGAAGGTAGACTGTTTTTCCATAATTGTAACATGCCCAGTCAGTACCAACATGATGCTGTTACCCTCATTATCAACTTTGACATACATACGTGCATATACATGTATATGGTCTGATGATTGCACTAGCGTGAAACTTGGAGTCACTTTAAGGCACGGATTTGTCTTTGTATATCTACTTATTACATATGATCTATATCCCTTATATATATATATATATATATATATATATATATATATATATATATATATATATATATATATAATTGCTTACCAACTCACTATCTTTATACCTTTACCTAATACTATACTTCCACCTCGACCCATACATGCACCATAACACCTTGACACCACAGCACACCTCAATATACATATCCTCATATTTTCCACATTAGCCCCACCAACACAGTCTGGATGTCAGTCCCCATATAGATTTAATATAACAAACCTATCTTACCCTATCCATATCTAACTTTTCTTTTGTGTATATCAATAATTGGAAAAATCAGAAACAGTCATCTGGACCCCCACTAATTGATACCTATGAATGTTCCATTTTACTTGTAAATTGTGAAATTCAAAGCTTTCCGGCCCTTCATAAAATTTCCGATGATGATTGAGATTACATACTATGTATTTCCCAACTGATACTCAGTCATACATTACAAAGACACCCTTTCTAACTTATATCCCACATCACCTCGATTATTACTGGGTGTAGCCCCGGCCCCATGACACTCATTAATAACCCCCAATCCTTCACCACACCTTATAAACGGACTTACCATTGATACACTTATAGTTCTACTCCACCATTGATATCCATCTACCAATACTGACAAGTAACTTTCTCTCTATCTCCGATTCTTAGTGATGAAGTTACAATTTATAAACACTCTCATCCCAAGCCGCACACCCGCTCCCTATGTCTCATTTTTTTATATCTATCTACATCCAAGCCAATGTACTTTCTATAAGCATGCAATACTTATCTAGACAGAACTGAATAGAATCCTAAGGTTTTAAAACATCCACACAGTTCACTTGATAAAATATTGCACGATATTTAATTATGTGTTTGTATGCGTATATGGCGGACTGTTAAGGTCGATGTATGAATTTGTATATAGGTATATGCGCATGTCTACGTATGGTCATGTATGTGGGGTGTATTTGAAAGGTTATGCATGCATGTATTCCTCAATGAGTATTTAAACCTATAAGCATACATGCAAGGACTCTATATTATCGAACTAAGTATCCAAATTGCATAGCACTAGACCATTGCCTAGATTCCCAGTAACCATGACAAGCAATTCTGAAGAATAGCCATCCCCTTCGACCAAAACAACCCATAAAATACCCACAACTGCTTCCGATACGCCTACCAAAAAGCCCAAAGAAACTACCATAGATCTCTTTACACCTTGATACTCAACGGATACGTCACTATGG
>OY735233.1:34259284-34266784 GCA_963457665.1 Thysanoteuthis rhombus | reverse complement strand
CCCCAGCAATTAAGATTCCCATTATTAGAGGAGGACACAGAGAATTGAATCTGATGTTGAGAGTGGTGGTTTATGTAAACTCTGACGGAGAATATATATATATATATATATATATATATATATATATATATATATATATATATGCAGACAATAACATACATGCATATATATATATATATATATATATATATATATATATATATATAATATATATATATATATATATATACGTACAATATATAAAGTACGTATATATACCTGCATGTGTGCGTGTATGTATACATAACTTTATATGTGATTGTATTTATACCATGTACACATATGTGAATGTACACACACACACACACACATATATTTACTGTTTTTTTTCGTTTTGTTATATACATATATACATATGCATACACTCAAACATGTATATTTATTGACATATATACTTGGGTGAGTGAGTATATACATATACATGTATATCTATATGTGTATGCATTTATAAAGTTTGCACACACATGCATGTATGTAGGCATGCATATATATATGTGTGCAAGCATTCACAATGTCTACATGACTATATATATAAGCTCGCATATAGGTGTGTATGAGTTTATGCATCTCTCTCTCTATATATATATATATGTGTATGTGTGTGTGTGTATACATGTATGATGTATGTCTATGTCTCTCTCTCAATATATATATATCGATTGAGATCGGCGAGGGTGAGCGAAAAGAATGCAGATTGAGTGAGTGAGAGGAGAGAGAGAATTTTAGGAGAAAGATGATGAAAGAATAAAAACGTACGTGTGTGCGTGTCTATGTTTCCATATCTATAAACATGATTTATGCTTAGATATACATAAGAAGAGGTAGAGGGAGAAAGACAAATGCAAAGAATTTGCGGGTGAGAGAAAAAGGAAGACACTTAGGAAAGAGATGAGGAAAAAGCACCATCGGTATCTCTCATAAATGAATCTCTGTTGCTCATATATTCACAAAAAAATAATCATATGAAAAATTATCTAAAATTATCTTTAAAAATAGATCTTTCGTCTAAAAATATCTAAAAATAAAATCTTTTGTCAAGAATCATCTAAAAAATAAATCTTTGATTTAAAATTATCTAAAAATTATATCTTTCATCTAAAGATATTTACAAATGGATGTTTTATCTAGAATTATCTAAAGATGAAATTTTCTATCTAAAATTATCTAAAAAGTGTTTTTTTTAATCTAAAATTACCAAAAAATGTTACCACTAGATTTGGGCACTGTTGATCCAAAATGACCATTAAGACACAAAAAGCACTTTAAAAAAAAGAAAGAAAACAAAACATGCTTAGTGGTGTACCCATGCACATTTTCAATGTTGTTGGCGTCCAAAATGTGATCAGGAGCACCAGAGACGAGCATGGTGAGAAGCTTATGCAAACTATCTGGCTGGTTGGTCTGGCAGGCCATTTGTATTGCCATTGTTTTTCAGTTGGTGAATAGAAAGATACAAAGGTAAGAAATGTAGAGTTGATCGTTGATTAAAAGTGTTACTGACGTGAATAGGATAAGTGACTGGGAGTGAAAAAGAGACAGTATGAGCGAAGGAAAAAGAAGATTTGTGAATTATGGAAAGAAAGAGAAAGAGAAAGAGAGAGATAGAGGGGGAAACATATAGGAAGAGAGTGGCCAAGAGACAGAAAGAGAAAGAGAGATGGGAAGAGAGAGAGAAAAACAAAGAAGAGGAAGAACACATTGGTAGAGAGTGGCAAAGTGGTAAATAAAGAGAAAGAGAGAAAGAAATGGAGAAAGAGAGAGAGGAGACAGACTGACAAAGAAAGGAAAATGGCTATACGAGAAAGATAAAGAGATAAACGCACGATGAGAGAGAGAGAGAGAGGAAAGAGAGAGAGAGAAAGAGAGAGAGAGAGAGAGAGAGAATGAGAGAGAGAATATGAGAGGGACGAGAGTATTGAGGAGAAGGCAATTTTTAAATGTCGTAGAATCTGTACAAAGACCGGGGAGTCAGATAAGGAGAATACGTCTTGGTAGTCACAGTATTATCAAGTTAACTCTTTTTGCGCTAGATTAAGCACGTTTCTCGTTTTAGCAATACAGATAAGCCCTGAATCAGCGCAGGCGTGAATAAATGTAATGTTCATTTTGGCTCCTTTTTGAGCATTCCAGCATCTTTTTTCGTGTGTTTCTGACATTTTTTGGTTAATTTTTTTTTATTTAGCTCTTTTTATCGCAGTCAAACTAGTACAAAACTATTTCGTGTTAGTGATGATCAATTAAAAATTGGAAGAAGCGATGATCAATGAAGAAGTTACATTCAATTCTTCTTTTGCATTTTGTCTCAATTTACACGAAAAAAGTGCGAAAGCCGTCAGACAGAAATTAAGGGATCAATTTAGCTAAAAATTTCATTTGAAATTGAACCCCGACCCCAACAATATTATGGGGAAAAAAAAAAAATTTCTGGACTGAATAAGATTAAAGTTGTCGAAAATGTTCAACCCTTTTGCTCCATTGGTGTGGTCTGTGCGCATGATTGATACATAGCCAGCCAGCCAATCCAACTTACTGAAGAAACCTAAGTGGACAGTATTGGTTGACGGTTTCAATTGAGGACTTGACTCTGAGAATAGGCAGGAAGGGGTAGGCAGATAATGAGAGAAATCAAAGAGAAAAAAACAAAACAGGTCTGGTTAGTCACATAATAGAAACTGTCAACTGACCAACATCTTATGACAATATACCGTATTGCGGATGATCAGCTAAAAAAATTGAAGAAAAGGGGTAATCAATGAATAGTTGCTTTTCTCGACTTTTATTTAGCTGTGATCACTAAAAAAGTCTAAATTAGATAAAAAAACGTGAAAACTCTCAGACAAAACCTGAGGGACCAATTTAGGATAAACTTATCTTGCAACTTGAATATACCCCCCACCAATCAAAACCTGTTTTTTGTAAAAAGGACTCCATGTTTGAATTTCCCACCATTAGCCCAATTAGGGCCACCTTTATTCTGCTAAACTGATAAACAGACAGCTAGGTAGACCAGCTGAAAAACTGAAGAAACCTATGCTGACAGTTTAGCGACAGTTCTGGTTGACGGTCTCTGTTAGGGAAGAAAAAGATAAGAGAGAGAGAGAGAGAGAGAGAGGGGGGGGTAGAGAGAGAAAAAAAGAAAATAGAGAAGGAAAGGGGGTATTGACTAAAAAAGGAAAAGGAAAGAAGGATGAGGACAAAAAGAAGGAAAGTAAGAAGCGAAAGGAGAGGGAAAAAGGGAAAAAGAAAGAAAGAAAACATGTACCAATAGGGAGAAGGTGATAAAGAGAGGTAAAGTAGGAGGTTGAAGAAGCAGAGGAAGAAGGGAGAAAGAGAAAAAAAAAGAGGAGGTAAGAGAAAATATAGTTTCAGCAAGAAGGGAGAGAGGATGAAAAGCAAGAACCATAAGTTCAACGCTGTGTCCACCATCCTAGGGAGTATTAGCCAGAGGAGGAGGATAAAGAATACGCCGTCAACTTTGAGTCAATAGATTCTCATACTTGTGAAAATATGGTCTGTCTGACTGCCAAGTGACTTATAGTTAAAATTAATTCACAAGAAAAGTCTTGTGCATTATCGAGAAAAGGAGAGATTTGAAGGTATCAAAAGTGAAAATAAGTTTAAGCATATTTCATAAAGCATCTAATGAGAAAATGGTGGCCCAAAGTGATTAGATTTGTTGATACGAACAAAGAATCATCTTCATTGATCTAATATTATTAATCTATTGTACCTTGACGCTTTTTAGACAAAGATTACATTACTTCAACAGAAGATTGATCAAAATCATCATCTCACTATAATCTGATGATAGATCTAAATTTAGATGTGAAATATCTGAATTGGCAAATTTATCTAGATATTGGATATAAAATATTTCAGTCGAAGTAACAGGAATAATCTGAAGCCGTAGTTCCGTACGACGGACGGACAATTATTTCACATGGAAGTTAGGGTAGGCTGTTCCACTCGCTATGAAGTCCGACCCCTTCCAAAAATTAGTTTTTTGAGCGACCATTGCCATCACGACACAAATTATGATAACTAATTAAAAATAGATGGCACAGCGGTCTAATGGACAAGTGTTAAACTCATTTGTATTGCTCTTATTTGGATAACGGACTTTTGTAGAGGATTAAGAACTTGAAAAATCAAGAAAATCAAATATTGTCTAAATTCCACCAATGAAAATACAATCGTCAAGTCCGTCATCAGCAGCATCTAGAGCAACCTTTTCACGTCCATTGTTGGACATGGCCAAACCCCAAGATTCATCTGATCTATCTATCGCAGGCGCCGCGGGATCAATATCTCTTGAATTTGAATCTGAACCTGAATCGTCACCTTATCTTATTTTCTGCCGGTTATAATTTTGCGTATGATCTCTGGGGATCCATGTTGTGTTCATGATGTTAGGCCGTTGTCTGATATCTTGCCCATTGATATTTGAGTTTTCTAATGGTTTCTGTGATATCTTTGATTCCTTTTAGTTCTCTTTTGTACAGTGCTGTCTTGTTATCTCTCCATGATTCTCAACATGATCCTCTCTTGGGCACGTTAGATAGTACTTAGGTGACTATCAATAGGGTGCATCGGTTGTAAACCCTTCTTTTAGAAACTAAATATCCTCTTTTTCTTAAATGTTGAGTTTGATCTACTGAAAACCTGCCAGGTTTGGGCAATTCTTGGACATACACCACACTTGATTTCGAACCCAACCCGACATTCGCAAAAAAGGACTCATACTTCTGATCTATATAAAAGTTGAATGCCCAAGTAGATAGGAAGTGAAAAGACTCATTCACCACAATGTGTGGAATCAGAGCCAGTGAAAACTATATCGAGCATCAGGATCATTAAGTCATTCAGTCTAGACAGAGTAAATAGGATGAAAGAATTAACAACGGTAGGCCATTTCAAATAGAGTTTCAAATAACAAAACGCATTCATAAAGATTCTGTTGGATTATATATCTAGTTAATATATATATATATTCATATATATATATGTATGTATGTACATATATATATATATATATATATATATATATATATATATATATATATATATATATATATATCAAATATAAGAACTAAAATAAATAACTGTTGGACCCGGGAGGCATGCGTCTCCTACAGTATAGAGTTTTAAAAGTTTTTGGTGACATCATTTCCCTGATGATATGCTATTGGCATTGAAATACCATATACAAAACTATTTCCTGAGTTTTTCAATACCTCATATTTCAATATTTATGTACCAAGATAACCCGAAAACTAGCCATTTTACGAATTATAGATGTAGCGAAACACCATATATATATATATATATATATATATATATATATATATATATATATATATATATATATATATGCACATACATGTACATATATATGTGTATGTATATATATTGAATTAGACATATAATCCAAATAAATCTTGATGAATGAATATATATATATATATATATATATATGTATCGTGAAAACGAAAAAACATTTCAACTTTATATCTAAAGTTTAGAAAGCTTTACAGCTTTGAACACAAAACATTAAAAACCTTTTTCAAGAGATTTTGTGTCACTTTAGTCACTTTTCCCAAATATCCGTCAATGCAATTCATGTAATTTTCTCCAGTATTTTCTCTCACTGTTTATATATATATATATATATATATATATATATATATATATATATATATATATATATATAAGTGTGGGTATATGTGTGTGCGTATGTGTGTTTGTGTGTTTATTACGTCGTAAAATCGGCAGTTGTCGTATAAACTACACCCCATTGAGAATTTTCTGGTTGTTGTGAGATCCTGATTTTGAATAATCTTTTTTTTCATTATTATATACATATTTATTATTTCATCAATCTTGTATACATCATATATATATATATATATATATATATATATATATATATATGTATATAATGATGATATATAAAAAATTACACAAAATCATATATATATATATATATATATATATATATATATATATATATGAGTGTGTGTGTGTGTCTGTCTGTCTGTTTGTGTGTATGTGTATTTTTGTGTTAATGTGAGGTAATCATACCGGTTATATAGAATGATGAATATAAGGTTATGAACTTATGGTCAATCTGACAGATGTGTGAGTAAAATGACAATATCTGATGACCATTTGAGAAGAATTATATAATAAAATGATAAAACAAAAGGGTCATTAATCTTAAACTGTCTTACAATAATGCCATTTTACTCATATTCATGCATATGTATATATGCTACCAAGGAATGGGTATATGATCTGGCAGCTTGATAATATCGAAACTCTTATTTGAAATTATCTCACGTAATTACACGGTGAATGTATCATTTTGCCTTGACCACGTAAATAGAATAAGTAATCAAAGATAATGGGCCTGCTGCAGGATTCAAACCTGAAACTGGTTGGGTAGCAGCTTTAACTTATCGTTGCTCTCACCATCGCAATTCTGCCATTCTCATACCATGACTAGCCCATTGCCATTGCTGTGATACTGTGCTGATTATTTGTTAATATTTGATCATTTGTTATATTTAACGCCATATATATGTACGTATAACACAATACAAATCAGGAGTGCAATATTATATAATAAGATATCCGATGTGTGATGGGTTTATGTATAAAGTACTTGATACATTCAGCACTAAACATTAAGTTAAATTCGAGTAGAGTTTAACATATAATATAATAACACATTAATATATTTATATATATATATATATATATATATATATATATATATATATATATATATTTCTTTCTTCTGTTCTTCAATATTACCTGCCGTCGTCATCATCCACGACGGTCATTAAAGTTGCAGAAAATGCTTATCCCAACAGATACTCGATCATACATAACAAGGACCCCGGAACGTATTTCCATATCACTTTCATTATTACTAGGGATAACTTTGCCCCCATAATCCACTACCAAACTAATTTCCAATACTTCACCCCTATTATTACCAAACCTCACCGTATACACGGACATATAATTCTACCCTACCATTGATATACATCTAGTAAGGTTATGCATGCATGTATGCACATATGGGCAATTTGACATATAAATACATATATGCAATATATATATATATATATATATATATATATCAAACAAAGTACCCAAGTAACTCAACACTGGTCCATGACCTAGATTCCCAATAACGATGAAAACCAGTTAGATCTAGGAGGCAAAATAACCAATGAAATACCCACAACTGGTGGTACTCACCAAAAGACCAATTAAACCATCATATATTCGAGGACATGCAGAAAGCTGTCTGAACTCATCACTATGGCTTGATATGGATCTTCATTTTTAATTTTCATTATTGCTTTCAAAGCAAAACTTTTGACGATAGATTTATTTTATGTGGAAAACTAACCTTCTAACCACTGGAAGATAGTCAGATGCAACAGAACC
>OY735233.1:34176784-34254284 GCA_963457665.1 Thysanoteuthis rhombus | reverse complement strand
CAGTTATTGATATAGATGTACACTGTATGAATGCGCACACTTGCTATGTCTTCCCCCCAAGGAAATCGGGGACTGATATGCATACATTTTAAACATTAGGGAGCAAAGAACTTTCAAATCTTAATACAAACCAACGTCATTTGACAACCTGTTGTATCAATTGTGATCAATTAAAACATTGAAGGAAGGGGTAATCAATGAATAAGTTACCTCGCTCACATTTTGTTTGGTAGTGATTACAAAATGTATCCATTAAAAAGAAAGAAAGGAAACATTAATAAACATTACAATATCAACCAGAAAGATAATGGAAAGTTCAATTTCAGGGTGTTTTTCTCGTGGAATATTACATAAAAAAACCACCCAGACGTCTTCCGGATAAAAAATAGAATTCAATCCAATTAAAGCCGAAGCCACTTTAATGAGTCAAGTTTTCTTGAATTTTTCATCTTAGATTCTCCCTTTGTCAGCTTTATTCTTTGTTTAAAGACTATTGCAGTAAATTTGAAGAACACAAGTTTCAGGCGCTTTTATCGTTTTGCTGTCAAAAATAAGAGTAGCTAATTGAGAAGAAGTGAAAAAAAAATAAAAGAATCACGGATATAGAACTCGGGACTCAAATTTATCAGGTACAGAACGAAAATGGTGTGGTCAGATGCCTGTCGAGAAAAATATAACAAGAATAGGGCAATCTAAGTGTCCCACTTGGAAAACGTACAGAGACCCCACCGTGGTCCACTCGATGGGAAACACTGTTTTTGAGCCAACTTCTCTGTTTTCGTGATCTGATATACATATATATGACAATTATATTTGAGTTGCGTATACGTGCGTTTTTTTTATAAATATCATATCACCATCAAAGTTAAAAATTGAATATATGCAGAATCAAAATGGGAAGTCACGTGAAAAAATTCCATTGAAGAATACATATTGCCAGAATAAATTTTATTGATGACATCACAGAGGTTTACCTTTGAAAAATATCCAAAAGAGTAAGAAAACATCTAGAAATATTTAGATTCTGGAGAATCAAGATTTTTTTTCCAACGGAAAATATCTAAAGGAAGGTGAAGAAATATCTAGAAAAAACTAGATTCAAGATGTTATATACACTGGATAACATCTAAAATGGAGTAGAGAAGAATCTCAAATCATGTAGATTCTAGAGAATTTAGATGTTATCAACAATCCCATCAAAATTAGGCCTAAAAGCGTAGAGAATTTAAAAAAAAAAAATGCTTTTTGAAAAAACTTTTCAGGAGGGGTCTACTGGAGAACTGATGCCAATTTTCGAGTCTGTAGACGAAAACGTATGGCATGGAGAGCTGGAACACACAAACACGAGAACAAAAGGAATAGAATCCTTTGTCACTTTTGGTGGCTACGATTGTTCAAAACGCGTATATGAAGACCTTCAAAGAGCTTGTACTTGTACCTTACGATGTTCTGAGAGGACAGATACTTAGAATATTATTCTGTGCCGCTTCAAGACCAGTTCTGTCAGCAATCACCGAAACCGTTTGGTCATCATTGAAACAAATGCATTGAAGAGTGAATCGTTTGTTTAATGTGTGCAAAAGTTTCTGAATATATGGATCATATTATGTTTTATCAAGATACATATATATCATATATATATATATATATATAAATATATTACTGGAAATATTCATGATCAATATGTGATACCTAACATTATCTCTATTCTGGAATCGAAATCTTTACCAATAAATAGATATCAATTTCAAATGAATAATTACGTTTATTTGCAATATATATATATATATATATATATATATATATATATATATATATATATATATATATATATATGTGTGTGTGTGTGTGTGTGTGTGTGTGTGTGTGTGTGTGTGTGAGAGAGAGAGTGTGTATGTGTGTATTTTATACCCAAATCTCGTCTTATGCTTTCATTTTTCATATCTGCACTTTATACTCTTCAGGACAGACAATCATATCATAAAGAAATGATTTTATATTCCAACAGAATAATAATACATACGTTATTGTTATTTGAAACTCTATTTGAACCGACATCTTTTTTTACACGTTGATAATGATAAAAAAAAAGATCAAATAATTTGAGAGTGATATACAATTCTATCCTCTCACACACACACACACACACACACACACACACACACACACAGAGAAGCAAGTATCATTAGTCTATACCGGAAGAATCTATACCGTCCCAAAACCCTAGAAGTGACAAAAGTACGCTAGACTCAGTTATTGGTGCTTTTAGTGGTTGGAAGTATAGGTGAGTTGAGTTTGGGAGAGAGAGGGGTAGGGTATGCACTCTCTTTATGATGGACCACTGCAAAACATACGCCGGACGCTAATTTCGCTGATTGTCTCTTTCAGAATAAGCTACATAGAGCGAACTTCAAAAAACCAACAAAAAAAAAACAATCCCAAAACACGAGGTACCTGCATTCATGTGAAGTTAAAGAGAAGGTAAAAATATCGGCTTTCATCCTAACTGATATCAGATTTTATCACACCCTATGACAGCTTATCAAGTATCACCCAGCTAGCTATTGAGCGTCGAAATTTGATACAGTTCACATTGTTATTGATGTTATCTCTCAGGAAATCCGTCTGTGTACTTTTGAAATTGTGAGGAGCTTACTTCTTCAATGGAAATCTGATCTTTGGCAGAATCTGCTTCTTTAGAAACTGCCAACCAAAACTGTCACCAAAACTGTCAAAGTTTCTTCAGTTTTTGAGTCAGTCTAGCTGATTAGTTATGTACGTATACACGTATATATATATATATATATATATATATATATATATATGAATTCATTGCCGTTACAGGCCGTGGCAATGGAACTATCAAGCTAAAAAATAGACATTTCCTACTTATTATGTTAAGAAAATTATTTTTCTAATTCCTTCCAACTAAATAAGTTTTTCGTCGGGAGTTCAATTTCTAATGTAAGTTTATGCTAAATTGATCCCTTAGTTTGTGTTGAACAGCATTCACACTTTTTTTGAAGTTTCAGACTTTTTTGATTGATCAACCCCAACACAGTGTGCTGCTAAAAGATATTGGTCATATGACGGTTTCTATTGAGTGACCAATCAGACCGGTATTTGTTAGTGTAAAGAAACCTGTAGAAGAAGTGACTTGTGAAAATATTCGAACTGATAAGGTGATGACAGATTGATCTAATTATACAATGTCTTTCTCTTCCTGTGGCATGACCTTTCAGATTAAATTCATAATATCAAACACGAATCCGATCACCATGGCCCCTTCAGTGGCCCACCCAACGACCAACCTGCCAACTGCGCTTACATTCTTCTCTCTTTGCTTGATTGTGTGTTTGTGTATGAGTACGTGGACGCTCCTCATCATTTTTTTGAAAACTGGCAGCCCATTTGTATTCCTCAAGGCACCACCTTAAAGCTTCTTTTGTTTCTCCAAAGACCTTTTTAGATGAAAGATCTAAATTTTAAAGACATTCCTTTTAATAAAAAATAATCTATTTTCTAAGGTAATTTTAGGTTATTATTTTAGATAATTAGTTCTGATACATACTCGGGCTACTCTGATTCATTTATGTGAAGTGCAGATATTCCAGTTTTGTCTTCTGAAGGAAGAGTTGTCATTTTTCTATGGAATATTCTATGGAATATCCCGACTGTAGGCTTTATCCTAGTTGCTTTGTCACATCATTTTGATTGGATCCATCTCTGGTTTCCCGGTACATGCATCACCGGTTGCTCTTTTAAACAGAATCATTGATTTCATTTAGAAAGGCAGTTGATCTTTCTATGCTTCTTATATCTTGTCTAACATTCCTCCTGGGGATTGAGCCCACGGCCTTTATCTACAGACAATTGTCCTCTTTTCGTGATCCTTTATTATCTCAAGTGCTCAATTACCGGGGAGTAAGATGTGTGAGGGTGGGGGTTGGTTGGATAATATGTCAGTTTAATCAGCGGGGGTTGGAAAACGTAAGGACGGAACCATTTTATGGGCAACTCGGTGGGGAAAAAGGGACAGATACATGTCGTACTAAGGAGTGATCAATTAAGAAAAATTGAAAAATAGGTATCAATGGATAAGTTACTTCTCTGGCCTTTTGTTGGGCAGTAATCAGGCAACCCCTGGACATCACAAGTCACCACGTGAATCCCCGGAGATAATATGCAAAACTATAAACCACAAAATTTTTTTGTTCAAATTGCCCTGCGATAGAGGTGTCTGGCAGATCTTGGCGAAGGTCTACGTGCAATGACGTACGGTTAAAGGCTGCTGCTGCTGATGATGATAATGATGATGATGATGAGGAGGATGGTGCCGTTTGAGAATATGTGCTTTGGAGAGAGCCATAGTGCAGTAGTGCAACGGAAATATTTACCACGATCCAGAGTGGTCGCACAGAACATTAAATCCGAGAATTATTGCCTATATAGCCAGCGTTGAGTTTTCGTTTATCGTCTGTTCTTTGAATACATTAATAGCCGTAACTTCGTTTACTTTCTAGCGTCGATTTTTCCAGTCACGCTGAGGGTCAACCATGCAAAACGAATTACGGTAAAGGCAAAGAGAGTTGACAACGCAGAAAAATATTTTCGAGCAAGTTTGACTGCCAAAATGAGCTGAATAGCGCTACAAAAAATATCCCTAACCGACCAAAAATGGCCAAAGTTCACCACAAAAAAGATGCTAAAAATGGTCAGAATTGGTCAAAATGTTTGAGCATGTTAGCACTAATTTTTGCGATTTTTGCCCAACCGAAAAAAGCTGGATGTGGAGTTATTAACATAACTGTGGGCTCCTACGGCAGGGCAAGCACTTCTTGCGAACCTGATCATTTAATAATACATTGACCCTTCATCAGCGGTAATCAGTTAGTTAGAAATAGACGATTTTGGAGAAAGCGAGATGCAAGCACAAATATTTGAATCTCTTTCCTATCTTTGAGAGGAGAACAGGCATTTCATCTCGAAGACATACCCACGTGATTTCGAGATGTAACGCCTGTTTTTTTCTAAAATTTCTCTTCACTTTCCAATTGTCAGATTACACATACACATACACACACAAACACACGTATACACACACACACATACACACACACACACACACACACATATATATCATAATGAAAAGAAACTATTTTTAATCTGTTGTTCATGATATCTAATCACAGTGCTCAATATCTATCAAAATAAATAAAGCTAATAACGCATTAATTAAATCTATTGAATTTAGATGAAATTACACCGGGAGATTTTCCGTTTGAACTTTGAATCAATAATTACAAGAACAAAACATATTACCGGTCGTTGATGAATGCGTTAGGTGCGACATTCATTGGCTATATATCCTTGCAATGCTTATACCTTCTTTTATGTGTAAGTACCTCTATTTACTATGTTAGATATCAAGCATTGTGATTAAACATCAACAGTGGATATAATCTGTTTTCTATTTCTTTCCTCTTGTATTCTTACAAATTAAAAGTATATTATGAACTATATACACATGTGTGTGTGTGTGTCCATTAGGAATTTTTGCATTAGGAACTATAATTTCTGAGCTCATATTTTTGTTTGGGTGGCGTAGAATATTTATTTTCAAGCGTGTAAATCCAATTTGATAGACCCCAAAACCTGTGTTCTGAGTTATTCACTTTGGTTCACGGAATATTATGCTCAGATCATTGTGTTCAAGAGAGAGTTGTCTGACCATAGTTCAAGAACAGGGTTTGCAGTGATTTCAGGAAAACTGATGGATATATTTTGCGACAGATTATCTACCATCTGGGTGCCTGGGCTGAGGTTTAGTAAACCCCTCACCGCCGACCGTGAACTCCTGCCTAAGCTTCGTTGAACAGAGCAAAGTGACATTAATGCACTATCATCGTTTACCATCACAGCAGCTCCTTTATCAGGCTACATAAAGATTTAGAACCCTTTCAGCTCCAAAATAAGGTTAAGAAAAGGTGATACCAGCTCACCCAAACTCTTTACAGGCTACCACAAGATGATCTTATGAAAATAAGCTTTGAAAATAGAGGAATTAGATAAGACAGCAAATACTTACGTAATTTAGGATTGGCAGACGACATTGTCATTTTTGCAGAGAACCTTCAAGAACTCCTACTAATTTAACTGAATGGACATAGCAAGTAAGTTTGCCTCCACGTAAACTTGAGCAAAACGAAGGTCATGTACGATAAACATGTCGAATCAAAACCGAAAACACTAAGCTGTTGAAAGTAGACCACTACATCTACCTAGGACAACGAATCTCTATAAAATCCTCAAAAGAAGAAGAAATCAAATGAAAATTCGCCTTAAGATGGTAAGCATTAAGTAAAGCAAGCTCAACCCCCCAAGAAAAAGAAAATTGTATTAGTCCTTAGAAGAAGGGTATCCACGCAATACATCCTTCTGATAGTCACCTATTTGGAACCTAACCGAAAAATTGACCCTCAATATGAGAACCATGCAACGTGCACAAGAGAGAATCATGCTCAACATTACATGGAAAGATTACAAAACAATATATTAGGGGGAGATTAGGATTCTAAGATATCAAAAAGTCCATTAGAAAACTCAAATGGCAATGGGCTAGTTATTTTGCATGAATAGCAGACGACCACTGGACTTCACAAATCACGACGTAGATCCCTATCTGTGACCCGCAAAATATAAGATAACATGACGAAACAGACAAGTTCAAAAAGTAATGGTTCCGCGACGCCAGTGATAGGTCTCGCAAAACCTGGGGAAGGTCTTTGTTTAACAACGAACGTTAAAAGACCGGTGATGATGTATTCACAATCAATATATTATATATAATGTACTACACGTATATTCTACAGATTTTTCAGTCTAAAACTTAAGGGTTTGTATAATTAACGGGTATAAAATGTTATTCCATTTTCTCGGCCAAGTGCGTTGCCATATTCAGGTCGTCATGACCGAGAGTAAGTAATATCTATGATCCAAGTTAACTAACGTATGAAAAAGAGTTTAAATCACTAATCACACACTAGTGATACTTACAATGTTTCATTCACATCGATATTATTCACATTTTAGATTGCTTTGCTGCTGCCTGTGTCAAAAGTAGACGCCATGACAGTTTTATCTATGCTGTCAGCGGATGCTGTGTAAATTTTGTGTTTCAAAACATTATGTAAACAAGTAATTCAAAATCTTATCTTTAGTTATTACGAACGGAGTAAAAAGCTGAGCAAAGGTTAAATCTAACTGCTGCAAATTCCAAAAAATTAGTGCGTGTTATACAAAAAAAAAAGTTTTTTACAGGATTTTAAAGTCCATAAATAGGGATGCACGTTGTACACGAATAATTAAGGCAATTCAAAATGTTTGTATTCATGTTTGAAGCCTAGTTTAGGAAGCCAAATAATATTTGTTATATTCTAGATATGGAGAAATATGTGAAAAGTATTCATTTGCAAAGAATTGTTATGTCGTATATCTGAACGGTTTTGTTTGCCCTCAGAAGATATATTCTCCGATAAATATTTATTCGTGGATATTGTGTAGTTTGCATCTCCATTGAAATGGGTGCATTTATATTTTTAGTACTATTTTTTTATAAATTTTATATAGAAATACAACAATAGAATACACATAGAGGGAATACAAAGATATTTTTCTATAAAAATATACCCACTTAATTATAAACAAAAGAAAATATTCGTGAAATAAAAAGAAAATGCATGTTACAGAACATCAATGATACAAGATGGTTGATACCATAAACTAATAATGATCAGACATATTTAAAGCATATTGAATGAAAAGAACTGAAACATGGAACCTAACTAAGAGACAGGTCCGCTAATTGAGAACCATGCAACGTGTACATGAAAGAATTATGCCAGGCCTCACATGGAGAAACCACAAAAAAAATCTTAAATGGCTGTGGGCTGGCCATGTTGCAGGAATGGCAGACAACCGATGGACATAGCGACTCACAACATGGGTTCCCCGAGATCACATGCCCCACCGAGACCGGCAGAATATTAGATGAACGAGCTAGACAAATTCAGAAAGTACTGGCTCTGCGACACCCAGAAGTGTGGCAAATCCTGAGGAAGGTCTATGTCCAACGACGGACGTTAAAAGCGATGATGATGATGATGATGATGATGAATGAGGAGAGAAGATAAAAACATGTACAATGAAGAATGAGTTTCGAAGCAAAGCTGAAGGAATTTGAGAAGGGACTTTTACATCTGCCTACTGCGGACGGACTAGAGCAAGTTTGGCATCGGCACTCTTATTTTATACCCAAGGGTCGGACGTAGTATAGAGCAGGAAAAAAAAAGTAGAGGTTCTGAGCTGCGAATGATTAGCTACCTGCTTTAGTTTTATATAGTTTTTTAGTTTTTAGTTTTATATATATTTAGTTTTTTTTCTGTGGGATCTTATTCTTTAAAGCTACCTTTTTCTAATTTTGTGGAAAAGGTGTGTCTATATTTATCCTAAATTCAATGTAACTTTTTTACTTCTAAACTTAATGGAAAATATATAAAAGCTTATTTTTGTTCAATTTGGACATCTGAAGATGACTGTTCGATGAATCAACCGAAACGTCGGGTTCAATAGTCCGAAATTATCTTTAAAGGTAAATAAACCTTCTCAGACATTATTTTTACAATAAAAAGTTGTTCACAAGGTGATATCGCCGTTACAAATCAAAAATACTCTTATGTACAAACAATCAAAACCATTTTTACAAACTCAAACCATTTTTTGGTCTCATTCCACCTCTCCTTCAGGTATGTAGGTTCAAGCCCACTCAGCCTTGTGGTTAATTGGTGCCTGGATTGGAGAGGGCAGAGGAGGCTATTTTTGTATTTGGTTTCCATTAAAAACATCCTTGTGTCACTGTCCCCAATGTACATCGACTGTAAATATTTCCAGATGAATGCTATTTATTAGGAAATATTCATCGGCTATGTGCTTACAAAAATGGATTTATACATCTGATTTCTTTTTTGTCGTTTAATATCGAACAAATAAACAATAATAAAAAGGGCGAGATAATCGCTCATAAAGAACATCGTAACGCTCCAGCAAATGTAACGGATAGCCGCTCTTCAACTGCGGGAAACAAAAACATTCCGTCTCATTCATCTTTGCTCTCGAAGGTCTTTTGAAGTAGAGGCATATTCGACTTCATTACACAAATGTACACACGCACAGCAACACATATCCATGGAATGAATGATGCTGAGACGAAGAATGTAGCGAAGTTCGAAGGAGAGATGAAATGGTAAACTATAAAAGAAAAAAAAAAATCGGAAGAAAGCATAAGAACGTGCGCACACACATATTTCCGTATAATTGAATAAACAGAGCGGACTCAACACGGTGTTTTGCGTATCCTCATGCTCTTCAAAATTAATGATTCTACGCAAAGATTCTGCTCAGAAAGCATTCCTTTGAAAAAAAAAGTATGTAAGACATATCTGTTTCTTCATATCTATTTCTGATACGTGAAACACCGTGTTCTCTTAGTTTATTTTATTATTTAAAGCTGTACTTTTGTTTTGTGTGGGTATTGGGTACCTTACATAAAAAGAAATCAACTTCATATATATACCTAAATGTGTAATGCTTTTTATTAAAAAAAATATTAAATAAAAAACAAAACAATAGGTAATTATGAATATGTGAATGAATGTTGTGTATCTAACATAATGGTGAAAAAAGACTATCCGAAAACCAAGTCATATACGAATGAATGAATAACTTCGTATCTAGCTCAGTTTCCACACACACACACACACACACACACACACACACACACACACACACATATATATATATATATATATATATATATATATATATATATATATATATATGAGCCACTTATCATGATTACTTTACGACTATGTCTTTTAAATGATGTTAACCAACTAATGATATTAAGTAATAGATATCCAAAGGTTGTCACTTATTGTGATTATTTTGAATTAAGTGTTTGGAACGAACAGATTTCGGTAAGAGTAACTGTTTGATAACATTATTCGTGATTATAACAATAACAATAACAATAACAATATATATATATATATATATATATATATATATATATATATATATATATAGAGAGAGAGAGAGAGAGAGAGAGAGAGAGAGAGATCCGAGCGACCTATGGTGCTTTGCACTGAATGCTCTACAAAAATATTTTTGTGTACGCAAAGAGCAACAAAAATTTTGGTTATAATGTAGGGAATGTGGTCCCAATCATAAATTGTTTCACACCCTCACTCATTCGATTTTATAAACGGCAAACACATAAAGAGAAATGAGAGGACTAAGAGAAACAAAATTTGGATTCGACAGTATTATCCACTGATAATAGTCTTTAATTAAAATTTTGTTTTCCATTACTTCACTGATTTGTAAATTCCTTCCCTGGGTTTTGCCCAAAAGGCTTCAAACGTCCATTGCTTTAAACAGACACTGAAACAGTTTCACGTCTTTTGGGCATCTAGACTTCACTGCTCACAGAGATACATACGCCACTGATACATAAACACGCTCACACATACACACACACACACATGTGCGGGGGCGTGGAATGAATGATGCTGAGACGAAGAATGGATCGAAAATCGAAGGGGGCAGCAAAATATATGCGTGGAAAGGTAAGTAGAATAATGGAAACGGACGAAATTGAAAGAAAGCAATAGGAAATTGAGAAGGAAATTTCGGCAAAGAAATAATAATTGAATGAAGCAAAGAAAACGAAGAGAGAGAAAAGAAGTCCGAAGTAAAAAAACAAAAACAAACCCCAAAACTCAAAAATTGTACAAAAATTAAAGCAAAAAAATGGGATAAACTTGAGAGGAATTTAATGGTTTTGTTCGCTGCGGAATAAATTTGGTGGTTTCCACGGAGATTAAGCTTGAAAAACAACCCTAATATATCAAGAATGAAAGAAAAAAAAAGAACCGTAAGTTAAACAACGCGTCCACCATTCGTAGTAGAGAGGGGAGAAGAAAGAGGAAGAAGAAGAGCGAATAGTCAACTGATTCTTAAACTTGTAAACTACTGAAATATTCTGTGAATATTATTTCCAATATAAATCGTTAGTGGCCTTTTTTGGCGTTTTTGGACATTTGGACTTTTATGCTGACCTCAGATATTCTTCATTAGCAGCTTGTGAAAAATGATCTGAATAGTGTTCTTTTGAAGATATCATACATTTTGATGACGTTAAAGCCTTTAATAGCATAATTTCTCTTCTTTCCTTTCTATTTCTGTTACTTATGATGACTGGGACTGACGGACCATCAGACTGGAAAACGTCTTATAGAGATGTGAACACGTGCAAAAACTGCCCCTCCCCATTCAAAAAAAAAAAAAAAAAAGCAAAAAAGACGGGGGTAAATTTGTTTTGAGGGAAATTAATGATTTCGTTGGTTGTGGAATAAATTTGGTGGTTTCCATGAGGATTAGACTTGAAAAACAAAAACAAAACAACAACCCAAGCAATGTATATAAAAAAAAAAAGGATTGAAAAATATAAAGTAAAAAAAGACCAAAAGACGTGATTTTCTTTTTGACGTTAATAAATCAGGTTTAATTCAAATTGGATTACCCACTAAGAAAGACACCACGATTGTCGTACGTCGTGTACATCAGGAGAAGGGTGATAACAAAATGTAGTAAATAGAGAATAACAAATAAATAGCTGATCTGGTTAGTCACTCAATAGAAACCGTCACGTGACCAATGTCTTTTGGTAGCACGTCGTGTTCGGATGATTAATTGAAAAAAATTTGAAAAAGCCGGTGATCAGTGCATGAATTATCTTTATTGCTTTTTTCGGGTGATGACCCCAGAAGAGTTTCGAATTAAAAAAAAATAAAACAACAACAAAAAACAAAACAAAACAAAAAACAAGCTGCTGGACTCAATCCAAAAGAGCAATTTAGCATAAAAATACATTGTAAATCGAACCCACCCACCAAAAACCTACCTAAGAAATGAAAACTGAAAAGGAAACGAACGTTTTTTTCTTTCTGGACATAACGCGTAAATATTTACATTTGCAGGTACTCGAGTATCTGGTGACACATACATGCACAGATAACCAGCCATCCAACCAGATTCACCTGAAAACTGACGCAACCTGTGTTGACAGTTTCGGAGACAGTTCTGGTGTTCGGTTTGTTGTAATTAAAGCAGAGAAAAATGGAAGAAAGAGATTGAAGATAAAAACAGGAAGTTAGAAGAGATTAATTTGTTTAGAACAAAGTTTTTCAGATTGAATTCGCTAAAGTATTTGTTGTAAGACAGCTGAAGAGGAAATGTTTTAAGACTTACTGTCATCTTTACCCTGATATAGCGGAACAAACAGAAGAATGTGAATTGTGATAAGTTAATTGTTACTTCAATGAGAAGACAGACGTTAAGAGATAACGGTAGCAGATGAAGATATTGTACGCATATAGATATATCAGTATGATCATATATATACAAACTACACGTTTGACATAAGCTATGTATTGAAATCATTGTTAAAATGGAGGTGGCTGATAGAATGACCTGTTAATTTAACTGTTTTGTTTTTAAATCCCCGAAACGTTTACATGGTAAACAACAAGGACCCAGCAAGAGAAAATTTACATATAGTACCATAATATCTAATTCTGAGTGAAACATAGAGGGAAAAAAAACTTTGAAAATCCCTTATTGATTGCATTAACAGATCACTGACTGAAATAACAAATTTACAACAATCATTTTGCATCTTTAGTATTAAAAGTAGAAGAGCTACCTAGACTACACACACACACATATATATATATGAACTTTTAATCAAAGCTTGTTAATATGCGACATGAAAAAAATGACTTCAAGGTTAGAGGAAAAATCGTCAAATTGTTCGGTTGAATGTGTTGGTAGAGAATCAATTCGAAGAAATCTTTTCCATGTAATTAGTATTTTTAAAGATGATATCATATCTTAGTTTGAATGCAGTCTGGAGATGAACCGACTCAACGGATATGATATTCACCCAGATGAACATTCAATGGGAATGATACGAACAACGAGTCAAGTCTGTTGTTATACTTACTGATCCCTCATCGTTAAATACGTTTTTGGGGTAACCTACGTAAGTAAGCCCTATTTCCAAAAATAAATGATATGTAATTGATATATATCCATATATCTTATATATATTTATTATATGATACCTTATATGAAATAACAAACTGAATGTATGACATAAAGTAAATAGCGAGAAAGGGTAGTCGTATTTGATCAACACTGTTGGGGTACCGTTTTAATAAAACCGTTTTGTTTTTTAAATCCCCGAAACGGTTATATGGTAAGCAACCGATGATCCCAACGAGACACAGTTAAAACACCGTTCCGTAATAAGAAATCATTGGTGAAACGGGGGAAAAATTCCGAAGAAAATTACATAAATTGCATTGACGGATATTGGGAAATAGGTGACTGAAGTGACAAAAAAATTGAAGAAGTTCTTCAATGCTTAATGTTTAAAGCTGTAAAGCTTTCTAGACCATCTATAAATCTCTGTCTGTCTGTCTGTCTCTCTCTCTCTCTCAATATATATATATATATATATATATATATTGATGGTTGTAGAGACAGGGAATTAGTGATCAGAGAACCGGATGTGTGTTTTTGAGAATTGGAAGTCGGCTAATGAACCAGTCATCTACTAAAAATCAAGAAACAAGTATACACACTCATAATAATAACAGAATTCAAAAATAGATCTTATTTATTTGAATCACACACCCGCTTGAAGCCAAAACCACGGACATATCAATCGAACACCCCACATACTTACGTAAGATCTGCAACACACAAAAGGTTAGATGGATAGTTCTGCTAATCCAAAATCGCTAAAACGACCTTGAAAAACGTCAAAAACGCCAAAATGTGCTGAAAAACAATGTTTGCCTTGTTTTGATTTTGAATATAAAAAAGTCATATTTATCATAAATAACTGGAAAATAGCAAAATATTGGCTACAATAACTTGAAAAAAGCCTTAAAAATTTGCTGAAAATAGCGCTGAATGTTGAATTTTTGCGCTGCCAAAACGAGAAACATGCTAATTCTAGCGTGAAAAGCGCTAAATAGGCAACATTTCAGACTGATTATCCGTGTATCTTTTATTTAGTCGCTATATTATCCCAGTTATTCAGTTTAATATGCAATTTTGTTATTGGCTAGGAATCTGGCGCTACTGAATTGGTTATTCTCTCACACATTATAATAGAATACTCACCTCTAGCTGTAACAGATTTTCTCATTTTTGCTGGTTTCACTGATATGTACGATGTGCCAGGTGATATTGCACAAGTTCTATAACCAGTTGATCCAGAGTGTAATCTTAAGCGATGCTCAAAGCATTGTGAGCGTAAACCTTCGTGTTGTCCACTTTGGTTGATGTCCAAGACTTTGTCTTGCTAAGACGGAGTTTGCTTGACCTCGGAGGTACATAGCTTATTCTTTCAATCATTCTATAGCAGACTTTCGACAAGGGTCTGGACATGTCAGAGGTACCGCTACCACTTCCGAAAGATTGCTATCAAATACAAATAGCAATCGAAGAAAATAATGACGTTTTCCAAGTCAGAGTGATGCCAACAGAAGCCAGAAGATTATATGAAGATGAAATACCATTAATATTAAATTTATTGGCAGGATTACATGTAAAATTAAGCAGAAAGAAACATGAATAAAAATATGATTTTAAAGCAAACAAGCTAGCATTAAATTCCCTCGCATCATTAAAATCTAAAAAGTAGACAAATCAGAATTAATTTCTCCATATAATATTTTCCCAAAACAACATGTCTCATTCCAACTTCTTCACAAATAGTTCCCGTAAATGAGATCTGCAAACGATAGCAAAACAAGTCAATCTCAGTTAGGCTTTAGAAGTGGGAATGAATTTGTCATCAGTTTTTGCGTACGTCACCATGTCACTGTTATTCATGTATGATGTCAGTGGTTTCATTGTCATTCATCATAGTTGGTACATACGAAATTAAAGTCGAAACTTTAGAAGTTGGACAAAAGAAAAAAGAAAAGAATATCTACTCAGCATAATGGTTAACTACCCCTAGCCCTGAAAACAAGGAAAGGAGAAAAATGAAAAAGCGTTCTCAGCCTAATGATTAATCCATCACTGGCTTTGAAGGGACCTGGGTCCTGTTCTTTTTTGTTCATGCATTATTCTGGAATCTATCTACCTCCACACCAAATTCAGTAATTATTCATTGAGAAATGTAGACGTTGTTTAAAGACATACAAACAAACCAACAAACCAACAAACACACACACACACACATACACACACACACATATATATATATATATATATATATATATATATGTGTGTGTGTGTGTGTGTGTTTGTGTGTGTGTGTGCAGATACAGAAACAGCGAGAGAGAGGGTGAGATTAAAACTACTTGGACTGGAATGTCTGAAACATCTATCTACCAATAGATGTAAACACACACACACAAGCATATACACATAGAAATGTTATATATATATATATATATATATATATATATATATATATATATATATATATATGTATTAGATGTACGGTCCTTTGATGAATTACACCTAGATTTCAAAAATCAGTTCCTCATGGTAGACTGATTTACAAACTTCAAAGATATGACATAGTTGGTAATTTAAATTGTTTGTTTGCTGGATACAAACAGTCTGTGTGAAATGTTTTGAATATGACTAGGAAACAGTGCTTTAACTATTATTATCATTAGTCTAAAAAAATCATTTATTGATGATGTATTTCTATAAATTGAAACTTTTTTTGCTGATGATGCAAAATTTTATCGATGAGTAATGAAGTAAGAGTACATAAAGACGTATATAGTTTAACGCTATGGTTAAGAAAATAATTATTAGCTTACAATGAAAGCAAATGTGAAGTGCTATATGTAGGAAATAGTGACCTTTTTATGATCACTGTATCATTGAAAATATACTGAATATTGTAAATTACGAAAAAGATCTTGATATCATGATGATTGATAAACTATCATTTTCAAGTAAATCGCCTTTGCTGATGCCAGGCGAATATAGTACTAGGACTGATTACGCATACTTTCACAGATAAACAAGGAATTATTTCTTGTAAACAGAGGACTTATGTCCACCCACGCCTTCGTTACTGTGTGCAAGCCTGGTAACCGTACTTGGAGAAATATAAGAATCTTCCTGAAAAGGTCCAGAGAGGAGCAATTGAATAAGTACAACAGAATTAAAATTTATGAGTTATGAGGATAATTCGAAGAGATAAGGTTGACGAAAGGAAGGGATCGGAGATACTTGATAGAAAAGTTCATGATGCATAGTAAAGAATTAGTAGATCTATACGTATTTTTTCTTTTACTGTAACGGAGTACAAGGGACTGAGAGACCATGAATATACACTGGAAGTGAATAAGAATAGATAAAATATCAGAAAATTCTTTTTCAGACACCGAATGGTGGACTTATGGGATAGATTACCGGAATATGAAGTATTATCAATAAATGTAAATGAGTTTTAAAAACATTATGACGTTTGTTTCTCCACCACTAACGGTAATATATAATGACCTTGATATTTTGTAAGTACGATTATCGCTTGCTTCTTTTATTGTACCAAAATTTGACATGTTCCTAAAGGTCAAAACTTTGTATCACACTGGTTACCGTCAGCTATATCTATCAAAATCACCCATTAGTTCTAAAAAGAAGAGGATCCAACTAATGGATCCTCCTGATAGTCACCTCCATGGGCTTCAGCATGAAACATAATCAAGAGACTGACCCTCAAACTGAGAACCATGCAACGTGCAAATGAAAAAATATGCTCAACCTCACATGAAGAGATCACAAGAAAACAGAGTATACAAAGAGAAAAAAACAGGAATCAAACAGAAAACCCAAATGGCAATGGGCTGGTTATGTTGCAAAAATGGTAGAAAATCGATGGATATCACAACTCACAGCATGGATTCCCAGACATCACATGCGTATCTTAGGCCGACAGAATTCAAGATGGGAAGACGAACTTGACAAGTTCAGAAAGTATTGGCTCAGTGCCGCCCTTGATAGAGAGATATGGCACATCCTGGAGAAGGTCTTTGTTCAACAATGGACGATAAAAAACTGATGATGAACTCATTCTTTGATTCGTTCAAAGCAACAGCAATATTATGTATTTACTTCTGCCTTTCTTTCATGAATTCTCCACATATCTGTTCACTCAATGCTATAAACGATGCTTAAAAGTTGTGTGCCATTAATAACATAGAGTGAGAGAGCGAGTTTTGGGAACCGTACAATCCTGAATCGACACCACATTACCCACATTCGGACTTTTTATTTTGAGAGAATGAAGAGGTATGTAGTTTTACTTGAATCAAAACAATAGAGGGCACTCGTTGCAACAGAAAAATATGACTTTTTACAACGGATCCAATCTGTGTCCAATGAAGATGAGAATCGCCAAGCATTTATATAGAAATAGTATACTTTTCTTTCACATTAGAAGTAGATGTTAAAAAATGTTAACGGCATATCAGTGTATTCATAAATATATAAATCCATAAAAACAACATAAAAAACGGAGCGTTATCAAGGGATTAAAGCTAAGTATCAAATCTTATTTAGTAAAAAGAAGGGAGATTAAAGAATACTAATTGAACTTTTATCTGAACGAATCTGAAGGATAAACGCCTATCGACTTTTTCTCGCCTTGGCTCCGCCTATAGACGGAAAGAATATTTCCTCGGAATGTTTTCAAAACGATGAAAATTAGAGAAAACCAAACAAGAACAATAACTTCAACGATACGTCCACCATCTGTGGTGGCAGGGGCAGAAGGAGTAGGAACGAAGAGGAAATTGTCTCTGCTAAGTTAATTGATTTTAATACCTGTAAAATATTGCGAGTGGGAAGTATTCTGCAAGCACTATATTTTATGAAAAATCTTACATCGTTACTTAGGGCTTTTCTGGGCGATTCTTGGCTATTTCAATATACAAAAAAAATCTGTAATGACATCATTAGAGCTCGTAAGAATTTGATCTGAATATTGTTCTTTTAATGACGTCACATCTTGATGGTGTCACATCTTTTCCTTCCTTTCTATTTCTGCTGTTTAACATAACTGGGCCTGGACAACAGACCGACCAAAGAGCGTGTCATTGAGATGTATGGATACATCTAAAATACAATAAACGAGGGTGAATAGTCTTTCTTCTAAGGCTATAAAAACCTCAAGAATCGATAAATATAGAAAGTTTTGGACTCAACTTATGAGTAGCTGCTCTGCTCGTTTTTTTTTTAGAAACTTTTTCTCTAAAATCTGTTATTTATAGCGATTGGAAAAAAAAATGACTAACGTTAGTTTTTTCGTTGGTAAAAGTTCTGGTGTTTCGAGTGTCACCATACTATATATATATATATATATATATACATATATATATATATATATATATATATTGCTTTTGGGAATTCCTAGACATAGTAATAGATAGATATGTAAATATATTAGGTACATCAATCATACATTCATTTAGTCGTAACTGAAGCGTACAAAACACTGTCACACACATACACACACACGTATATAGATAGATATATATTGATATTCTACGCTCTGTTCTATTGAATTATCGTAATTGATCTATCTTCAATGATTCTTTACTAAAATATTGAGTTCTATATATTTCAAGAAATATATGTAAACACATACACACACGCTCACTAAAACATACATATTTAGATTGAAGTTTGTCAATATTAATATTCTATTTATTCATCTGACTGATCAAACGATTGTCGGATGAAGGTATGTCTGCATTCTAATTTATGTGTGGGTGAACATGAGTCCATATTGGGTTTTTATCATGAAGCAAAAACACCATATTTCACATCAATATCAAATGCAGTAGAAAAAAATCAAAGAACGTTTGCTGATGGACTTGACGTACAATAGTGACCATTATCTGACTAATAGCGTGTTTTCATTCATTACTATCCTGATATATATATATATATATATATATATATATATATATATATATATATATATATATATATATATATATATATATATATATGAAATAAATGGTTTGGCTCGTGTTTTTTTTTTCTGTAGTAGTAGTAGGACCATAGGTGATGGGACCCGTGTACGGAATATATATTTATGTATATGTATTGAAAAGTTGGAAGAACAAGGAAACATTTTGTCAGAACTTCTTGTGACGGAAAAATGTATATTATATAAATACTATCCATCTATCTATTTATTTACGATCAAATTCAAAACTTAGAGTCGGGTTAACAAATATATTTATATGTATATATACATTGTTAGCTTTGCAAGCAAATATGTTAGTGTTTTTTTCAACAGTGGGACCATAGGTGTATGGAATACACACACACACACACACACACACACACACACACACATATATATACATAGTTGAAAGAAATCCGAAACGTATTGTCAGAACTTCTCATACGAAAAACCTTATAATAAAAAATATATATATATGTATACATCTATTGATATTATCCATCTATCCATTTATTATCAAATCTAAAATATTGAGCACTGTTATCATTGATAAAGTAACCTTGCATGCTATATATATATATATATATATATATATATATATATATATATATATATATATATATATATATATATATATGTATATATATATATGTATATATATATATATATATATATATATATATATATATATATATATATCAAAAGAATCTTATTATTTCTGTTCGATTATGACTGTATCCATTAGGATGGATACAAGGTACAGAATGCAGAAACCCTTAATGAACAGATGTCTTTCAAAAGGCTTTTCCTCCATCTTTCTTCTCCCCGTGCTTTTACAAATAAATCATTTCCAAAATTTCCCCATATCAGACCGTAATCATGATACCATGGTTTACCTTTATAGAATCGGTTTTTCTTTTTTCTTTGACAGCGATTCATGTTCCGCCATAGTGAATCTATTTCGGCACAGTGCAAAAAAAAGAATGTGAACGGTTTAGTCACTCAATAAAAACCGTCCTGTGACCAACATTGTTTGGCAACATGCTGTGTTGGGAGAAAATTTTGTTAAGAGAAATTGGAAAAGGAAGTAATGAATAAGTTACATCTTTCCCCATTTTGTAGTTCAAAATAAAAAAAAAAATTCGGGATGATCACCCTTGGACACAAATCAAGGGACAGATTTAACATGAAAAGTTTGCAAATCGAACCCTGCCAATTTACTATTCAGGGGTAAATTTAAAAAAGCGAAAGAAAGCAGAAACACTTCTTCTAGACATAATAAAGATGAAATTTTCAGCCCTCTAGCTGTAAACTCTACCTGTGATACATATACGCAGCTGGATTAAGGTTGCCAATTCAGATATGATTTTTCAAGTTCCAATTCTTGAAGTCACTCATAAATTCAGCAAATCAAAAAAAAAAAAAAAAGAAGAAAATCCCAATCGTCAACATTGGTTTTCAAAACAGAAAAACTATCTAAATTGGCAACCCTGAGCCAGCGAGACCAACTTGAAAACTGAAGAAAACTATGTTGACAGTTTTGGTAGCAGTATTGGTTGGAGGTTTCAAATAAAAATAAATTCAAGCAAAAAAACTAAGTAGCGATAACTTCCAGAGATGACGTTATCGCTTTCAAATACGTCACAGTTCATTCTTTTCTTTCTTGTTGCTCGCAGCCAGGCTAGTTCGAGGTGGGCAGTGGTTGAGTCAGGTCTTTAGCTTGCGTTATCAAGCTTAGTCTAGAGATCGATCCCCTCTTTGGAGGATTAACGGGATCACCCTGTGATACTTTTTATATGATTCCTAGTTGCTTACAACACCTGATACACCCAGTTGGTCACCAATCTAGGAACTGACCCAGCTCAATATTGCTTACTTTCGGTAAATGTACGAGAACCAGAGTATCTTTGGTTTGAGTTATTAAGCGTAGTGTGGAGATCGACCCTCTAGTTGCTTGCTAAACCTGATACACCCAGCTGATCCCCAACCAATTACTAACCAGGCTTGACATTACTGGACTTTGATGATTTTGTGAGAACAGGGGATCCAAAGTCATTTGTTTTTCACCATGTAAAAATTGAACAAAATCCATCAAAATACAAAAAAAAAAAAAAAAAATCAAATAGGATTCCCGCCATTTTAGCATTGGAAGAGGTCCATGGATTTATTAATGCTCACCTGTTCCTCTTTCTGTCAGATTGTCTTTTTGTTTGTCAGTGTATTTTTCCATACGATACTTCCAAAGGTTCTCAAGAGATTTAGCTGAAAATTTGTGGTAGAGCTGGTCATGCGCTGAAGAAGAATTTTTTTATGGCGGATCCAGAAATTCTTTAGATTAAGAGATACTTATTTACCTGCAGCTTACTGTCATGGAAAGAAAAAATTGGCTTTGGATTTAAGCGAAATAACTCAATGTAAATTCGTACATTTGATTCTCTTACACGAACATTTTCTACATATTTTCCTCTTTTATTGGGTTTTTAATGAACATGTCGCTGGCAGACGAATGCTTCCTTCGAATGCTTTTCAGCTTTCTAAAGTAAAAAGCAACTGGGTCCAAAAGTTTGGTGTCATGGTCAACAATGTAGATTTATTTAGCTGACTTTTTTCTTCATTATCTTTTTGGCTATGGTGGTGGGCTTAATACGATTTGAAACCCAATTGCTGATCAGCTTGTGTTCTCATTTGTATTTGACCCCTCTAACATCAAGACCAACATTTAGAATCATGTACTTTGATCATACACCGTGCATTGCGGTAAACCTTTACGATCTACTTAACTTATGGCCCCTTACTATATATATATATATATATATATATATATATATATATATATATATGTGTGTGTGTGTATATGTATATATATATATATATATGACCCCTTATATATATATATATATATATATATATATATATATATATATATATATATATATATATATATATATATATATATATATATATATATAATGTGTACTGTAGAGAGTGAGACAGACTCGGGAGTGAGGTGTTTGGAGGTAAGGTTTATTAATCCTTTTAAGTAAATTATATATATATATATATATATATATATATATATATATATATATACATATATATATATATATATATATATATATATATATATATATATATGAGAAAATGGAGCTCCCGCAGTGATCAGCAGTTTAGCTCAATGGTAAAGATAAAAAAAGGCATGATTGAAAACAGGGCTGTAATGATGTGTGAGAGCTGGAGAGTCGAAGAGGTCGACAGTCACTCAGTCTTTCGTGATGACCATCAGGTAGCTGATGTGAAAGTTAATAATAATAATAATAATAATAACAACAACAACAACAAAAAATGTCATACTTTGAGTGTTCAATTGAAAAGTTTGAAAAAGTTGTTATCAACGAATGAGTAACTTTTCTCACCTTTTGTATAGTTATGATCATTGAAATAAATTGAATTCTCAAGGGACAAGCTCGAACGTTGCCGGACACAAACCTGGGATTGATTTAGTATGAACGTACATTGCAAACTGAACCATCTACTAAGAATATATTCGGGTAGGAGGGTTAAATAAAATAAAAAAACTGAGTAAAAAGCAGAGTTTCTTGACATAATAAGGAGTAAATGTTGAGAATTTCTCCCCACATTGGTGCAGCCTTTGCACGTGATACATAACCAGTCAACTGGGGTACGTACAAACACTGACGCTGGAAGAAAGAAGATTATGTAGCTCATTTGGCTTGATAGTCGGGCTGTTTGAGAAGCTACGGTGGTTCGATGATATAACGATGTCGCAAAAGCATGGAATGGAGGGTCAGTGAATGGGAGTTATAATAGGCACAGTTCTGAATGACGTCAACAATGCAAAAAAAAGCTTTAATCCTTCAACGGAATAGAAGAAGAATGAAAACCAGGACAAGAATAAGATCACAAAAATGCATTCGGATCATGAAATAATTTAATTAGTCCCCAGCATAAAAAAACAGCTTCATTCAGAAGAGCAACAGAGAGAGAAAAAAAGTCACATATAAAATGAAAAAAGAGAAAAAAAAATGGACGAAATAATGATAAATATGAATCCCGAAAAGTCACAAAAATCTAATTAGAATTTTAAAAGAAAATCAAAATCGGAAAATCAATTTGATTAATAATCACCGATTCATGGAAACCGTCAACCAAAACTGTCACCGAAACCTTCAGTCAGGTTTTTTTAGTTTTCAAGTCGGTCTGGCTGGCTAGCGATGTGTGTATAGATCTACGTATTAGCATATATAACTGTATATATTATATAAATATTGTGAATGACATATTAGAAACTGTCAACCAAAACTGTCACATAAGCGGTCTACATGGGTTTCTTTTGTATCTTAGTTGGTCTTACTGGCTGATTATGTATGCATATGTATATGTATACATAAATATATATATATATATATATATATATATATATATATATAGCAAGCCAGCAAGCCAGCCAACCTTGAAAACCGAAGAAAACTATGCAGATCGTTTCAAATGACGGTTTATGATATATATATATATATATATATATATATATATATATATATGTGTGTGTGTGTGTGTGTGTGTGTGTGTGTGTATCATGAACCGTCTTTTAAAACGATCTGCGTAGTTTTCGTCAGTTTTCAAGGTTGGTTGGCTGGCTAGTACGCGTACATGTATGTATTTATGGATGAATGAATTGTTCAAGGTCGCACCAATGGAACTTGTGGACTGAAAATCTACGCATTTATTTGTTATCATATCATTTTGCAAATGAAAGTTACCCCACCCCTAAACAGACTTTTAGTGGGGGGTCAATATACAATGTAAGTTTATGCTAAATTGAAAATTTAGCCTTTTTTCTCTAATTTTTCAATTGATCACCCCCTCCTGCACAGCATGGTGCCAAAAGACATTGGTCGCTTAACAATTTCCACTGAGTGATTAACCAGGCCCTGCGGTGTTTTTGATTGTTTTTTTTTGAAGATCTTGGGGAAAAGGGAAGGAACGTAACAATGGAATCAGAATGATTGGAATGTAGAAACGAGAAAGGGAGGTAACTAGGATGAAAGAAGTGACTTGGAAATTGGGAAAGAATGAGTATAAGTCTGGTTGGTTAGTCAAAAGAAAACTTAACGTGACCTACGTCCTCTGGTAGCATGCCGGCTTGGTCAATGTTGGGGGTGGGGGTGGGGTCAATGAAAAATATCAGAAAAAGGGGTGATCAATCAATGAGTTACTCTTCTTATCTTATGTTGAATGATTCAAGAAAAACATAGTCATCCAGTCAATGAGACCGGAATAGGGGTTCACCCAGGAATTAAGGTTGACAAGCTGAATTTGGTATTATTATAAGGGTAAGAGTGTCCCCTTTCAGAATTTCAACGTCCCTCTCCTTTTTTTCCTGTAGGAAAATCTTTTTATACGCCATTTTCCAAGATGGACACCAATTTGATCGCCTTTAGTTGTTTTAGGCTAAGGAACCCTATGTTTGAACATATAATATCGTTGAAAAGGAAATGTCACCAGTTTTTTTTTTTAAATTCAATGTGGACGGCTGTGAATTAATGTTCCCTTCAATTATGATCGAGTCATTGTGCATGGATCGATCCCTGAATTTAATCACTTCTTTAATAGCCTATTGCCCAGCGTTCCGCGAATTTTTATTGGAATTCATTGATAACTTTTAGAGATATCGTGTGAGTAATCAGGAGCAAATTCAGAAATTTATGAAAAAAAATCCCCTAAATCAGATAATAATTCTGTGATCCATACGAAATTCAATGACACAAGATGGAATCGAAATGCATGAGAACGTTCGGTGATATTGTGTCAACAGAAGGAGCAAATGTAGAAGTGTATGAAATATTAGAACTGAAAAATATCTGTCAATCACAGACATAATTGGATCCGCCCCAAAAGTCAGTTCGTCCCTTGTTTTTTGACAAAATTACTTTGAAAGTCATTGAGAACTTCCAGAGATATCGTGTGGAGATATTAAAAAAAATCATGTATCCAAAAGGAGAGGCCAATAAAGAAGATTCTCTCTCTTTCTCTCTCCCCCCTCTCTCTCTCTCTCTCTCTCTCTCTCTCGCATTCTTTCTCTCTTCAGGTATTGAATTTTACACATGACGGACGAAGAATGAATCGACCAATGATATGAAGTTGATTTTTCTGTGGAACTCTCTGATGAAGTATATTCAGTCTTCCGTATATTATCGGAACTGATATCTTCATTTTCATTGTCATATACACAGTGTTTATTTGTTTTCTAGAATTATGACATGGACTCATTCCCCCTAATCGAACGATCGTCTTCATTCTGATTGTTATTTGCTCAAAATTTCTTTTCATCTCGAATTCATTGATTAAGGGTCGTCATGATTCCATACATTGTTCGAACTATTGTTAGAAACGATTAATAAAAAGTTTTTTCTCAGTTTCCAAGTTGGTTTTACTGGAAAGAGTTTGTTGGATGATAGTTTACTCTTCGTTACATGTACAAAGGAAATTCTTTGTGTTCGTTGCAAATTCTATCCCCAAATAAGTATTTAGTGATCCCTGAGTTTGTGCCCTGCAGCATTCATTTTTTTAAAATTCAGTCTTTTCAAGTGATCACTCCCCAACAAATTGTGAGAGAATTACTTCTTCATTGATAACCCCTTTTTCGAATTTCTTTGATTGATCACCCCAAAACATTTGACAGTTTCCATTGAGAGACTAACCAGACATGCATTGTCATTATTCACACTGTTTAGTTGAGTTCTGGAATTCTGCGACGAACATTCGCTGTTATGCTTATACACTGAGACGAATGCGCGTAACTTCTTTTAATGAAATGTTCAATAGATTCTACGTCATTACCGATGCACATAAGACTAAATATTGAGGTGGGGCCAAGTTGTCATTCTCGAAAAGCCTTGAAACACTACCTAAACAGGATATAGAATGTTTAGATTCATTAATTTCTAAGATCCCTCAACGTCCATATGCGGTAACACCCATGATCGGATGGGAAATAGCACTTTCATAATTAATCATTTCGTATTTCTGGTGTATTATACGTTTTTTATTTGTCTGTATTGTGCATTTTGCACTCAATTTTAAACATAATCAAATACTTATGAGAATTTTGGGATGGTTGGGATGGTCCTTATGGGGATAATTTCTTATGGATTTTCACCCCAAAACACATTTTTTTTATTAATCATGCAAAAAAAAAATGTAATTTGGTAAACATAGAATTAGTTTTAATTGAGTTCTATCTCAATTGTCTACGTAATCAATAAAAATGACGATAATTATTCATTACAAATTAATGGCGAATAGAATAAGACTTCAGGAATACTGTCAGCGTCCATGATTGACCTTTGGATCTTCCTCATGACATTTACATCTTTATATGTGATCCGGAGATACTCCTCTAATTATAGCCTTGTTTGCCCATACAGTGCCGTTGCGAGCCTGAGCGCCCTTTCAGCTGTATTATTGATCACTAATGTTCACAGTATGCTAGTATAAAGCAGGTGATTATCACATACACGCAGATTCCTTCAGTAACTAATTGTCTATATTGAGGAGATCGAAGAAACGATAAGTGTCAGAACCAAAGTGTGCCAGATGTTCCTTTGAGAAAGAGGATCGAGCCGGTCTTTGCAGCTCATTTCCTTGTGACCATGTATTGTGTTTAATTTCGCCTTCCATACCTTTGTGTATATAAATAGACAAACATGCATGAACAAAATGATACAGACGAAGGGAGATCAATTCTGTTATGAAGTTCGTAGCTTTTTATTCCGTAGTTTTAGTAATAGTTATGCTGTTATAGACACCTACCTGTTAACCAGAGATACGCCCTGTGTTGTATTCCAACACTTTAGTTACAGTTGGTTAAAGACAAGAGAGAGAGAGAGAGAGAGAGAGAGAGAGAGAGAGAGAGAGAGAGAGAGAGAGAGAGAGAGAGATGGGAAGACTGGGTGTAGCGTGTGAGACGGAGAGAGATTTTTGCTGTCTTAAAAAAAAACTATTTTCATTGTTAATAAAAAGTAGTACGAAACGCTGTAAAAGAAACCTGTATGACCAATTGATAAGTACACTCACGTAAGAAACAAAGTTATTTTATACACACACACACACATATATGTATATATATATATATATACATATATATATATATATATATATATATATATATGTATATTATATATATATATATATATATATATATATATATATATATATATATATATATATATATATGTATAGTGAATCGGACTCAGAAGCCGTGATCTGCCTCAAAAATTTGTCTAAAAATGTTTTGCAACATTGATGAGAAAAAAACAAGAACCACAAGGTTAACGATATATATATATATATATATATAGAGAGAGAGAGAGACAGAGAGACAGAGAGAGAGACAGAGAGAGAGACAGAGAGACAGTGAGAGAGAGAGAGTGTATTGGTGTAGAGATTTACCTGTTCTTCCTCATTTCACCTCATGCTCAACCGAATTGGTGGCTTGAAGAAGGGACGAATGAATATATATCATCAAACGTTTACATCTAAATTAATATTAGCTTGCCTTTTCGAACTATCATCCTGATTACTCTCCGTGGTATATCGATTGCAAAATAACTGAGATTTTGATTATACAAAATCCTGACTTCTTGGAGAGCGTTGGGGCTGCTGAAGCACAAACCATTCCCAATCTTTTACAAAACGTCACTAAACTTGACTGTTTTGGTTGGCTAATAACTGTCCAATCAAAATCACAGATTTCCATTGCCTGGAACCAAACTTGTTCTGGCCAATTTCTCTTGAATCAAACTATTGATCTTTTTGCAGGTTCTTCATATATCTGTGGCACTGCTTTATTTGAAACTAAGATATTATCTGTTGGAACTTACTTGATCTCTGAGATGGAAATCTCCATTCACGGAAAACGGAACAGTGGGAAAATTCATTTCCCGGAACAAACACCCACGCAAATTTCCAGCGGATTTTATTGAAAAAAGAACATTCTCGCTTTATAATAATCTCAAATCCCTTTATAAACTCAGATCAAATTACCACCCACTTAAAATCTCAACCAATCGACTAGTGGACTGTACCACCTACATGGATGACCCCCAACCTGGTATATGGAAAAAAAATATCCGTCAATATTAAGAAAAAGAAGTAGCTCAAAACAATAAAGAAATCAAAATGTTCTTGTCGATTTGTTGAATGCTGATAACTACAAACAATACGCATTGTAACAGAGATATTTCCGAAGAAAGAACATAGTGTAGTATAGTTAAATATTTTCTGAAACAAACTTTTTTCCATCATCATCATCATCATCATCATCATCATCATCATCATCATCATCATCATCATCATCATCATCATCACCACCAGTCTTTTATCGTCCGTCGTTGAACATAGACCTTCCCCAGGATTCGCCACAATTGTCTATCATGGGCGTCGTGGAGCCAGTATTTTCTGTATTTGTCTAGTTAGTCCCTCCATCTTATCGGCCTCAGTTTCTCATGTGATCTCTGGGGATGCATGATGTGAGTTGTGATGTCCATTGATTGTCTTTCATTCTTGCAACATGGCCTGCCCGTTGCCATTTGAGTTTTTTTTTTTTTTTGATAGTTTCTATGATGTCTCAGATTTTGTTCTCTTCTGTACTGTCTTGTGATCTCTCCATATAAGGTTGAGCATGATTCTCTCATGCACACGATGTATACTTCTCAGTTTGCAGGTTTGTTTCTTGGTTAGGTTCCATGTGACTATCGGGCGAATGTATTGGTTGTATACTCGTTTTCTAGGATTATTGGGATCGTCTAGTTTTTGAAAGTTGACCTTGCTCTACCGAAGGCTGGCCATCACAGATTGATTCTTCGCTTGATTTCCTCTTCTTTTGAGGATCTCAAGGAGATTTGGTGTCGTAAGTAGATGTAGTGGTCTACCTTGCCGAGTTTTGCATCTTCTATCTTGACAGTTATGTTCTTATTTCAGCGAAGAATTAATCAGTGGCAAAGTGGCTCAAATCCTGAGGGAAGTAATCGATGTTCACATTGCACTAATACCCCTAGGAAAGGTATGAATCAATCAATCCCTCCACTGTTATGGATAATTTTCAGGGTCGACTGAGCTTTTCACTCTTGAGAAAAAGAATAATTTATCCGTCAATCGAGAGCAAAATAGAGAAATAGGGAATATGAAATAAATGAATACATAGAAAGATGGATAGAGTTAGACTGAAATATATATATATATATATATATATATATATATATATATATATATATATATATAAACAGTATCATACAGATAGATAGATAGATAGATAGATAGATAGATAGATAACAAGAACCAAGAGTCCAACGATGCGCTCACCATCCACGGTAGGGATTGAAAAAGGAAGTCCAAGTTTTATATCAATCCAATGTGTTACGGATGAGAAAAATTGATATTTAGTATTTTTTGAATCGATAATAGAAGCAATAGGGGAAGGAGGAGGGGGAAAAACTCGAGGATTGTTTATCCGAATGTCCGGGCCAGGAGTCATATCAATCCAACGGGATACTTCTAGGATCAGTTGCCATCTAACATATTAGAGACCAACTGGCCGATCGATTGGAAGGTAACTCATAAAGATGTGTGGACCTATCTAAAAGATGAGATAGATAGATGGTTAGGATATGGGAAAAGAGGGGAGAGGAAAGAAGAAGAAATGAGAAAATGATCACAGAAAAAGTGAATTTAATGTATCCCAACGCAATTCCTCGCGTAAAAACAATGAAAAGAAATTCTATTTCCGTACAAGGAGAGAGAGAGAGAGAGACCATTAAATCGAAGAAATATCATTAACACCTTAGTACCGTGAATAAACCGCTTCATAATGCAAATGAGCACATTCCATAAACCATATTCTATTCAACGTAGCGAACACATCTCTTTTAAACACAATGCGTGTTTTATAGCTTTTCGAGAGGGCTATAAAAACCGGACCCAAAATGTCAGAACAGCGCACAAAACGTCTCTGACTTTTGTGATGTGAAAAGTCCACTACCAGGGGAGCGGGGATATAAAAAAACCGTCAATCTCAACTGTCACCAAAACTGTTAACCTAGGTTTCTTTAGTTTTTAAGTTGTTCCTACTGTCAGCCTTACTTTTTACGTATATATATATATATATATATATATATATATATATATATATATATATATATATATATATATGTTGCCAGAGAGCTGAAAGATTTAATATTTACTCATTATTATGCCAAGAAGGAAAAACAAACAGATTTTTTGTTCTTCGAAAATTCCCCGTCCCTTGAATAAGCTTTTCGTAAGGGTTCAATGAGTGATGTATATTTATGCTAAATTGATCCCTTATTTTGTGTCCAGCGGCATTCACACTTGTTTTTTGAAATTCAGATTTCATTAGAGATCACTACCCCAAAAAAACAAAGGGCAAGAGAAGTAGCTTATCCATCGATCACCCCTTTTTCTAATTTTTTGATTGATCACCCCCACAAAGCCTGCTGCCAAAAAGCCATAGTTGTATAACAGTTTCTATCGAATGACTGACCAGACCTACCGAGGATTGCAATAATTTGCAAGGCGCTCAATTTATTGATTTTTTTGGCCTCGTTTTGTTGATAAAAATAGTGCATTCAAATTATTAATAATCTGTCAAATCAGTTGGGCTTATGAAAGGTTTCATTGGTTTGAGAGTGACACTTGGGTCCCTGAGAAGGGAGTCACAGCCATTGCATTGCACCAGGGCCTAGAAAGCTAAGAGCATTTGCGCGTTACCTTGGTAGAGCTGAGTATCGAAATAAAAATCTAAAAATGTCTTTCCAGACTTAATAAGCATTGATCAATCAAATCTTCAGTTTTCTTGCTTCATTGGTGCTACCTATATGCATGATACACACACAAATACATAGCCAGCCGGACCAACTTGAAAACTGAGAAAACCTATGTTGACAGTTTTTGTTGACATTTCCTGATCAAACATCACAATTTTCAAGAAACCAGCCAAAACGCTACGGTAGACGAACTAAGGGGCTAACTCAGCATAAAATTACATTGCAAACTGAACCACATTGAAATTTGAGTTGGAGGTTCGGGGGTTAAAAATAAAAAATACCAGTTTCGTGGTCATAATAATGAATAAATATTTAAAATTTCAACCCTTTAGTTTCATTGGTCCTGTCTGCACACGTGATACATACATACCCAGCTAGATAGACAGATCCAATTAGAAACTCAAGAAACCTATGTTGACAGTTTTGGTTGACGGTTTTTAATTGTAACTATGTTGATCACAGTATACTTTAAACTTGTGCCCTTGTAATATACTGAGTTAAGCTTAGCGATTACCAATAGAGAATCTCAGGCTGCTTTGCTGCGGATTGCAGGTTCGTAAATTAACCTTTGAACACATTGCTACCATAATGAGTTCTATTCACGCTGGTTGCTCATTAATTCTGTCTTTGTAACCGATTAAGATAAGCTCAGTAAATAAATAAGTCCTATGACCGATGGATAAGGTTTCGATGCAACGTGTGTGTAAGGGGTTCGTCAAATCTACGAAGAGAAATTGTTATGTTAGCAGAGTTACGGCACATCGGAAGTAAGTTGGTATGAATATTCTGAAAAAAACATAAAAACGGGACCGCAGTTCTTTGGAGGATACTCTTTTGTTCAGCGATACCCTTTGAAAAAGTATCTACTCCTCTCATCCACTGTAGCGCAATTAGAATGACAGGAATGTTTGACACGGACTAGGATCTAATCAGGTCGGAGAAAACGACTGATCTCTGATTTTTATGCAAAAAAAAAAAAATGAATAATCGATTTTTCCTCTTGTTTCGAAGTGGAAATTCTATCATGCTGTAATGCAAAATGCTGGTCTCTGTTCCAAGTTCGTATTTTGAACACCGAAATTACGTGGATAATTTTGCATAGGAACACACAGAGGAAAATAACTATGACAGAGTTGGTTGGGTCCACAGATTCTTTTTCCTGCTCGCCTGTAACGAACTACACATCACAAAATGCTGCGCTAAGCGAATCTCGTGAAGTATCTATAGAACAAAAGAGCCAAAACTGGGTGAGTATTTCTTATTTGGAACTCCAAAAATCGAAGTCAACATAGCGTCACCAAGAAAAAATGACTTTACTGTAGTATGAACGACAAAAGATGAGATCGATTTCTAAGGCATTTAACTCTTTCTGACCACAGGAAAAACTAGTTGATATCTGGCAGTTATAGATTTACGTTTCGAAACTATATTTACATCACATTGGACGACCAAATCAAAACCAAGTATTGTCACCGCGTTACCTACGCACATTAACCACTGATTTTTTTCTCTCATCCAAATGAAAAATCTTCAGAAAAACTTTAAAAAAAAAAAAAAAATCTGTAGATACTCCCATGAGTAATGATGATAAAAATCTTGAAAAGTGAATTCTTATGTCATTATGAATGCAATATTCCAAAGTCCGAACAAATCTCGAACATTGCTGGTCCCAAGCTTTTCGGATAAAGGATACTCAATCAGTGTATGCAGTTTTCATTAATGCGCCAAGAACACTATCATGGAAACAATAATTTGAATCATAACAAAAGACTTATGTTCAAGTCGAACCTTCCAAATAGACAATAAACAAGAAATGTTTAAAGAGAAACCAATATAAATCACTAGCTAAGTTTGTCTGGTTAATATCAACTAAATAATACCCTAAAGCCCCCCATTTGGGACCTTAGACACTTACCCAAGCGCCAATATCTCTTTTCAAAACAGTCAGTAAAACGTTCTTTTCGAATCTCCATCGGTTTTTTCGTCACGTTCGCCGTAATCTCGTTTAGAGTCTGAAATATCATAGGGAAAAGCCAAAAGAAAAAAGTGGGGAGAATGTAGACAGGTTCAGGTTGTAGGGGCTGAAAGACTTTGATGGTGCGATATTTATCCAAACACCCTACAAAAACGTGAAGAAGGACTGGCTCGGTCGTTGCAAAATTGACCCTCACGCTGTACACAACTTTACTTAGTAGTACTTCACTACTGACTACACTATCGGGATGACACCGTCCTAAACCATACTGTACCACAAATGAATGCAGATCCAGACTGAATCATTATCTTGGTACGGGATACTGCTCAGATATCGATTGGGTTATCTTTTTCGTTTGCACCCAAACCTTGTAATAACAAGATCGAAATTATGTAAAAATACTCCAAAGTTTGTAGGTTTCAAAGTTTTAGATCTTTCGGAAATCATCATTAAGAAAATATGATTAATGCTTTCAAAGTGTAATTTATGATATTTTTCATGATCTTTTTTTTTTAAACTACAAGTCCTTTTCAAGTTAAATAATCATAACTAGATCTGTCTAATTGTTCTTTTTTCTTTCAAATATGTAACTGAAACCAAAGCATTAACGTATTGATATATATATATATATATATATATATATATATATATATATATATATATATATATATATATATATATATATATATATATATATATATATATATATATATATACCTTGATTGCCACGGCTATTTTTTTCTTTTCATATTCAAACTGCACTGCTTTAGGTCGTATAATTCAATCTTTTTTCAAGCTTATATTTGGTTATTTTAAATTTACAGTAGCACAACTGTAACGCATTAAAACCTGCACTAATGAAGACCGCACTGTTCAAGGTATTGTCGTAGTCGGAGTTGTGAATATGTTTGGATCTGCCTGTGTGTACACGCGTAACCAATTACATATCGTGTACTTGAAGGATACTAGCGCGTGAGTTTGGGTTCACCAATGCAATTAGTGGTGTCTGTTATTGGTGTTCGTCATCTTTAGTAGGATTATATTGGACTGGATTAGTTTTATCGGTCGGGCACTGACTTGGTCGCAGATCAGGAGTTCAATTAGAGAGAAAGGAAAGATCAAGTGACGCGAAAATATGGGCGAGAAAAATGAAATTGAAGAAAAACATCGGGGGAGTAGGAAGAGAAACAACAACGACAAGTCTGGTTAGTCAGTCAATAGAAAACCCGTCTGTTTGTATCTGGTAGCATTCACGTATTATTGGGGTTTTTTTTTTGAAAGGCAAGAGAGGTGATCTATCCATTGATTACATCCTCTTTCCAACTTTTCAATTGATCATCCCTCAAACAGCATGCTGTCAAATGACGTTGGTCACGTGACGGGTTTCTATTGAGTGACTAACCATCCCAGTCTAACATCAAGTTTACTATTCAATTTAACGAGGTAACTGTTCACAATGCACTATGTTTTAATGTGCATATATATATATATATATATATATATATATATATATATATATATATATTCAGAGACACAGTAAGTTATTATGCAGTGATATATATATCGATACATAAAAATATTTCACCAACTGTGAAAAGTAGCTACCGGATGAGATCATCATCATTATCATTATCATCAGTCTTCCAACGTCTTCCCCAGGATTCACCAAACTTCTCTATCGTGGGCGTCGCCGAGCCAGTACTCTCTGAACCTTTCTAGCTCGTTTCTCCATCTAATATTCTGCCGGCTTTGATTGCGCATGTGATCTCGGGGGATCCATTTCGTGAGTCGTGATGTACATCGGTTGTCTGTCATCCTCACAACATGGCCAGCCCACCGCCATTTGAGCTTTTTAAGTGATTTTATGATGTCCCCGACTTTCGTCTTTTCTCAGATGTACTGTGCTGTCTTGTGGTCTCTCCATGTAAGGCCCAGCATACTTCTTTCATGTGCACGATGCATGGTTCTCAATTTGCGGATCTGTCTCTTGGTTAGGTACCAGATGAGATACAAAGCACTGAACCATTGCATCTTGTTGAGGCCTAATAAAGCATCATATATTTCAAATAGATTGTTGGTACAATATTTATATGCTTTTAAGAATCTGTTTAGCGCTGCTTTGTTTGGTGTTATTCTTTTAGGACCGTATCCACAGTAATAGGCCAAGTTTTACCGGGTAAAAATTTCTTTTAGGACTGTTATATATGTAAATATATATGAAAACAGAACGGACTAAATATTCACATGGGTGAACATTCAATGGAAAGTGCACGAACAGCGAGTCAAATATTTTGTTATACTTACTGATTCCTCATTGTTGAATACGTTTTTTGGTTAACCTACGCAAATTAATTAATATGTAGTATAAAACAATATCAATATACAATACAAATAATACCCTATATAAAATGACTAACAATGTATGACAAATAGTAAGAGAGGAGGTGAGCAACGTTCCTGGGATGCTAAATTAATGAAAGTTTGGTTTTTAAAGTTTCTGAAACAGTTATATTGTAAACTGATTACCCAACAAGAGAAAATGTATAAATAGAACCATTATAACAAAGTATATGTGAAACAGGGAAAAACACCGATGAAAAAATTCCATGAATTGCATTGACAGATAATGGGAAATAAGTGACTAAAGTGACACAGAAGAATTTTGAAAAAGTTTGTTAATGTTCAGTGTTAAAAGCTGTAGAGCTTTCTAGACTATGTATATGTGTATTGTGTGTATCATTAGATTGGACAGTTCATGTCCAACAGAATATCATAATTGTAGAAACATTTTATTAGGAAATATATTTCCTGCAGCACCGATGTTACGCATATAAAAAATCAAACAGCTGACCACGAGAGAAATAAGTAATTCAAAAATGCTATTTCTGATTGTTCACTAAGAGTGTTGTTAGCTCAGCTTGGAGAGCAAATTTGCGTTAGAACAGATTTCTGGTGGAAACAGGTCCCTTTTACTCATTCACATGGTTGGCTGTTAGAAATGCTACTCGGTAAACACCGGTGTAGCACGAAATATATTTCCCAATAAAGTATCCCCACAAATATCACACATATATATTTGGTCCTTCTGCATTACTGGCTGCTGTTTAGCTCAGTGGTAAAAGCAATGCTACGTTGAAGCAACTACCTTATTGGTCGCAGGTTTGATTCCTGCAACAGCCCCATTTTCTTCAATTATATATATATATATATATATATATATATATATATATATATATATATATATATCAAGTGAAAAAGAGGAAAGGGTCTGATTAAAAGTGTCAACTGTCAACTATTTGGCACTTGAAAAGCACGTTTTCCACCAGATGAATGTAATTATTCACCTGTAGAGGCAGAAATGCGAAGTGTATCAGAGAGGACTTATGCAAAACATGCTGCAAGGTCAGCACGGAAATGGTGGCATATTTATGGATTCAGGAATTCGATATTCACAAACGGAGTAGATGCTGAAATCCCGACTCTGGTGAAAGAGATTTTGGAAAACGCGAAAGAAGCCATGAAGTTCTGCAAGCCGTATGCTCCGATAAGAGTTCTCACCGGAAATGCCTTCCCTCTCTTTTGGTCGAGGTACAGCATTTAGACCGACGTCAAATTAAATAAGGCGTTCGGTTTACTTCTGGGAATATTTTTAGAATTGGGACGTTTCGGTTCAAACCTGACATTTGGTGCCGTGATAGAACGGTAACCAACCGAAGAACAATCGTTCTTCGAGACTGATGGATCACGAATAGAACAGGTTTTCTTAGTCAGGTCACCAATGCCTTTTGGCAGAATGTTGTTTTGGGAATGATCATTTAAAAGATTGGAAAAAAAAAGACTGATCACCTCTCGCACGTCTTTTGGGCAAGGTCCCCTAAAAAAAGCCCGAATTTCCGAAAAAAAAAAAGCATGAATGCTGCCGGGCACAAAATAAGAGACTAATTTAGCATTAACCTACATTGCTAATTTGACTCCACTAAAAACCTAAGGAGTGTGAGTTAAAAAAGACAAAAAAAAGTATTTTCTATATTTGAATAAACCCTAAAAAGGTTTGTAGCGCAGGGTTCAACTTGCAATGTGAGTTAGTTCCCTTGGTTTGTATCAAGCAGAATTCATACTTGTTCTTTAAAAACTTAAAAAAAAATTCTGCTGATCACTGTCCAACAAAACGTGACAGAAGCCACTTATAGATTGATAATCATCTTTATCCAAAATTTTCAACTGTTCAACTCCAACAGGACATGCTGTCAAAATACTTTGATCACGTGACAGTTTCTATTGAGCAACTAACCAGACCTGTTTTTTTTTGTCTGACACTTTTGGCTTTCATTGTTCTTTAAAACTGAAGCATTTACGTCAAAAGTACTTTTGCCAACCCCCAAAATTTCTTGCTAATCGATTACTATTTTGTTTCTTCATTTTTTCGTGACCAATTCAATTCACACTGAATAAATAAACAAAATAGTGTAAATGAAATAAATAAAAGAACATAGTAATCGGAGATATTCTGCCTGCGAAAATTACATGATCTAATTTAAAAGAAAAACGACAATACAAGATAAAACACTCACTCTCCATGTTCAAAATTTGAGGGACTATAATGGTATATACTTACACACCAAGAAACAAAAAAACAAAACAAAACAGGTCTGGTTAATCACTCGATGGAAACTGTTACATGACCAACCGCTTTTGGCTGCATGCTGTGTTTGGGGTGAACAATTGAAACATTGGAAAAAACATTGATCAACAAATAAGTTGTTTTTTTTTGCATGTTTTTGGACTGTGATTACTAAAAAAATCCGAATTTATAAAATAAACACACATAAATGCTGCTGGACACGAACTCGGGAACCAATTCGTCCTAAACCCACTTTGTAAACTGACCACTTCATTAAAGGCATATTTAGGGGGATTTATGGCAATGGGCTGGCCATGTTGCAAGATAAATGATAGACATCGTGACACTCGACATGGATCCCTAGAGATCACATACGCAACCAAGGCTGGCAAAGTATTAGATGGAGAGACGAGCTAGACAAATCCAGAAAGTACTGACTCCGCGAAGCCCTCGATAGAGAAGTGTGGCCAATCTTGGATAAGGTCTATGTCCAACGACGGGTGTTAGAAGAATGATGATGATGGTGATGATGATGATGATGATGATGATGATGATGATGATGATAAAAACAAGCACGAATGAAGCAACATTTTTCTGGACATTATAAGGTTTAAATGTTTGAACTTTAAGCTCCGCAGCTCCTTCCCTTGTTGCAGCAAGTATATATATAGCCAGCCAGACCAACTTAAAAACTGAAAAATCCTACGTTGATACTTTTAGTGAGCGTTTTAGTTGATGGTTTCTACCAAGAAGGGTCTGGCATTTAATGGGGCGAAAGTGTAAACTTGATACATTCTCCCCGATATACAGGTGTTCATATCTAAACCAACACATCACAAAGCTTGAGTTGAATACCAAGAATCGAATAACAAGAAATATAAGTTCAACTATGCATCCATCGTTTGTAGTTGTAGTAGCACGAGGAAGAAGAAGGGCAAGTAGTCTTTTTATGAGTCTATTGATTCTCATACTTGTTGATATTGTTTGCCCAACCACCATGTGATCTATATATGGACGATGAAAAAAAATCAAGTCTTGTGAAATAACTTTCACACAATTCCAAAATTGAGATATTCTGCGAGTATTATTTAAAAACAAAAAGTCGTAAACAGCCATTATTGGCACAAAATCTATTCTAACATCATAGCAGCTGGTAAAAATTGATCGGAAGGGTTGAAAATATCTGAGAGTATCCTTTTCAATAAAAATTGTATATGGCTTTTTTTTTAAAATACAAGGTTACTGAACTTTTAGATTGATTTATTATACCGTTAATGACGTCAAACTATCAGTGACATCACATCTCTTCCTTCCTTCCTATCTTTGTTGTTTAATGTGAGTGAGACCGACTGACCAATAGGTAAATCGAGCAGAAAGCATCTAGTAAAGATGTATTGACAGATGAAAAATAACGAACATTTAAAATCAAATAAAGCTGCTTTAGAGCGTTCACTGACATGCAAGTGCACCTCTCCATAGATTTATTCAAAAAAGATAAAGAGCTACAGAAATGGGCTAAACTTAGTTTCTGCCTTGTTGCACTGAGCCGAGGACGTTCTCAGACGTTAGTTGTACAGTGAATATATTGCATTTTCTAATAAGGTTTTCTAGTTTAGGAAATATCAATACTTGGACATGAGTTGAATAAATTTCTCCTTAAGACATGGCATTCTTATATCCTTGAAGGTTGAGCTTGCTGTACCGAAAGGTTGCCAACCTAGTGTGATTCTTTGCTTGATTTCTTCTTTGTAAGATTTCCCGGAGATTCATGGTCATAGATAGATGTAATGGTCTTTTTTCTGCATTTCTGATTTTCATCGCCGAGTCTTTGTCCTCAACATGTTGGTTGCACCAGACTTTTTATCTTACTATAGATGTTTTTATGTATGTATGCAGTGGAGTCCCTAGGGTTGGTGTCCCCCGGGGTGGTAACTCAGGGTTCCACCCCCAGAGTTGCCAATTAAAAAGATTTTTCACGTTAAATTGACCTAAAAGTGTCGAAAACGCCAAAACACGCTAAAAACAGCCTTTTATGGCCATTGTCCAAAATGGCTGAAAGACAACTAAAGATTGGTTCAGGTTGCTGAAAAATAAGGCTAAAAGTAGCAGTAAATTTTCGTTCTTGCAAAACTTCATGGTATCACCCTTTGATGATGTCATCAGGTACGCTAGTGTATGTATGTATCCATTCATGTATTCATATATATCGATCTATTTATCTAGTTGTCCTTCTGTAAAGCAATCACCTTTCATATCTATAGTTCTAGCTATCGGTGTCCGAGTTTTCCAACCATTGTACGTTTCTGAGTGTATACATAAGAGTAAAAAATCTCTCGATCAATGATTTACTGGAAGCTTTACAAATATTTTCCTCAAAGCCGTATTCCATTTCGCTATTCTATGTATAGCAGATAAGTTGTGTATGTATGAAACCTTATTCAGGAATATGCAGCTGTTTTATAAGGGTTTCATAATTCAATCGTGAAAAATTTGGAATTTCGCTCGGCAAAGATTTATTATAAGACCCCGATGAATCCCTGTAAATTCAATTCAGTATAAGTATTACTATTTTTCTGGGAAGAGTTATCTATGCCTACAGAGTGCTAGATATCGGGGATAGTATATATATATATATATATATATATATATATATATATATATATGGCTAGATGTTTGTGTATTACTATTCCCCACAGACTAAAGAACCCGGGAGGGGATCTATAATCACTACTCCATAATTCTAAAGACTTCCTACACATTGACCATGATATATAAAAAGAGGTATGTTACGGATGACGAATTTATTATAAGACCTCTTTCCAAAACCCATCACCTCAAGGACATTCATTTCACATTTGATAATCTCATTGAAACAATCCAGGTAATTTTTTTTAACTGAGAAATACAACTACGAACACAAACTGTTTTCACGAAATATCGGATAAGCTCCAATCACTGTGGATTTTCCCTACTTCTCATCTCACTTATTTCATTTGTTGGATCATTCTTGTGTTATATTAGTGCATGTATATATATATATATATATATATATATATATATATATATATATATATATATATATATATATTCTAGAAAGGTTTAGAGCTTTAAAAACTAAGCATTAAAAATGTTTTGCTATTTTTTCCCCGTATCACTTCAGTCACTTATTTCCTGTCAACACAATTTATGTAATTTTCTCCAGTGATTTTTCCTATTTTACATGTACTTCAATTTTATCTTGATGGAGTCATCAGTTGTTTACCATGTAACCATTTCGGGGATTTTAAAAACTGAACAATACCAATAAAATGGTTCCTAACAGTTTCGATCTAGCACCACCGCTCTGATTTTAATATCTAGCTTCTGCCATATATGTAATTTGTTACTTCACGTAGGGTATAATAATGCATTGTACATGGAAATTTTATACTACACATCATTTAATTCTCTGGAACACTGCTTTATTACGTAGGTTACTCAAAAACGTATGAATGATCAGTAACAATATCAACAGTATAACTCATTGTTTGTTTCGCTTCTCTTGAGTGTTCACCGCGTGAACATCAAATCCGTTGTGTCGATTTGAAAATCAGATTGCATGCAAACCAACTTATGATATCATCTTTGAGAATACAAATTGCACAAAAAAACTTCTTTGAGTTGATTCTTTATCAACACATTAAGCCGAAGAATTTGACAATTTTTTCCGTATATCATATATATATATATATATATATATATACCTGCTCACTGATTTACAACCATCTCCCAATCTGATTGGTTGGTCTCAATTCTAAATGGTCGTAAATTCGACTAATATCATCTTGTTATTTTCATTTTTATAACTATTTTAAAAATACGATCATTTATGCATTTATCTACTTATCGATTTAATTTTAAAAAATTCTAAACATCTCTGTTCGGAGAATTGCGTATGATATACATTTTTTGAAATTTAGAAGGTTAATCTATATAATAATCAAGTCAAGTATAACTCCAACCTAATAGAATAAATTAGGGTTTGGGTTATTAATTAAACAAATTTTGATGCTTAGTTTTACAAGTACATAAGACTGCACATCATATAAGGAAGAAAATGGGAGTCCAAGCCATCATAGAATCTATCAGAAAATTTAGAGGGCAATGGATAGGCCATGTTGCAAGAATGACAGACAACCGATGGACATCACGACTCATAGCATGGATCCCCAGAGATCACATGCGAAACCGAGGCCGACAAAATACAAGATGAAGAGATGAACTGGACAAATTTAATACTGGCTCCGTGACGCTCACGTTAGAGAATTGCAGCGAATCCTGGGGAAGGTCTATGTCTAATGATGGACGTTAAAAGACTGACGATGATGACGATGACATACGTACACTTATATAATCTTATACATCCATGAGTAATATCTATGTTACTTATGTAGTATTCATGTTTTTTTTAATCCGTCCGTATAATTTTTATAGGCTGGAACTTATATAGGTCTTATACACATGTAGGACCAAGCAAAGCGTATATTTACCTGGCTGTTTTATATCCATGTGTTTGGGGCGTATATACGGATAGTTGCAAGTCGAGTAGGTTGTTAGTACATATCATTTTGTATGAATAGTGAATCATTGAAGAATACCTTGTCAATGTGCTTGAGGCACGAAACATGAAAATCAAGAGGACGAACTGAGAACCAGCTCAGAATCGTACATAGAGTCACGGAAAGAGCTATGCTAGGACAACTCTAAGAGATAAAAAAGATCGATATAAATTAGAGTGAGGACTAGAGTGTAGATACAATACAAATGATTGAGCAACAAAAATGGAGATGGGCCTGACACTTGACGAAAAGAGATGACGAATGATGGAGTTTAGAACTAACTGATTGGTGTCTTATACCGTCCCGAAAAAAACCTGAATTCTAAACCATGAATGGAATAAAATGACACTATTATCATTACAACCTAATTTTACCCATAAGTCTATTCACAACTTCTAATAACAACAAGAAATGCTCCCCAAACCTTGAGATAACAGAGCGAATAAAGCAACAACAACAACACTCAACTATGTGATCATTAATTCTACTTAATAATCCCATCTAACCAGAAACCGAATAAGAAGTTTATAACAAGAGAAAACAGAAGAAAGCCGTTGTCAGTTAATTGCAATGGCGACGGGATATGACGAGTTACAACAAAAACTCGAAGAATCTATCAAAGTATCTATGTATCCATCTCTCCCTCAGTTGCTTTTCCCCGCTCTCTCTCTCTCTCTCTCTCTAGTCTATAGCCACACTGAAGAGTTGTAATTCAACGAAACAGCTGTCTGTGGATGACACAATGATTAACGCTCCTCTATTCAGGGTTGAGCACTCTTTAAGTGAGATAACCCAATCATTGTAAGCTTATGCAATGCTCTTCCATAGGAATAGAGCACATTGGTGGATGGGGAATTTACGCTAAATAAATATATCGCTTAAATTCAACCTTACCGACCGTCCAGTTCCGCAGCGCAGAGATACGATACTAGCCTCCGGGTCCGAAGGGAAGGTTTCAGTCCCACCTCGTGGTACTAAATGAGGTGTTTATTCGTTGTCCCACTACTGCAAAATATGACTCAAGGTCGAGGCTTAACGTGGGGAGAATACGAACCAAAATGGCTCTGGTTTGCTGAGCAACCAAAGCAACCTCCACCACGAAAGCGTCCACTTAGGGACCTGCTCTGTTAAGTAACAGATCCCCTACAGCTGGGCCGAGGAATAATAGGAGAGCCCAAGGACGAGTCCAAAGGCCTCGAATGCGCGTAGCAGAGGCAGCCTCAGTAAAACCTCATTGGCTGGAGCACAGCACAGGCGCACTTGAGTGCAGCGGGGATGGGATAATGGGTAGTCCGAAGTGTTGTAATATAACGAAACAGCTGTCTGTGAATGACCCAATAATTATACACACACACACACACACATATATATATATATATATATATATATATATATATATATATATATATAAATCAGTTGATTGAAATTTTTTTCACTGGTTCACTATGGATAGTACATTCTGTTCCACTGTAATAAGATTTCAAAATTCTTTCTTCGAACAAAATCTACTTAATACATCACAGCCTATACACAAGTTTGCTGCATACACACACACATATACATATATATATAGAGAGCGTTGGGGCAGAGTTGGCGGGGTACTCAATGACACATGACTCTCTCCGGTCCTTGTTATTGTCAATCTAACATTACAATTACCCCAGTCATAAAATCTGTTCTTACCTAAGATGTTTCAAAATTCATTTGCAACAAGAAACATTCTTATCACTTTGTTGATATTTTCAATCGTGCCAATGGCATTTTTTCGGCTATTATTGTAAACATAACATTTATGTCAGATTGACCTGGCGGGGATGTTTTGAATACGACTCGTACGTTTTTCAATTTGGTGCAATAATATATCTTTGTCTACTTATCGAAGTCACACCCAAATACCCACCCATCCATCTATATACATGTGTGTGTGTGTGTGTGTGTGTGTGAATAATTTCTCATTTCTATTAATATTCGGACCATCCTCATCTTGGTTGTTTTTCATACAACGGTTCGGCCGTTGCACTCTACAGCCTTCATCATGTATAATCTTGTAGGTGTAGGGAAGTAACGAACCGAACCCTTTATTCATCTGACGGGGGTATATTTACCGCACTCCCCTCTTAGTATTAGTAGTATTATTATATCGTCTCACACTACGATTGAACCTAGAACCATCAGATTACTTTGCTGTAATTCAGTCTGATGCTGTAACCACTACGCTATGAGATGAGGATGGTCCGAATATTAATAGAAATAATAATAATAATACCTCATCCCCAAAATTCAGAGATATACTGAATAATTTCTCTTTTTCCATTCTTTTTTTGAAAAACCGTACCACCAAAAGTTCAATCACTTTTACATATGCGTTTGTTTGTCTGTTCCAGCGTTCCTGGCTATACCATTTTGTCTACAGACCTGGAAATTGGCATCAGAATTCAACTAGATTACTTCTAAAAATATTCTCGATTTTTGTGAAGAAAAATATTTTTTTGACTCTTTTGGGGCCTAATTTTTGACGGGTATAGTAATAACATCTATATTCTTCAGAGGTTAAAAAAAGTAACATTCAAGTGAAAAGCCACGAAAATTACACGAACGTTTTGAAATGATATAAAAATATCCCCGACCAGAATCAGATTTATTTCTCTCTCATTGTAACTTCCTGGGAGCTTACTTCGAGAAAAAAATATACTTTAGGGGCTTCTGCAGGGAATTTTGTGTCATTTTACAATTACTTGCGCGAAAACGGCATTATCTTTGGGTAATGTTTGCAGAAATTACCATTTTTTTTGTTAAAAATATGCCAGGACCCCGAACGCTGATTTCTACGCGAAACGTAAGATCAAATCATGTGTAGGCTATAGAAAAGCACATAAGTCAGCTTTGGGCTCTATTATGCTATGCTTAATCTGGTTTTTTTTTCAGCTTCAAGTTTCAATTTTGTAATTTATGAAACATCGTGTTCAAAATACAACGCGTTTCAAAACATCATAACACCCGATTGGCAAAAGATATGTTATTATTTGTTAAATCACAAATTCTATAGCAAAATATAAAAAACAATCTGGAAATGTATTTTTAGCTACATCCCTATTTATACCTATTGTGTGTTGCATACTAAGATGAGCTTGGGAAATGTTTGTATTTGCGCCTTCATTTGAGCAACTCTTATAAAAAAAAAAAGAATCCAAGTTTGTGTTCCATGAGGTTAAGAGGAAAATTATTTTCCTGTTCATTGGAGACTTTGCACTGAGGTTGCCCTCGTTGCTCTAAAATCAATTTTGTTATTCCCCCAAAGAGAAAAGTGTTATTTCAAATCCATTGTCAATTACCAAATTGTTTACTGTCTTTCCTTGGTTTCGTTGAAAGAATGGATAGTTGTAAAAAATAAAATCTATCTATTTATCTATCTACCTATCTATATGAGACCGTCAAGTAAAACAATTGCCAAAACTGTCATCATAGGTTTATCAAGTTCTTCAGTTCCTTAGGTTGGCTGGCTGGCGCTATATACAAGGGGGTATCAAAAATTGAAAATTTCAGAAATCGAAAAACTGAAAGAGCCACAATGTAGCTTAAGGTATACTTTAAAAATTATGGTGGTCGTTGTCTTCCTTGGCACATGTTGCGCCTTTGTTTCGCGTATGCTACACATGTAGTCCTGGAACCGGGCAATGAAAAGATAGAAAAATTGTTTAACCTTTGAAGTAAACAATATACGGAGACAAATAAACACATTTTCCATACAATTCTAACCTAAAGAATTCTCAATGGTTATTATTGAGATTCAGACACATCTTGATATGATTTTAATGCACAAAGGCAAAAAGATGTTGAGAAATCTGATAATATCTTTTAATATACACGTCAGATATCAACTGTTTTTCCTGAAATCTGTTTTTTTTATTCTACCATGTAACAGGTTAAAATAACGTTTGTTAGCACGTTTTTTGTTTTGTTTGTAAACTCCAGTTCTCCTGGCCATACCGTTCGTTTGCAGGCTTTGAAATTGGCATCTGTTGTCCTTTAGAACCCTTCCGATAAAAAAGATTTTGACTACTGGGAAAAAAACAACTTTTTTGAGCTTTTCAGGGCCTTATTTTGACAGGCTTATTAATAACAACTAGAATCTTTACTTTTTTCTCTATTCTTTTTTTCAAATTTTGACGCTACGGTTGCTCAGTTATTAACTGTGATGACGAGTCTTATCTTCAAATATACTCAAAATATCAACTTTAATCTTCTCGGTTGGAATATTATTCAACTCCAAAACCTTATTTTGACGAATAATTAGTTTTTTCACATGTAAATTCTTATCATCATCGTCATTTTTACTTTGGTCGTCAACGAAAAATAAGGTTTAACATAATTTCAAGTATGTTTTGAAGCCGTCGAGTGTTTGATGTTTGACGAGAAAAACTGACGCCTGGAATCTGATGTTTCGTGATGAAAACGGACATCACTTTCCTCCCACGTAACTTGAGGAACATGTGACTTCCGTTGCTCAGTCCGGAAACATCTACTTCAGTCATGTGACACCAAAAGCAAAGGACGCATGAATGATCGTCAAAGAGATTTTGGATATCCTCGTTTGAAACAATTTTGATTCGAAAATTTTAGTTATTGGTGCCGATTCTACACCTTTGAATGCAGGTTGCAAAGGTGAAAATATCCATTTCCTGAAAGACGTATTGGATCAAGGGGTGCTTATCAACACCTCTAAATTGCACACAAACGAACTTTGTTTGCTCTATAATGTTCAAGAAGAAAATATTTCAACTCTTCCAAACAATTTCTATGGTGGTGTATCGGGAACAGGAAATTTTGGTATGGTCGAAAAACCTTATCAAGGCGTCCTTATCAATATCTCTAACTTGATTACTAACGGATTTCTTTTGCACCATCATGTCCTCGGAAGAAATATTTCAACCCTTTGAAATAATTCCGATGGAGGTCTATTAGGAACAATAATTTGTAGAGCTGTCAAAAAAACGTGATTCCAATCCAAAATTCAGACGAATCAATGACTCACGGAGAGAGCTTTATCGATCACCAGACGATACCATTAACGATCTCAGTTTTGTTCAAGATCATGGATACGGTAATTTGGGGAGGATCAGACGGGAGTCTCATCATCATAATCAGTCTTTAAACATCCGTCATTGAACATTAGAACTTCCCAAAATCCACCACATTTCTCTATCATGGGCGTCGCAGAGTCAGTATTTTCTGAATTTGTCTCGTTCATCTCTCCATCTTGTCTTTTGTCGGCCTTGATTTCACATGTGGTCTCTAGGGATCCACGTTGTGAGTTGTGACGTCCATTGGGTGTCTTTCATCCACACAACATGACCAGCCCATTGTCATTTGAGTTTTCTAATGGATTCTATGATGTCTCTGACCCCCGTTTTCTTTCTGATATATTGTGGTGTCTTGTGATATCTCCATGGGACGAGAGTCTACTGAGTTTTAAACTAGACCTAGTCAGCCACTCACCTTGGCTCAAAACTGCAAACCGGTTCATGCGTCTGTATATGAATAAACAATTTTACTGCTACTATGAAAACTGGAACTTCTCATGATTGTGAAACATTATTTTACTCTATTACCCTATGTGGTTTGATATTAAATGCACTCATCAATTTTGAATGTCCCCCGCAACGTTTTACAGAGAGATGAAAATTGTTCGAGATTTTCTGCCAAAAGAAACTAGTGACATCGTGAAGAGACTCTTCAACCACAGAGCCTGGCGGGTTCACTTGAAAACCTTCTCTTTTTCCCTTCTTTTCAGAAAATATGATAGTGAAAAGCGATTGGCTAAGGAAAATATTCCCAAAATTCGTGTCTTTCCCGTCGGAAGAGAAAAAAGTACTCGGGCTTTTTGCATTCCCCGGTTGAATTAATCTGCGAAAAATCTTACTGAAATTAGTGAGCCAATCCTGGCATCAGAATCTGCATGGAATGGGATTGAAGGGTTTTTTAGTGAGCTTTTTAATATGAAATTTATTCCATGTCATCCTCAAAGTGTTTCAAACGCTTCAGCTTAAATGCTGACAGACGTGACAGATTTGTTTTTGCCCTTTCGTATCAAATTCAATAATAACTCAAACATGCAAAGATTGATATGAATTCTATTTCTGGTGTAACCATCTTAATATCATTACTCTTTTATATACTTTTTCGCTAATACTGTTAAAAAATCGTGGAAGAAAAAAAGAGAAATTAAAATGTTATTATTGTGTGAATATAATTGATTCCGTTGTACAAATTGAAAAGCTCATTTTCATATTGTCGTGTTATACTTTTCAAGGAACTACTGATTTTTCTTCATTTTGTTCATTTCCATACATTTAGGAATATTCTATTGATTGTTTAGATATTTGGAAAGACCACAAGACAGCACAGTACATCTGAGAAAAGACAAAAGTCAGGGACATCATAGAATCCATTAAAAATCTCAAATGACAGTGGCCTGGCCATGTTGCAAGAATGGCGGACAACCGATGGACATCACGTCTCACGACATGGATCCCCCGAGATCACATGCACAACTGAGGCCGGTAGAATATTAGATGGAGAGACAAGATAGACAAGTTCATAAGTACTGGCTCCACGACGCCCATGATAGAGAAGTGTGGCAAATCTTGGGGAAGGTCTATGTACTACGACGGACGTTAAAAGACTGATGATGATGATGATTGTAAATGAATTGTATTGATTATTAGATAAAGAATATTGCCATCGTGATTTTTTTTGTTTTTAGTTGCGTTTTACTAGTCCTGACTTGGTGAAATGTGCAGTTGAAATTAACTGCATCGGACATTAGTTTAGCAGACAGAATCTTGTGGTTGTTACTTAGTTGAGTCAATCAAATCATTAGTATCTAACTTCAATTGAATACCTATCTATTCAACCAACTACTCTTGAATTGCTATCTTACTACCCGGTATAAAGTGTAAATCAATAGTAGTATCTATAACAGAAGAGGTAATTCTTTAAAGCCAGCTGCAGATGATACTTGTAGTCTGTCCAGGAAAATGAAGAAAGAGATAACTTAATAGGTGAGAGAGAGAGAGAGAGAGGGAGGGGGGAAGATTAGACCCTTTCTATCCTTAATAGCTGTAGGCATAAAAAATAGGAAGGCAGCTGACCGGTCGGTATCAACTCAAAATGGTAAATGCAAGTTGTAATGAATTGAGAAGGCTCCAGATAAAGTGTGCATATAATGAATTGAGATAAAGAACAAGATGTAAAATAACAAAGGGAGGGTATATTTATTGAAATGTGTATAAAATAAAAATGATCCAGTTGTAATTCTTATCAGAAGAAATAAGAAGAAAAAGTGTTTTTAAAGTTGTTTTACTGCTTTTTGGAATAATGTTATTAACAGTTCAATATAGATACAAGTGCAATTATTCATATTTAGTTAAGAATGGTCATATGCGTTTGCAGAAAGTGAAAAACAAAAGTGCTGATTTGTATATTAGTGTATGCATAAATACGTTCGTATTTAAATGGTTGTCGCACAAAATCACTTAAACTCATTGAGTTCATTGCAATTTAAGTTTTCTAATGGATTATACAATATTTTTAAGTCCTGTTTCTTTCTCTCTTATATAATGTGCTGTCCCTCCATATTTCTCTCTTATGCACGCTGCATGGTTCTCAGATTGAGTTACGTTCCATGTTTCTGCTCCACAGGTGACTATCGGGGGATACAATTGGAATTTTTTTTCCGAAAAAAATTCAGACCATTGTTCCTGACAGGATTTGAACCAGGTTCTCAACTCTCAATCAGCAGACCCAGACTAATGTAAACTTAATAGACCACTTCAGGAAGGGCCTGCTATAGGGCAATCGTTAACAAGCTAGTCTCGCTAGTCTCGCTAGTTTAGTGACTTTGATTGTATACATACGTGGCCCATTACAGTGGCGTTGTGCCTCAATAGGACAAGCTCAGTAAATATTGATATTGTGGGCTTGTCGCTCTACAGTGGTGTACAAGGTCTTTTCTCAGACGAAATTCGTAGTAGTGTGTTCGATCCTCATTGGGTGCTAACTTACTGTGGCCGTGCAACATACTTGATTAAGCTTAGTGATATAACAATAAAAATGGATATGTAAAACTAGAAATACTTTGGAAATGCTGTATGTTTAGTTTCCGTAATTTTTGAAGAAGAAAAAACGTTTAAACTTTTGTAGAAAAAGGTGGGGATATTTTTTGCTTATTCTTACAATTGAAATACAAAACTCAACAAGAATGAAGTCATAAATAACCCTTATGAACGCGTACTATACAAAGCATGAAATACTCAGTGAAAAGTAGTAGAGTGAATCAGCTTGTTACATTTAATGAATCAATTTTGGTTTCAATTTGATAAAGTGAAATGAATGCCCAGAAAGAAAATAACGTCAAATCAATTCCAATTTTTCAGAAACCTTTCATAATCGTCGATATAGGTTTCTTCATTTTCAAGGTTCATCTGGCTAGATGGCTGACTGACTATCTATGTATATATGAAGCATGTATACACTAAACGGTTAAATTTTCAATACTTACTTAATCTGTTCCGGAAAAAATGCTATTCAATTGCCCTTTTATTTTCGTAAAAAAAACCCCTCTCTAAATAGAATTTAGCAGGGTTCAATATGCAAAATTGATACCTTCTCTTTGTCTGGAAGCAAGCAAGCTAAAAAGAATGACACTTTTTGAGAGATCATAGCCCAACAAAATGCGAGAACTTATTAATCGACAACCATTTTTCAATATTTAATTGATCATTCCCAACCCAGGATTCTGCCAAAAGTCTTGACGGTTTATATTCGTTAACACATCTAACCTGTTGGTTTTCTTCTCTCTTCAAGTAAAATATCCATCAACGGTTGATAAACAACAAAATTCGATCTGTTTATTTTGTGTCCTCATTGCCACGAAGATATATTCTTGTATCTAGAGGATATATTAATACTTTATCACATCTTTTGTTAACCAAATGTTCTTCTACTACAGATGCCAGACACAAAACAACTTTATAATTTATTATTGATAAGCATGCAACGCGAGAAAATGATGGATTTTTTGACGTATTAATCGACACTTCTGCCTGGAATCAGCGTATCAAAGTGTTCTGCCTCAGATTGATGTATCACTACCCGGCCCTTTTCTGCCAACTATCAGAGTGTAGTATCTCTGTAAACATATATATATATATATATATATATATATATATATATATATATATATATATATATGTTTGTTGCACAAATGTAAGATGATCTGACAGAATATTGGAGGAAATGAAAATTGGAAGGTTGAGAGAAAAAACAGCAATTTTAGAAAAAAAACCCTGCTTTTTTTAAATAAACTATTATATATTTAAAGTAATATATATATATATATATATATATATATATATATATATATATATATATATATATATATGTATATATATATATATATATATATATATATATATAGTGTAATAATGAATTCGCAACACAAACAAGTATATGTTTCAACATAAACGTGTTTGAGTAGCAAATCAATTATTTCACTATGATTAAAGCTCCACTTTAACTTAATGTTGAATTATTGAGCATTCATAAAATGAACCCATTACACATCGGATAATGAATTACTGATTTGCACTTTGCTATATATATATATATATATATATATATATATATATATATATATATATATATATATATATATATATATATATATATTTCACTGGGTCACAAGAATGAAGGAGTTGTCTCTGAGTGCTTTCGACCGCCATTTCCTAAAGGGATTTCTAAGTCCTACGATCACAGTATAGCATTAAGGATATTGCATGATGTTCTATTATTACGTCATTAGAACTTGGAATTCTATTTTACGACGTTAGAATTGAAACATGTTCTAATTGCATGAGAGAAACACTATTTTAATACGATATTTATGTTAAATGAAGGTTAGTCCAGAGTGAAGGTATTTTAGATTTGGAAGCTTCCAAAAAAAAAAAATGGGCTTTAAAAAGACGGCACTTTGAAAGGCAGTAAGGATTGAACTAGCGTATCAATGGTCAGACTTTCAGGCTTACTTCATCTTCCTTTTGTATCAAGTCTTATATTGGGAAAAAGTTGTAGCTTTTGGTATGATTATCCACGTTAATTTTAGATCACAAAGACCAAACAGCTACTGGCTGGTTTCTCGAGAAAGGGGAAAGCGGGTTCGAATACCAACAGGAACTTAGTCTTCATTTCTCATCAGCGTTGTAGACAAACATTCATAGAATATGCACATTCATAGGATTCAGACATGCGTTCTCGTGTACGTAGACAAGAAAAGTTAATAAAACTGAAAAAGCAAACAAAACCTTGTACATTGTCGTACGAAAATTTATATATATATATATATATATATATATATATATATATATATATATATATATATATAAATATATATATGTATGTATGTATATATATATATATGTATATACATATATGCATATATATATATATATATATATATATATATACACATATATATATATATATATATATATATATATATATATATATATATATATATATATATATATATATATATAGTAACATTCAATTGTATGTTTATACAAATATGTCCACGAAGATTTACACAGGTACACTGATAGGTACATCCCTGTCTTTCTTTCTGCTCACACATACACAAACTTTCACTCACTCCCGAACACATTTACACACGTGCGCACGCACATACACACACATGCATACACTCAAATACATAAAACTTCCCTCCCCGGTTCATCTTCACGAATAAGATGTAATGTTTGTCTGTTGCAAATCTTGCATACACACACACACACACACACACACACACACACACACACATACACGCACACATACTCTCTTTCTCTCTCTCTCGTTACCGGACACCTCTATAACGCACTGAAGGAAGTGATTTCAGTGCGTAAAAATCAATCCATTGTAATTCAAAACCTTAATATCCCTTCAGAAAAGACACTAATGGTGACATGTTTTTGTCAGGCAAGATGGATATTCCATTGCATCGGAGATATATGTCCTTTGGAAATATCTTCTGGTGATCGAATATCATTAATGTAAATATAAGCCTGTTCAAAATTAGCCGATGTTTTTCCTTTTCCTCCCAGCATCCACCTGTTACCCACACTATTTCTTTAGTTGGTCGAATTTCCAAGATTAAGCATGATCAGTATTAATTTTTACCAAAGTTAAGATGACAGAATTCTTATAAAAATCATTAATGGCTGAGTGTTTGACCTAATGAAGGAATTAAAAACAGGTCAACATGATATTACAACTACTGATACTACAAGTGTACATAAGAACAATAACAAATACGGCGTCAAGCGATGGAGTAAAAAAAAATTTGAGTTTAAGAGTTAGGTTTTGTGTCAAAGGTGAAAACTCTAGAAATTAAATCAGTACATCAACTGCAATACATAGGCAGGCTTTCTGATGTAAAAGGGATACGAGTTCGAGTCTTACTCGAGGCCTAATCAGTGATCCGGTCCGCACTGTTTATTGATTGCCGTTGACGGGCGGCTTCACCATTTACAATGGAAAACAACTACAAGGAACATGAAAGGTATACATTTATCTCTTTCCATTCGCGACTTCTCCATTCGCAGTATCGATGATTCACTGTTTCGATGATTCACCGTTCATTCTTAAATATTCCAACGGGGATATATGTTTTGAAGCGTATTAGAAAATACGACATAATATATGCGCTGTACAGTATAAATCAGGTGCAAAAAGGATCAGGAAATCATAAATGTACATATATCTATAATTTAATAAATAGAATGATTGAAACATCTGCGACTTGTAATCTATCAATCTTATCGTAATAATCTTTGTGTTATCAACAAGAAGAAAGATTGTATAAGATTATCGGCTAAAAATTATTTGTGTACATTATATGAAACTCCAAATTATTTTCTTTCTCTCGCAAACCGGTTAGTCGATCGGTGTTTCAGACATTCACTCTCTTTGTTCCAATTCATTCTACTGTTTTAATGTTTATGGTTTTTGTAAATCAAATGTATATTTCTTTTACTGAATACTTAGCTGCGTTTTTTTGCACATTTACTGCTGTGAAATAGTAGCATGTTTGTCTGACAAAAGATGAATGGTAAAAGATTTATAGTTTTTGGAGAAGATTTCTTTTTAGGGGTCAACAATAATTATTCGAGGCCTTGCGATTTTGCTGTCTTCCGGCACCCCCACTCCCCGTGAATGGTAAGGTACAACAACCTTAGTCAAAAACTGATAATGGCTAAACAACGTGCTTTCATTTTTTCTTTCTGTTCCACTGCCTTCTTTCAAAGTATACGTGTGTACCATTCACTTTCATATATCTCTTCCAACTTGGAATATTCTCTACTGTCTATTTTCCCGTCTGTCTGTCCTGACGATTCCCCCGATGTTCTGAATTGATTTCAATGAATGTGGGAAGTTGGGTCGTGGATTACAAAAGAAATGGTTGGATTTGGGGGCAGATCTCTAAATTTGTTCGCTATTGAGATATTTCCTTTATTATTCTGCAAGAAAAGAGGTTGAAATTGAAATTTAGCTTTTTTATTGGAAAGTTAAATTTCAATTTCAACCTGCAGTAACTCAATATTAGGATATTGAAAAATTCGTTCAGCTTTTTTTTATTTATTAAAAAGCTGAATTTCAATTTCAAGGAAAGTAACTCAGTAATTGTGAATCAAAATTTTGTTCCGCTTTTTTTCATCAAAAAGCTAAATTTCAATTTCAAGGAAAGTAACTCAGTAATTGTATATTTAAGATGTTGTTTTCTAACGTTTTATTCGGATTCAGTTTTTACTTAGTGTATGGCTTCGGCAGAGGTGAATGCTCTCCGGATCCGTTCAGCTTTCATTATGATTTACGACTCTTTTAATACTCCTCCCACTGATATCCATCAACCATCGAGCCCTACACTCACAGAAATGATTCGACCCATTCTCATGTCCACGCATAAATAAACCCAGGTCATCAATTAGAGGTGGGGATTTCTCCACACCACGGATCACCCTTTGATTGAGTTCGTGACACGGGACCAATCTCCAGGTTTGATCGGAAGCAATCAGTTGACGTCATATTGGAAAACCGTGACTCACGGGGTATCAAGTTTGTTCAATCCTGTGCCTAAAACCACAAGAAACTTGAATTCACGTTGATATTCGCCTCTCGATAATTCAACGCAAAATTAGGTTGGACTTTGAATTGGTCAGAGATGATGACCTCAATTAGGAGAGGTAGGTGTATTGGTACGATGTTTCTCGTAAGCCCATTGCTTTAGTTTGTCAGTAACTTCACTTTCCAAAAAGTTATTGCCCTTTTAAGTGCAACATAATTTGAATTCTGGCTGGAAACCCACGGAATTTCCAGCTAGTTCTCCCAGAACCTTCGGCCCCAGTGAGACGTCATGGATTTGAATTATTGAATTATTTATTGATTCGTTTCTAATTAGAAAATTACCACATGAACTTTTGGATCACATTTTATAAATATCTGCAAGGATTTAACAAAAGATGTAATTGCATTATATATATATATATGTATATATATATATATATATATATATATATATATATATATATATATATATATATATATATATGTTATTATCATATCTCACTTAAAACATGCCCATTTATCGTTGTCATCATCACCATCATCATCATCATCCTTTTAGCGTCCGTCTTTGGACACAAACCTTCACCAGGATTTGCCAGACTTCTCTATCGAAAGCGTTACGGAGCTAGCATTTCATGAAGTTGTCTAGTTCGTCACGTCATCTTATATTTTGCCGACCACGGATTCGCATATGATCTCTATAACTCCTGTTTCTCCTCCAGTATACTGTTCTGTCTTGTGATCTTTCCATGTGATTTTGAGCAAGATTCTTTCATGTGCACTTAGAAGAGGGTCAATCTTTTGGTTCGATGTTCCTGCTCCATAGGAGACTGTCGGGAGGATGGATATAAAAATTTTTAATGTACAGAAACTAAAAACAAAGACATGTCTATGTTAGATGGAATTACAGTTGTCTGGCAAAACAGTCTCCATAGTGACTGTGGAAGCAAGCAGACTTGTCCGTTGAAAAAACTAGCTGTTGAAATTGAAGAAAAATATGAAAAATATAAAAAAGTGATCAAACAAAAATAAAATCCCCAAAAGATCCGTTTGTGGTCAACAAAACACTCACAGCAATTCAAATCTTTTTTCATCAACGTATATAAAATGCAATGTCCATAGAAGGCTATCCTCCAAGCTGACTGCCATTCAGATCTTTTTTATTCACGTATAATAAATACAATGTCCATAGAAAGCTATTTTCTGAACTGACTGCAATGCAAATCATTTTAATCCACGTCTATAAGATGCAATGTTTGTAGAAGGCTATTCTCCAAGCTGACGGCAACACAAATTTCTATTATCCATGTATATAAAATGCAATGTGTGTAGAAAGCTATTCTCCAATCTCACCGCAATGCAAAGCTATAACATCCATGTATATAAAATACAATGTCTATATCCATATATTTCATATATGTCGACATTTTTGGTTGTTTAATTATAAATAAAGATATTTTTTTTATCTCAACTTTTACTCTACACTCATTTCTAAAATGTGTTCATGTTTGTATATAAATATTCTGTTTAGATTGAGGCAGGTCTGGTTAATCCCTCAAAAGGAACTGTCACCAGATCAATGACTTTTGGAAGCATGCCCATGATCAATGAAAAAATTAGAGAAAAGATGAATAATAACAGTTGCTTCTCTCGCCTTTTCTGGGTAGGAAATCTGAATAAAAAAAGCAAAGATAAGCGGACACAAACTAAAGATGAATTGAGATTAAAGTTACATTGCAAATTGAATCCCCCACTAAAAACCCATTTTGGTGGGGCGGGGGGGGGGTAAATTTGTGGACCTACTTGGGAATAGATATTGACATTTTCATCTCTTTAGCTCCATCGACTCTGTTTGTATGTACAATGTATACATAGATAGCAAGTCAGCCAGCCGGACCAACTTGAAAACTGAAGAAACCTTTGTCCACAATTTTGTTGACAGTTTCAATTGACAGTTTCTAACTGAGTAATACATAGTAGTCAACATCTGGACCATCCGTGTACAACTTTTTTCCCTTGAGGGTGTTGATTTCCTGCCAAAATGTGTTGTTAATACCAACATGGCCAACAGATTCAAATCACCGTCCCGAACTATAGGAGCTGCCAGACTTGTAAATCACGTATCAGAAATTGGCATTGTAAACTTGAATATTACTATAATACTATTATCTGTATGTGATCTTTAAGTAGTTTGAACAGTCCACTGTAGCAAGAGGTATGAATTAAAGTATCTCTGAAACCATTGCACGACTACATCATTCTCGAACGAATAGCTATTTACCTTCTCTCTTAATACCCTCTCTTATAAGCGATTAATACACTCAATTTCATTTCTAGATGGTTTTATCGAATGATCATCTTATTAAATTGCTACTGTATTTGACCAGTCCCCTTCTCCCCAGCAATGATGGGAAAACAGAGCAACACACACGTACACATACATACAGGCTTATATACACACATACATACACACATATACACATACACACATATATACATGTACATATATTTATATTCAGAACTATTTTTCCATAGGCAAACACACTTGCAAGCTCACAAACACACTTGAAAGCATGAACTGGCGTTGTATATCTGCAATGCCTGAGAGGAGCCTGTTTTCAGTGGCTTTATGCCTTACGTACGTCTATTTTCTTACGTTTAAATATATTCTCACTTTGAAACAATCCATGTTTTATTTAATGTCTTATTAAAACTAGGGTAACAGGTGTGGTCCGTAAAATTTAGGTATGGCTTTTACAATTTCTTTCGCCAGGCAAAAAAAGAGTGAAGATCAGGTCAAGTAGGATGAAGTTAAAATCCACTGAGCTTTGGATGCTAAAAGCTGGAATTATTTGAAAACTTTTCTGTTCATTGACTACCGAAAATTTTTTGTCTAACTCAACATCTATTTTTACATTTTATACTCGCGTATGTTTGTTTGTTTGCTCGTTCTAACCCTCCTGGCCAAACTGTCTTGTCTGCAGATTTTAAAATTGGCATCAGTACTCCATTAGACTCTTGTTTTTGTAAAAAGAAGCAGTTTTGACCTTTTGGAGCCTTATTTTGACGGGCTTATAAATAACATCTACTTAATTTTCTTTTTAATGTTAGTTTGCTGCGCAAGTTAAATATATTTCTTAGTTGGGTGTATTGTGAGCGTGGCAGGGAGGGAAGATATGTACAGCTGACTCATGATGTTCATATTATTTCCTCACGGCCCGGTAGTGTTTGCTTTGCAGTCCGTTGGTTGGGGAGCATTGCTGTATACTCCCCCAGAGCAACGGTTCCCAAACATCGTCGTACACTTATGAGATGTTCCTAATAATTGCACAACCCGTACCTATATTTTGTAGACAATATTTGTCACCCTAATCTTAATAAGACATTAAATAAAACAGAGATTCTTTTTGAGTGAGAATTTATTTATTGGTGAGAAAAAGGATACATGTAAGGTGCAAGGCCAGTGAAAACCGGTTCCTCTCAGGAATTGTAGATATACAACGTCAGTTCACGCCTTTGAATGTGTTTGTGTGCGTAAGTGTGTATGCGTCTATGGAAAAATATCTTGAGTGAAAATATGTGTATGTATTTCACTTTTCCCATCGTAAGGAAAGAGGAGGGGGAGGCAGGTCGAGTAGAAGGTCATTTTTGTAAGACAACCGGCAACGAATTGGGTTAAATTCTTACGGGAGGGTCAGTGTGTAATGTATGTAACCCTGGGGTGACGCCGGACCCACTTTGGGAAACACTGTTCCAGGGCAATACTGATTCACCACTGTTTTGAAATACTTATCTCCAGATGATTTCTCATTCACATCGTCATTCTCTCCTTCAAGATACCCTCTCAAGTGAACCACCCTGAATCAATAGTATTTGCATTGCTAGTGTTGGCAAAACAACGACAGAAACCCTGTTAACACAGGTCACTTACGGTGGATTAGATAAATAAATCAGTTAAAGAAGGAATGCCTAGCCAGAAATAAAGGCGATGATATAGTTACGGAGCCATCATCATCATCATCATCATCATCATCATCATCATAGCAGCAGAAATAACCTTTTTCGCGTCCGTCGTTGAACGGAGACCATCCCCCGAATTCGCCAGACCTATCTCGTATGTCGCCTTCTGAATTTGTCTATTTCGTCACACCATCTTATTTTCTGCCGGCTGCTGTTTCGCATATGATCTCTGGGGATATTCGTTGTAAGCCGTGATGTTCACCCAACAGCCATATAAATTTTGTAATGGATTCAATTATAAATGTGATCTTTCAATGTAAAGTTTAGCTTGATTCGCCCCCTTGCACGTTGCATATTCCTCAGTTTGAGGGCTAATCTTTAATCATTCCATGTATCGGCTCCATAGGCGACTACAGGGAAAATGCATAAGTCGTGTGCCATCCACTGTCTTGTTTTTGAAGATGACACATCGGACTATGATTCACTAACTGTCTGTCTTTGAGTCAGGAACCACAAAATAGATCCCCATGAGAATTTCAGTGTGTACTGAAGTGATCCCAGGCATGTTGTAAGAAGTTATCATTTTGAATATCCCCCTCCTCATCGCTAAGTATAAAATTGATATCGTGGATTCTGTTCTCATGCCTACCAAGATAATAATGAAGTGATTTCTATTTCTCTACCAACTGATATGATATACCATGTTATGATCTATATTTTCAGTCTGTAACATTACTAGGGGAAGTATCTGTTAAACACTAATCATAAAGTTGTCTCCTTTTTTTTATTCAATTTTCTATTGCTAATGCGTATAAAAACAGGAATCATCATGGTTTAACATTTTCAGCAAAATGCAGGGCAACGATGTTTTTTTGTATTTTATAAGTACAATGCAATTATTTAAATTCAGTTGCATTCATTATGATACTTGGGGTCAGATTTTTTTATGTGTATGTGACCTCTGGGTAGCAGAAACGGTGCATTGCTGCCAGAGGAATTAAGGTACCGGTAAGAAGATTTTTGATCATTGGAGGCAAAAGCCCCGTTTAAACCTTCCACAGGAAAGAGCGTGAAAACTTGTCCAACCGGTCTTCTTGTATGCTAGTTGCAACTGATTTTTGAATAGCATCAAACCTTGAGAGCAGAAAAAGAGAGATGATGTTTTGAAGCAAAAGTGGAATCCGTTGGTCAAAAAGCATGAATAAAATTTAGTTTGATATTAAAAACATCATATATGTTTTTTTTTAAAGAAAAAAAAGGATGTTATTTGCTAATTAGAGAGATTGAGTTGGTAACATAAAGAAATGGAAACGTATTCACAAAGACATCAACCAAATGAGGAAAAGACCAAAAAACTAGAAGGAGGCCATGTTGGCTTAATGCACAACGACAGGAAAGTAGAAAAATGAATAGCTCCTCTAAAAATGGCGGCAGTGTTTTTAATATAATATTAAAGCTGTTTTACAAATTTGAGTTAATTGAATGTTTTTCGGTCAATTACATACATGCACTGATAAAAACAATAAGAAATACAAACCTATCCTAAGGAGCCAGCCACACACACACACACACACATACACACGAACACACACACACACACACACACATATATATATATATATATGAATAAAAAATACTATCTAAACAACTAAACCTTATCATATCTAGAATAAATATTCTTTAATGAATGGTTTCATCCCCAAGGTCTTTTTCTATGGAGGTTCAATCTACAATATAAGTGTATACTAAATTGGTCCCTTAGTTTGGGTCCGACAGTGTTCATACTTGATTTTGAAAATTCGGAATATTTTCTAGTGATCATCACCAAAGATGGCAAAGGTTTCTATCCTTTTTTCATATCTTATACGAGCATGTATTATTTGATTGTGTGTTAGTGTGTCCCAGCACTCCTGGCCATACTGTTTTGTCCACAGACTTTGAAACTGGGATCAGTACTCTGCTAGACTCCTCCTTTCTATTCTTTAGAGAGAAAAGCTTCTTTTTTTTTTTTTTTTTAAACCTTTTTTGGGGCTTTATTCCGTCGGGTTTAATAAGATATAGATTCTCTAGAACGTGGATGCTTCTAGTACTTTTTCTGTATTTTAGATGGTTTATTTGGTGGAAAACGCCTGTTTTGTTATTAATCAAAGTTTTATTGACTTTATTCCTTCTTCGATAGATTTTTTACATGAATCTGGATGCTGCAGTTGTTCAGTTATTTTTTTATTAATTCAATTTAGTTTATTGTATTATACGTTTAGACGCTCAATGAAGTGGTGTTTTTGTTAGTATAGCGTTGATTTTTGATAATTTTTGTGATAAACAGTTTGTTTTTTTATGCTATTCCGAGATCAAAAAAGTGATGTTTACATCGAACAGTAAATAAATTGTAGAGTAAAACGTAACTAGTACTAAGACAACAAACTGATCTTATGAAGTTGAGTATATTTGTTTGAGTGGGATGAAGAGGATGAGAATCATAGAAAAACATGTATGGTTGGTCACTCAGAAGATAAGAAATATCACATGAGCAATGTCATTTACCGGCATGCCGTGTTAGGAGAGATCAATTAAAAAATTAGGGTGATTAATGAATGTCATTCCTCTCGCCCTCTGTTCGATAGTGATCATTAAGACAGTCCAAATATTCAACAAAGCGTGATTCCTATTAGAAAAACATTAAAGGACCAATTCATCATAATCTTACATTGCAAATTTAACCCTTCCTAAAAACGTGTTTAGCGAAGGAATTTTTCCAAAACAAAAAAAAAATCGTTTTTCCCCAGACATAATAAGTAATTTTTATACATTTTCGGCCTTTTAGCTACATTACTGCAGTATCTATGCGCTATACTGACAGAAGTAGCCAGCCAGCCAGCCAGTGAACCAGCCAGCCAGACTGAGAAAACTGAGCGTTTTAGTGACAGGTTTGGTTGACAGTCTCTGATAGATAAACCTGACCACACTAATTAACAGATTACTATAAATTGTTACGGATGAGTCGAGATAGATAGATAGACAGATATGAAGAGACTGAGATGGAGAGAGGGATAGATAGATAGATATGAACAGACTGGAATAGATAGATAGATAGATAGATAGATAGATAGATATGAACGGACTTTGATTGATAGATAGATACATAGATAAATAGGAACAGATAGACAGACCGATCGATAGATTGATAGATAGATATGGACAGACTGAGATAGATAGATAGATAGATAGAGATATAGATAGATAGATAGATAGATAGATATGGACAGGCTGAGACAGATAGATAGATAGATAGATAGATAGATAGATAGATAGATTTATAGATAGATAGATAGATAGATAGATAGATAGATAGATAGATAGATAGATTGATGGATAGATATGGACAGGCTGAGATAGATAGATAGATAGATAGATAGATAGATAGATTGATAGATAGATAGATAGATAGATATGAACAGACTGAGATAGATAGATTGATAGATAGAGAGATATGAACAGACTGAGATAGACAGATTGATAGATAGATAGATATGGACTGGCTGAGATAGATAGATAGATAGATATGAACAGACATATAGATAGATAGATACGAACAGACTTAGAATAGATAGATAGATATGGACTGGCTGAGATAGATAGATAGATAGATAGATTGATAGATAGATAGATAGATATGAACAGACTGAGATAGATAGATAGAGAGATAAACAGACTGATATAGATAGATTTTAGCAGACAGGAATAAACAGATAGATCGATTCATCGATCGGTCCTGAATTCATTGCAACAATTACAGATTCATAAGTATAATGAAATCTATGAGGATAAGTAAATGGCCAGCAGATATACTTTTTAATGCTAAATAATAAATGTTTGTCATCTTTAGATAATCGCTGTCTCAGACAAAAGAAATTCCCTCATGATTAGCCAGGCGTTGATTCCACTAATGGCTTCAGAACTTCACAACATGACAAGTTTAGCAAGAGGCGTGACAGTCAGTAATTTTGTCTTGGAAATTGATTCTCTCGTGCAGAATATTCAATTCTCCTTTGTGTTTCCCTCCTGTCGAAGACAATTATTATTGCTTCGCGAGTTCTATCATCACCGGGTGCCCCATGAAAGACTTCATCGTTGGATTCCTTTACAATTTAAATACTCGTAATAGCTGACAAAGATAGCATAAGAACACAAAGCCAATATAAAAAGTAATACTGCAATTGGTCAACTTTTGATAAATCTTTTTCGAGGATATTCTGATGCCTAAATGTTAAGCGATTGCCTCCTCTGCAAATTTGGATTTAATATTCGTTGGGTGTTAACAAGTCTGTCGTAAACTAGAGACTTAACAGTACGACACAAGAGTACAACATCAAGTTGAGTTTTTACAAGATTATACCACAATGCTGCGTTTTGCGGGAGTATGTCCCAAAGTCACGTTTTTGTAAGTGTACAACAAGTTTTACTTCTCGAAAGAATTTTATTCATTCGCTAAGATTTTGAATACTCCCCTTACTGTTTCACTTTGGTTTCAACCCATATAGGTATTTTCCAAAGGATAAAGCGCGTTCGGCAATACTATCTGCTATTTTCAATATCAGGGTATAGTTTGACGGTGAGCATTGATGGTGAGATTATCAATTAAACGAGATATAACTCTACCATAATACTGAATAGTACAACCCCTCACGAAAGTACTCAGTTGCAAATCGAGTGGCGTCAGATCATATAAATAAATAAAGAAATGAGCGTCATACAGGGATCGAACCTGCGTAAGCGCACTCTTCAAATACCAAAGGTGTCATCAGCTGAGTTAGTTAGAGCCTCGCCCAAGCTTATCTCTTTATACATTTGCATTTTCTGAGGCCGCTCAAATTGAAAAAAACAAAAATAATTTTTTAGATGGCCCTCAGTAGTATACTCATGCAAATTTTCAAGGTTGTAGCCCCCGAAATATAACCTGAGTGCCTGGAGGCACACACCCACAGATACTCAAAGAGAGAAGTGATGTAGTTCACTCAAAAGGTTTGTTAGGCGGGTCATTTGGCCTGTAATTCGATGAATGTAAAAATTGACATGACGAGATACACGAACGGTGATGATTTACACTGCTAAATTTGGTGAGGATTGTTCTTGTTCTCCTTCTCTTGACATCATGACTCACGACGGTCCTATGCAAAACTGTGACCAGCAAGTAATAAGATGACGTGACGAACCAGACAAGTTAAGAAAGTTACGACGCCGCGATGTGCATGATTGAGAGGTCTATAAAATCACGGGAAAGGTCCTGTGACAGACACTAAAAGGTGATGAACCTTTCCCTTTGATTCAGTGAATCGGACGGGAAGATTCGAGTCTATTTGATAGGTGTTCTGTCAGTATTTGAAACATTTACGGGCCCTGCAGAAGGTCAAGTGATACCAAGTCTTTCCAGCACTCCGCCTTCTTTCTCACAATCTTCATATTTATTCAGTGCATGTTTCGCAATTTGACCATGACTGAATGAGTAATTCCCCTTTGTGCGAAAAGTCTGCAAGGAATGCAATCCAGTACCAAGTGTCAGATTGGGTAGCCTTTACGGAAAACCTTTCAAATAGAATCGCTTAAGTCTGCATCATGTGGCAATTATTTTCTTGTCTCGGTGTTTTTCGTGAAATGAATATAAATCTCCAGTGTTGATGACGAATGCAGATTTAGCAGTAAGTAATTCCAGACTCGAAAAAGAATGACCGAAGGACTGACCCAGTCTGCTCCGAGTGGCTTTTGTCTCAAACACTGGACCAGGTGCGCCAAAATCGGTGGTAAATTGGAATTTTAATGTAATTCTGTTGTCAATAATGGCAAGAAACAAATATTGAAAATTGTGTAAAAAACGTCGCAGGTTTTCAACTGAGTCTCTTTTTTTCATGCTGATTTTTGTCGTTTGTGGAGACTGTAAACCAACTACTCTAACATATTCATTTTTGACTAGCATTTATTTCATCCTAATTTAACTTACAATACAACACTTTGCTTTACATCACGGATTATCAGATCGTCAATCTACGATTGTGAGTAAACAGTGCAGATCTGAAATAAAGTATTTCCTCTCACCAAGATTCAATTGAAGGATTGGCTAAATGCCTCTAGCTACCTGGTAGCTGTGAGATCAATCATCGGAGCCATGCTAGGGATAAGTTTGCGAATAATTAAGCAACCGAATGGAGATGGCCTGGACACTTACCAAGAAGAAACGACAACAGATGGAGCAAAAATCTAACAGATCTGGGTCCATGGGGAAGTAAACGCAGTAGGAAAAAACCCAGTGTCATTTTCAAAGATGCATGTCCCGAAGGAAAAGAATTTCATGGTGTATGGAGCAGCCAACCATAATAATCATGTAAAATGAATTTCCATTTGTCGTACGAAACTACGACTACGAAGTTTTTCAGTTACTTCTCCTCACTGTTGTCAGTAAAGATATTTTATATCTCTACAGCCAATTTAGATATTATATAAGTAAATTTAGAACTATTGCCGATTTAGATATTCCATGTCTAAATTTAGATCGATTGCCAATTCAGACTATTGTCAAACTCCATGAGAGTTGACTTTATTATCACAACTAGTCAGATTTTGAATTAAAGATCTCTCGATATCAGCATTGATTTTAAAGAGGATGGGTAAAAAACAAAAAGATGGAATGACTTCATGTCGGAATCCTTGATTTGTCAAAACAGGCATGGTGATGCTGAGGATAGTTGCTCATTTAATAAATACGTTTTGTTTTGCACTTATCATTTCTTTTGGTTTAATTTTAGAAGATTTTGAAAAATACTTCTTCCTCCTTAACACTTCTTTTTTGTTTCCCAATCAAAAAGGATCAGACCAAAGATAAATTGATTCCCGTTCACGACTAAAGAGTAACAGGCAATTTTTCAGTTTAGTTTACGAGAATATTCTTTTATCATCCACGACTATAACTATAGGGCTTTCTTAAAAAAAATTAGAAATATTTCTCTGTAAATTAGGCCACTTCTAATACATCAATAAAGCCAAAGGAAATATAAAATATTTTTTTTGTTGATAATCTTTTTCTGCTTTGTTTCAATTTTCACTTTGTTTAATTACATTTATACACTAACACGAAATAATTATTCCCCAAAAAATAAACTTTATATTTACCTCCATCTTAATTGTTCAGTTGCGATAAAAAGCAACAACAATCAAGATGTAGGTAAATAGTGGTAAAAATTAATGATGATGGAGTATATAGATATTTTGATTTTCTTTCCGGCGAAAACTACAGAATATGTCATCAAAACAGTTCATAACCAGACCATAATATAATTTATAAGCACTGATAAGTTACAAATGTCCTTAAGACCTCTGGAGGTGAATTAAAACTGGTATTCGGCTTGTAGCCAGTCGATCTTTGGGAGTGACACGTTGGTTTTCGAGATCAGTGGCCGAATTAACCATTAGGCTGAGTAGACATTTTCTTTCTTTCTTCTGTTAAACTCCTAACATTGAGTTTTTACTTTATTTTTGCATGTAACAACATTGATAGGTGACAATGACTAAAAACTGCTGACGACATGTACAAAGATCAGAAACGCAAGAGCTGATGAATCCACTCCCACTTCTAAAGCCCAACTCAGCTTGACTTGTTTTGCTACAATTTGAATTTTTTTTACAGAAACTACTAATAGAAGAGTTGAAATGAGACACGTACCTTTGGAATAATATTGTATGAAGAAGTTCTGTTTGGTTTACTTTTTAGATTGTAATGAAGCAAGGGGGTTTGACCCTAGCACAGCCAAGCTTTGGAAATTGGGAAAATAAAAAGACTAACCCAAAGCTGAACTACAATCCCCGACCTCAAACTACTTGCTTACTCTAACACTAATCCCACTTGCTGACCTTAACCCTACCTACTAAGCCTAACACTAACCCTACTGACTAACCCTGACCCTAAATCCTTATCCCGACTATATGCCGTATTAGCTCTAAAGTGAACATTATTCTTTAGATCGAGAATATATTTGAATGCAAAACTGGTGAAAGTAGACAACTACTCTAACCTTGGACAACAAATCTCTATGAACCCCTCCCCCCCCAAATAAGAAATAAAACGAAGAATCACCCTAGGATGGCAAGCCTTTGGAAGAGCAGGCTCAACCTTCCAAAACAATCTGTTCCCAATCATCCAAAAAAAAGAATATACAACCAATGTATCCTCCCGATAGTCACTTAAGGAGCTGAAACTAACCAAGAGACAGAACCACAACGTGCACATGAGAGAATCAACCTAACATGGGGAAATTACAAGACTGCACTGTATATCAGGGAGAAAACGGGAGTCCAAAACATCATAGAATCTACAAGAAAACTTAAATGGCAATGGGCTGGTCATGAATGGCAGACAACCAACGGACATCACGACTCACAACCTGGATCCCTAGAGATCACATGCGAAACCGAGGCCGACAGAATTCAAGATAGGGAACTAGAGAAATATAGAAGATGCTGACTCCGCACCGTCCATGACAGAGAAATGTGGCGGATCGTGGGGAAGGTCGATGTCCAACGACGGATGTTAACAGACTGATGATGATGATGATGATGATGATGATGATGATCTAGCCACTTTCAGCCAATCAAAATGGCCAATGTAAAAGATATTCAATTCTAAAATTGCGATGCCTGATGAGTTAGTACAAGGATTGTCTAAACATCTCATTATATTGAACGCCATTTGATGGTCAACTTATTCTGTCTGTAAAGTTTTTCAAGTGAAATAATATTGATTTGATGATCATAGAGTAGTCTCCCATATCTATTCGTTTGTTTATTTTTTTGCAAATTCATAAAAAATCAAGATTCATTTTATTTGAACAAGAGAATACGGACTAAAATATAGTTTTTGATATTTCTTAGTACAATACAATTGTAAAATTATTAGATGAGGGCACTCATCCCAATAACTCACTTTATCTGTCCCAAGTTAGCATGTATAACAGGATTTAATAATAACATAATGAAGCTTTACGAAAAAAATTACGTCATCAGCATTCACAAGCATGGGATTATCGATTAAAATTGTTTTTTTTAATGCAATATATATGATATACAGTTTCCTTCTAGCGCTTTCCCTTGTCCACCGTTTATTCCAATGGTCCACCTTATCCATGGTTTACATTTCAAAGGTCCCCCTTATCTGCAATTTCTCTTTCAGTGGTCCTTTATCCACGGTTTTTCCTTTCAGTGGTAACTCCTATCCGTGGTTTCCTTTTTGTAGTGCGTTGATACATCATTAGAATTCCGTTTTTGTTTAAATTCAACCGACATTTTTGGTGACATGAGTAGACTAATCTGTTAATGAATACAAAGTCTGGCGTTTGCTTTTTACGCCTGAAAACCACACAAAATAGTACAATAAGCAAGCACGAAGTATCCATTGATAAAACCTTTATCGATTTCTCGGACAAGAATATATGATAAAAGATCAAATTAAGGGCAATAATAATAACAAGTCTTGTTAGTCACTCAATAGAAACTGATGTCTTTTGGCAGCATGCTGTGTTGAGCGTGATCAACTATAGAAAAAAAGTAATCTATGAATGTTACTTCTCCTGTGTCTGGCAGTGATCACTAAAGAGGCAAAATTTACTCCAAAAATAAATGCAAATGCTGCCGAACACAAATTTTAAGAACCATTTTAGCATAATCTTACTTTGCTAATTGAACCATTAAAAATTTATTTAGGGAGTTCAAAAAGTAATAACAAATAAATCACCTTTTTTTAGACATCATCATCAGTCTTTCAACATCCGTCGTTGGATATAGACCTTTCCCAAGATCCGCAACATTTCTCTAACATGGGCGTCGCGGAGAGAGTACTTTCTGAAAATGTCTAGCTCATCTCTCCATCTGATATTCTGCTGGCATCAGTTCCGCATGTGATCTCGGGGGATCCCTGTCGTTAGTCGCAGTGTCCATCGGTTGTCCGCCATTCGTGCAACATGGCCAGTCCCCTGCCATTTGAGCTTTTTAATGGATTCTATGATATCCATGACTCCTGTCTTTTCCCGGATGTACTGTGCTGTCTTGTGGTCTCTCCATGTGAGGCCAAGCATAATTTTCTCATGTGCACGTTGCATAGTTTTCAATTTGCAGGTCTGTCTCTTAGTTAGGTTTCATGTTTCAGCTCCATAAGTGTCTATTGGGAGGATGCATTGGTTATACACCTTTCTTTTTAGAATTAATGGGATCTTCTTATTTTTTGAGGGTTGAGCTTGCTCTGCAAAAGGCTTTCCAACAAAGTGTGATTCTTCGCTTGACTTCTTCTTCTTTTGAGGATCTCATGGAGATTCGTTGCCGTAAGTAGATGTAGTGATCTACTTCATCCTTTCTGTTTCTCCGATTCTGATCTCAGTATTTTTTTATCTCCGACGTGGTTGTTGCTCAGGATCTTCGTCTTGCTGAAGTTCATTTGTAGGCCGACTTTCTTTAGATATAATAAGGAGTAAAAGTTCAAATTTTCAGCCCTTCAGCTACATCGAGGCGTCCTGTACGGGCGTGCAGACACAGACATATTAACATATATACATTGCCTAGCAGACCAACTTGAGAATTCGAAAAACTTATTTTGACAGTTTGGTTTACAATATTAGTTGATGGTTTCTATTAGAAAAAAGTTTTATCTCATTTTTTCCTGTAAACATAACTTCGAATAAACAATGTCACCCTAAAGTACCACCTTTTTTTCTTTAAATTGTGATTGCGTGACTTTTCTGCAAAACTTTTAATTTTCGTTTTCAGAAAAGAACAAAGACTTCATGACTGTTGTTCTCCTGCTAAGAGGAATTATTTGAAGACGTAACAGAAACTCAATTGTCTGATGCATCTCGATTAGTGCTTTTGATTAAGCGAGGATCGTGATTGGTATTCATTTCATTTGAAAGTTATACAACCATCAGACGCACTACAATAAAGCAATCCACCCAGATAACAAACAATAACAGTTGAATCTTAACGCTTTCATTGCCAAAGGACGTTATTTAACGTTTTTGAGATTTCACCAGTTGAACCCCCGACAATTGTTAAGACCTAACGTCCCCCTCTTTGGCATTTGCACCTTATCTTCATTTTGGCCTCCCTGCTGTAACTAATAATTGCTTTTCAATGATGATATTTAGCCTGTGGGGGTATCTTAATTGTTTTATCCGTGGCTCACACATATTTGTGTTAATTTTGATATGTTGGCATTCATTGGACCCACCTTCTTTAACTTCGCACTTTGTGTTTATTTTGTACTTCGTATACTACTACAGTGTCAAGTAGTGCTTCACTCATTTGTAAAAATTATAAGCTTGGAAAATTAGTGTGTGTTTCCAATGGTATCTTGACAGAAAATGAATTTTGTACAACCTGGCGTACTGCGTCAAAACGAATGAAATAATTCAAACTGAGCTTGTACGTCACTTCTAAAACAACTAGGTAATGAGCTGAACGATTCTTTAATATGACATTCGAATAAAGGACGGAAGAATCAATTTTTCTATGCTGGACATAGGTTTGGATTTCCATTGTAAGGGGCAATATATATATATATATATATATATATATATATATATATATATGTATATATATATGTGTATATATACATATACGTGTGTGTGTGTGTGTGTGTTTGTGTGTGAGTGTGTCTCTGTGAGTGATTATCGAAACATTCCATTGAGAAACATATTTCGGGAAACACTTATATGTATACACGTGATGCCTACGACCGTAGAATAGAGAGATGGATGGTTCAAGTGTTCTACTTTAAACATCGGCTTAACAATAGTGTTGTTAGCTCGATCGGGAGGGCAAACTCACGTTAAGACTGCTTCTGGGTAGACGCAGGTTTAAATCCTACGCGTTCTTCATTCATTTACGTGGACAGTTGTTCGAATTGCCACTCAGGTAATTCCCAAACCGAAAAAAGTAAGTTTCCAAATATATTGTCTCTAAAATAATCACATCCTACTGAGCACGAACTGTCCAATCTAATGATATATTTATAAGCATATTCATTAAGCGACTTTAGGCACTGTGTCGAACGCAGTTCGAAGAGGATATCAGTGTTGGAATCAGTGACGATAGAGAGAGAGATTCAAGTCGGCACTGTTTATTTACTGTATTGAGAGAGAAGGGAGGTGAAAATTAACTCATTTGACAAATTTAGCTTATTTTGAAATTGTTGTAGTAATATTTTTCAATGAATCCTTTTTTTTGCTTCGAATGCTCTTCAATGTGCAATGTTTTATAAACAATCATTATTATCGAATTGATGAGTGATCTTCACTAAAAGCTGTCTTTTGCTGATATTGAAATATCTCAGCCAGGGATAAGTGACAACAAGAGATATATTCGTAGCCTCAATTCAGAATGGTACCAAACGAGAGATTGGCTGTGTGGTTTTGAATTACGAAAGGCATTATTTTGTTTACCGAGTTTTTTGTTTGGAGATGATGTAACATGGACAAAAGACGGCTTTAAAAACATAAATAAAATGGAAATTGAAAAACATGAAACTCCAAAGCTTTAGTATATATATATATATATATATATATATATATATATATATATATATATATATATATATATATATACAAACTATTGAATTGAGCACTCTGGTACATGGTGAATTATGCGTAAAAAAGAAATTCAGTCCTATCGACCAACCAGTTCTACGTAAGGTAGGGGTAGAACACCAGACTCAATCCGGAGTTTCAATCCCATCTGGTGGCACTGGGTGGATATCGAGTCGATAATTGCACTGAAGAGCCATGATACGGCGAAACAGCTTTCTTTGGATGACATTATCATTGATTATACATATATACGAATTGTAAATTGCGATGTATGATTATATGAAAATTTATTTGAAATGATCTCCCATCGTTACACGCTTAATATATCCCTCAATTTAGACAACGTAAATAGAATAAACAATTGAAGAAAATAGAACTGCTATGTATTGGTAAGAGCATCACTACGTTAATGAGGCTACCCTTTCGGTGGCAGGTTCAGTTCCTGCTGCAGCCCCCTTTTCTTGGATTGTTTATTGAATTTACGTCACGGATATCATTTCAAATAAGTTTCTATATGATATAACACTATTTATAATTCATTCTGTCGGACAAAATATTCCCATTTCTTCATAAATCTCCTCTATTCAGGGTTGAGCACTCTTTAAGTGAGGTAACTCATCCATTGCAAGCTTTTGCAATGCTCTTCCATAGGAATAGAGTACTCTGGTGGATGAGGAGTTTCTGCGTAAATGAATATATCGCTTAAATTTAGCCTCACTCGAGATAGGATATCGGTCTCTGGGTTTGATGTGAGGGTTTCGATTCTGCCTCGCGGTACTGGATGGGATAAAGTCTATAGCCACACTGAAGAGATGTGATACATCGAAACAGATGTCTGTGGATGACACAATAATATACATATATATATACATATGTATATATATATATATATATGTATGTGTGCGTGTGTGTGTATATCAACTGTATTTTAAGTGCACGAGTGAGTGTGTGTGTGTTTCTTACACAATGTTCAAACAATTCTTAAAATTTTTCTGAAGCAGCACTCCACAAACTGAAGTCACGAGCCGCTACTGCACACGAACGCAAACAGACATATGAGAAACGTACAGAGAGAGAGGCAATACAACTGAAACGTATTTTCACACTCTCACACACACACACACACAAGCGCACATACACACCCAAAAATGAAGACGAAAATACGTGGTCAAAACCAAGCAGACCTGACCGAAATAATAAAGAAAGACAAAACAGAAGAAAAGAAAGAAAGAAGAATTAATGAACTGATCTCATGTTGAGTGAAATATTAGTTTGTTTTCTGAAGCGCTGTATAAACAGCGAGTGACAGCCATTAAACTGAATATTTATAACACATATATATATAGTCTAGAAAAATTTTCAGCTTTTAACACTAAACATCAAAAAGCTTTTTCAAAAGATTTTTTGTGTCACTTCAGTTACCAATTCCCCAGTGTAGCTACCATTACAATTTATGTAATTTCTTTCAGAGTTTTTTCCCTGTTTCACATATTCTTTGTTATTATGGTACAATGTATTCATTGGGATCATCAGTTGTTTATCATGTAACCGTTTCGGGGACTTTAAAAACAAAACAGTTATATCAATATGACACCTCAGCAGTGTTGATCAAGCACCACCTTCTATATATATATATATTATGTGCATTGTATATTGATATCATTTTATACTGCATATTTGTTTTTTGAAACAGGTCTTATACAGATGACTCATTTTTAACGATGAGGGATTAGTATGTATAACAACAGAAATGATTCGCTCTTTGTTTCATCGCTATTGAATGTTCACCTAGATGAATATTGTATATATATTTTAGAAGTGGCTTTATATCATTTATATTATATTGCATTATGTTATAATGCTATCCTGATTCGTACCAAATATATATTGTGTGTGTATATATATATATATGAAACAAGCAATATGGGAACTTAGAAATTAGGAAAAATTTGATTGCATTTACTTCTGTTTTTGGATCATGGTTCGACCCGGTGTCGAACATCCAATGGAAAAATGCTAAAATATCTAAATAACAACGTTTGGAGAGGAGGAAAATATGATTCACGGTTACAATTATTCTTCTTCTCCTCCTTTTTCTTCTCCTTCTTCTTCGTCTTCTTCGTCTTCTTCTCCTCTTCTTCTTCTTGTCGATTCTTATCTTTTACAAATATTATTAATAACCCTGCATTATCTCCCTGAAGGCTTTGAGAGGAAGTGAGAGATGATGGATGGTTTTCATTATCATTATTGTTCTAAATCCTCATGTTTTAGCAACAATAATAATAATGGCAACCATGCATCATCGCCACTCTCCTCTGTAAACTTCATAATCAGTGTATTTCATCATTTTACCCAACTGACCTTTGACAACAGAAGAAACCAATTTCCCAAAACATGCAATGGAAACAAATACAATCCATTTTTATAAATTTCCGTGTTTCCATATTGTTTATCTAATTCACCATTATGTCGAACAAACGTCATTCCATTCACCAGTATATATATATATATATATATATATATATATATATATATATATATATATATATATGTATATGTATATATATGGTCGAGCACTCTTTAAGTAGAAAAACTTGTTCATTATAAGCTATATAGCAATGCTCTTCCAACTCTGGAATGGAGCACTCTGGTAGATTGGGAAGTGTGCGTAAGTGACTATATCGCTTAAATTTGGTCCTACTGACCATCCAGTTCAGCATAGGGCACAGGTAAAAGGCCAGCCTCTGGGTCTGATATAAGTATTTAAATTTATGTGTGTGTTTGTGCAAACGAATAATAACATTTCTGATTCTCCAGGTTTCGTGCTTCTCCTTCAGATTACTAATATCTATCAACTTACCTTATTGTAGATTATAACTCATGGAATTTATTGTTTTTTTTTTCATCATACTCTCATTTTGTATAGAATCATGCCTTTCCCTGAGGTATTACTTCAAAGTAATAGCAAACATGCCTCAACAAGAGTTTGAACTAAGTTAACTGATTTCATTTTCCGTGCTCCAAACGATTTCACTACCAGCTCCGTAAAGGATGTTTATTTTTTAATTGTGAGACTTTTGGAGAAAAAAAATGTTTGATCCTTAATCGTGACAATTGCAAACAAAAACGTAACAACTTCAAAAGACGAGTATGTCTTGAGGAGGAATATTTCAATCGACTCTCGAAGAATTATTCTTTGTCACGCACATTCTCGAATGCACAGAAATTTCAAGAAGCAATGCACTTTTCCACATTTTCTTATATGTTAACTACAGTTAAAGTAAACGCTAAGTCACAGTTTTGCAGTTGATAATCCTTGTAAATTGAGTTTTGACCGAACCATGTGATACTTCAAGTGCTCTATTGTTCAATCCATTGGTTTTTGTCAGATGTCTTCTAACTGTTGAAATATTGATTTTTTTCAAAATCAGGTAATTCAGGAAAAAATGACAAAATCAGGTACGTCCACTTTTCATGAAATTCAGTTATGATCAAAAATGTGTAATTTTTAAAGGAATTTATTAATCCATTTATTGATAATTTTCCAAATGTCTTCTAGATGTGGAGGCATTAGTCTTACGAAAACCCAGAAAAAATAAACTTCAATAGACAAAATCGGCTGAGGCCATCGTGCTGGACTTACCTATGTTCGGAAGTTTATATTATTGACTCATCTCACAAGATGAATTGACATAACATACCTAATCAAACCACCTGTACTTAATGAAGGCTATCCGAACTATACCAACCTTTTTTCGGAGAATCTGTTTTCTTCTTCCTGTGTTCGATGTTGACACATCGTTTCAGCTGGTTTATTCTTCGACCTTTTTCAAGTGTAGAATTACTAAGTGTTGCTTGGTCTTGGCTAAATTCACAGAAACGTGATACCAGGTTTTCACAACAGTACTTGATAATTGATTACCTACATAAGCTTAGATTGATTTGAAAGAAAGTTGCAGCAAGGGATCCGCAGGATTATCGTTGTAAGCATCAATTCAGTAAGCCCTGTCTAGTCTGGTACAACGTTACATAGAAGTAGCACCCAGTGAAGAGTGAAATTATTATCAATGGCCTGCAAGAGTAAATTGGTAATCACTGCTCTACTGTAGACACCAACTTTATACGAAGCTCATTTTTGTTTGGCATAAGGTTTCATAAGATGAGCATACAGTGATCATAGAACTTACTACGAATGGTCTGTAAGATTATGGTGTTAAGCATAGTTCTACAGTACATGGTATCAATAATAAGTTCAAATTAGTCTGGCACAAGGTTATACAAGAGGAGCACCCAGCAATGACTTAATTTACTAGCAATGGCTTCCTAGAGTACCATGCTGATCATTGCTCTGCGAGAACTGCCCTTGAACTTTCTATGTACAAAAACATGGAAATATGCACGATCAGAAATACGAACTAGTACAGCCACAGACGGAGAAAGTTATGCAGATAAACACATATCTCATTAGATATTCACTGACTCCAAATATATATATATATATATATATATATATATATATATATATATGTATATATGCGTGTATGTGTGCGTGTATAATCATCCCTTTCACAATGAACACGATCGCTACTGGCTCCAATGAAACGTCCACTGGGAATATTTGAAATTTAAATTTTACAGACTCCTCACTCCTGGTCAATAACAATAACATGTCTGGTTTGTGACTCAATAGAAACCGTCATATGACCAATATCTTTCGGCAGCATGTTGTGTTTAGGATGATCAAGTAAAATGGAAAGTACGATCAACTCTTGAGTTACTTCTCTTGCCTCTTGTTGAGCACTGATCTCTAAGAAAGTCTGAATTTCCACTCAAAACAGCCAAGAATCGCAGCACAAACTGGGGATCAATTTAGCATAAATTTGCAATGTGAATTAAGCCCTAACTAAGAACCTATTAAAGGAAAGGGGTTCAAAATCAAGTAAACAACGCTTTTTTGTAGATGTTATGAAGAGTGAAACAATGAAAATATCAGCTCCATAGCTCCTTCGATACGACCTGTACTGGTGATATAAACATACACGGATAACCAGCCAGCCAAACCTACTTAATGAAGCAAGAAACCTATTTTGACCGAGGACAACCGCAGTCATCAAAGATGGCAAAAGATTCTATATTTTTTCATATGAGCGTGTGTTTTGTGTGTTTATATGTTTTCATGTCTTTGTATGGCCCAGCACTCCTGGCCATTTCGTTTTGTCGACAAACTTGAAAATCAGCATCATAACTCCACTACACCCATTTTTCAATTCTTTTGGGGGGCTGGGGGTATTCTAATGGGTTTATTGTTTGCATCCAGATTCTCAATAATTTAGATGTTTCTAGATATTTTTGAAATTTTATTTTAGATGTTTTCTGGTGGGAAACGCCAATGATGTCATTAATGGAATTTATTTTGATCATATTTAATCTTCTATCGATCTTTTTTACATGATTTAAAATGTTGACGCTATGGTTGTTCAATCATTGACTGTTGGGTGGAGTTTTAGTAAGAGTTTCCGTGTACAGTTTCAAATATATCTACATATCTCTG
>OY735233.1:34076784-34171784 GCA_963457665.1 Thysanoteuthis rhombus | reverse complement strand
AAAAAACAATTTAAGAGGTACATTTTCAAAACACAAATAAAAAAATTCTCGACGTATAAATGATTGAATGTTGAAAGCTTCAGGCCGTTTGGTGCAACCTGTACACGTGATATATATATATATATATATATATATATATATATATATATATATATATATATATATATATATATATATATGTATGTATGTATGTATGTATATATATATATATATATATATATATATATATATATATATATATATGTGTATATATAATAGTAGAATGTGGATTTGCTTTACAAACTAGCTCAAAACAACTTAACTTCAATAGTAAAAAACTTGTATGTATCGAGCACTCTATGAAATAAACCCATTACATTACAGAAGTGGCTTTATATTATTAATTTATTATTACATTATATTATGTTATATTGCTAGCCTGATCTGCACCACATTTACTCTCTCTCTCTCTCTCTCTCTCTCTCTCTCTATATATATATATATATATATATATATATATATATATATATATATATTTATACCTAAATAGCCAGACAGATAGACAACTAGACAAACAGCCAGTCGAACCAACTTGGAAACTGAAGAAACCTACGTTGACGATTTTGGTGACAGTTTTGATAACAGTTTCTAATAAAAAAAGAATCGTGACTATCTTCTCATCCTAAAGATGAATAACGCGGGATTTGCAGATCACCCCACCCACATGTCTCTCCTGTTTAGTCATGCAATGAGAACTCATTTCTGAGTGGGTTTCATTTCTTAATGACGTCATCACATCCATTTGTAAAAGCCGGATCTTTATAACTAAACGCAACGCAAACAAGATCGGTGGACCAAGTTCAAATTTTGGCTGAGAGGTTTTTTTAAAGAATATTTCACAATATTGCCCTTGGCAAAAGCATGAATCCTCTTTCCGGCCCCTGAGCTATCCGCAAATAACAGGGCAGATGGACACTTCTAGCCCGACAATGCAGTCCATTTATGAAGGCTCCTCTATTGAAAAACTTGGCATTTTTCTCACCCGTCTCGCTCCGCTAAGCCACTGAGGAAGGTCACCCAGCCTAAGAGTGGACTTAAAAAAACAACCACCTTGGGCGTTAGGTAAAAAGCATCCTTGTAATCTTTTGCAAGTCATCAAAAATCGTTTATTCAAACGCACCAAGTTTTATTCAGAATATATGGTCTATTATTCAAAACGTGAGTATCTTCATTCAAAACACAATCATGTTTATTAAAAAAATTGTACATCTATTATTGTAAACGTATTGACCTGTGTTCAGACTATATGCATTTTGATCCAAAAGTTGAGTGCATTTGATCAAATTTTATGAAATGAAACTTTATCGGGAAAATATGTATGTTTGATCAAGAAGCTATTTACATCCTACTAGGAATAAATGGTGGTGTAATGAAACAGAAGATACATCAGATCCGGAATATTTTCAGACTCAAAGAGCAGTAATGATGGTATTAGGCAGAGTTGTCAGAGGTCAGGGTAGTGGAAAATACAGGATGTTTGGGTGCAGGAGAGAGAGAGAGAGAGAGAGAGAGAGAGAGAGAGAGAGAGAGAGAGAGAGAGGATACGCTGCCTCAATAACGCTAGAGTGAAAAACGTACGCTGAACGCTATTCTTGCATTTTCCGTAGAAACGGAACACATGGAGAGCGGGCAATAAATGTATCTTCACGTTTGTGAACGTTTGTATTGAGTTCTTTTTACAAAATACAAGATGGAGAGATGAACTAGATAAATTTAGAAAAATACTGGCTCCTCGACGCCCATGGTAGAGAATTGTGGTGAATCCTGGGGAAGGTCTATGGCCAACGACGGACGTTAAAAGACTGATGATGATGATGATGATGATGATGATGGAATAATACCCACGCCAGAAGTCTTTTTATCTGAAAATGCTGTCTAAAAATAAAATCGAATATTCTAGAATATAATCAAATATTCAATTAAAGAGTTCCATCAGCCGTCATATTGTAACAATGGCTTTTACATTCATGTCATCAAATATTGCCCTTTCGCCGGAGCTCTAAAAGCTGTTCTTATCCGGCCTAGCTGGTTATGACGGTTTGTTTGTATGAATATATGTATCAGGCGTACCAATGTAGCTAGAGGGCTGAAAATGTAAAAATGTACTCTTTGTTATGTTTAGAAAATGATTTTTCATCCCATCCCGAGAGTAGGTTTTCAGTGGGACGTTGAGATTACAATGCTCTTTTAATCAAAATTGATCCCTTTAATTTGTGTTTGTTTCTTGAAAATTAAGACATTTTCAGAGATGGCTGCCCCCCGCCCTTCGGAAGTAACTTATCCATTGATCGTACCTTTTCTCAGTTTTTTAATTGGTAATACCAAAGGTGGCGTACTGCAGAACATTGGTTGCATGAAGATTTCTATTTAGCAGCTAACCAGACCTGACGTTTATTTGTTCATTCCTCTAGACTCTTTCTTGAGCATAAGTCTGCAACAACTCTGCTGCAGTTTCAGAGGCAAGTAGTTTTTCACAGAGTAGAGGTGTTAGTCCAATGCTCAATCCTTTTTTTACCCGGGCATGGGACCATCTATAGTTTTTTGTAACTTACATTAGTGTAACATATAGGGCAAAACAGCTCCATCTGTCTCGCAATTCACCCAAAAGTGGGATAAGTGGATTCTTGCCTTCCATTTGATATTTGTGAAGTGCGAACGAAAATAGCTTCGCTCATAACTCAAACTCAATAAAATCCGGTTTTTATGTTGTAATCATTATGCCACCCTGCACCCTGTGCACAAATATGGTTATATAAGATAACAATTCTGGCTAGGTCAGACTCCAACCATACTTCTATTCCGATTGAAGATGATTACTGCAACTTTCTTATATTGAATATGTAATAGATAAAAAATATAGAAATATATAATTCTAGTATGAATGTATTAATTTATCTATTTATTTGTTAGAATTAAGTAGCCTTTGTGTGAATACACACACACACACACACACACACACACACATATATATATATATATATATATATACTCACACACGTACAAATATATGTACTCACACACGTACAAATATATATATATATATATATATATATATATATATATATATATATATTATTGTCATCCACAAACAGCTGTTTCGATGTATTACATCTCTTCAGTGTGGCTATAGACTTTATTTCATCCAGTATCGCGAGGCAGAACTGAAACCCTCACATCGGACCCGGAGGCTGATATCCTAACTGGGTGGTCAGTAATGCTGAATTTAAGCGATATATTCATTTCACGCAGAAACTCCTCATCCATCAGAGTGCTCTATTCCTAAGAAAGAGCATTGCATAAGCTTACAATGGATGAGTTACCTCACTTTAAGAGTGCTCAACCCTGAATAGAAGAGCATTGATTATTGTATACATACAAAGGTTATTTATTTATATGAGACTTGTTAATATAGCTAAGTCGGTAGGAGTCCGGCCTACAGATTAGTGCATCTTGATTTCAAGTATGGGAATATTCATGTTATAAGTACTACATTTTGGGAGGATTGTTTTTGTTGGTCTTGTTACGTTAGAAAAACAAACCCAACTCCAGACTTGGACTGGATTTTGACAAAAACAAAACTGAGCTGTTTTCATCTCTTTATTTGTCAGGCTTTACGTTCTGATTTCCGGCTGTCCTGATTGGTATTCTCCCCAGAATGTTTCCAATTTCTTTTCTGTCATTTTTTGCGTGGGGGTAAATACTAAAAGATGACGTTACAGGACCAAACAACTCAATCTTACTTTCCTTATTATTTATCGACAAATAACTAAAAGCGGCAGATGTCCCCCCAATCGTCCTGGCGCTGTAATAGAACACCGTAGGAATTTTTGAGTTGACTAATGGAACCAATTGGACATGATAAAGAGACCTTCGAAGAGTAAGAGTATCTTGCACAGACATTCCAGATCAGTTTCATTCAGGGTCATTTTTCATAATGGCGGATTTTCGCCGTATGTAGGTATTCGGTGATTTTTTTTTCGCTTAGTGCTAAACAAAAATCAAATTTTGAATGTATAGTTGTCTCTTTTATAGTTGGATTGGGAAAACTAGTTATTTTTGTGAAATTCCTGGGGATTTTGATAAATCCCTAGACATCTAAGTAAATTCATGAAATCCTGATTTTCACAACCTATGGAGCAATGTTTATTAAGTTTGTTATGATGATCATTACGAATGTGAGGAGCCAGATCCTCAGTGGGTGCTCCACTACAGTGGCCTTGTGTCAAACTAAGCTGTGTAGACACAGTGAATACTGAATCAGAATATACTTGATCTTTACCAAATGTAGCTTAGTTAAACTCAAAGACACAATAACGGGGCAGCCAATGAGAATCGAACTCATTAGAGTAGTAATGAACAGCATAACAAACTTGTTAACCATAACAGCACTGATTGTGAAACTGGATATTTCATGAAATCATCAGATTCACAATCCTATTGCGCGATCTCCATCGTCACACTCATTATACAATGTCTGTCAAATCGACGCCCAGAACTAAAACAAGTTGATTTAACGAAACTTCTTTCCATGTGAGATTAATTAAAAAGGCCAATTAATTGAATGAATGGAAAAATCCTAATTACCAATTGAATTAGTAATCAGACGAGTGGGAGTTTAATAATAGTGTTAATCAATCGAATTATGATTATTGAGATGGGACGAGTCATTCAATCGCCAATCGAGGACGATGTCTCTTTAGTTTCATTCATTCACGTATTTTTTTGCTTTCCTCATAGTTCTGTGTTAGGATTTGGCACTGACGTTTCGACAGTTTGCAGATAATATTTTCAGATTTGAATTTTATGGCTGAAATGTAGACTGCAAATCTAGAGAGAATTCCAGGTGAGGTGATATGAGGTAAAGCGCCTGTCACTCAAGAGACACTCCTAATGGGGTGAGTCGGCAGGTGACGATTTTCCGGTATCTATTGCATGCGTCAGCTGAGTGATCTTTGCAAGTCTATAGTTTGGTCGAGACCAGGATTTTATTCTTACAAGTTTTCATGACCACTCCCCGGATAGGATGTAAGTCCCATCCTAATCACACGACTTGGGGTGTGCTCAGTTAGCTGCACAGAGAAAATCGACCAAATGAAGGGGGAGTTTTCCACATTCTTTGCTCTTACCAGGATATCGAACTCAGGACTCTGTGCGTGGAGCCGACGTGCTAACCAATATCAGAGTGGACACATTGGCAGCCTGGGCGAATTCTAGCTCCCTATTAGAAATTATATGTAAACTTTGTAAATGTTGCTCTACTGTCGTGAAATAAATTTAATTTTGGTCCTTGGAGCAGCAGAAATTATTTTATGATATTTGATTTCTGGAAAGCCGTCCCAGATCCTTTCTCTATATTCATACCTGCCCTCTGTCTTTCTCATCTCTTTTTCCTCTTGCCCATCTCCTTTCATTTTCTCTCTCTCTTTTCCTATGTATACATTCGACCAATAAAGTTATTACTTTCACCCGCCTGATATGCCAAAAGTTTTATCATGTTTGTCTGTCCGTTGCCTTAATAAGCTGAAACAGTGCAGTGTAGCCAAAAGTGTTCAATCAAACATTATTATTTGCAATCGCGAATGTTAAGTTCCTTGCTGTGTACGAACCCAATCCTATCAACATTACAATAACCGATTTGTCAAGGGGAATAACAATTAGATACTAATGAAACGAGCCAAACTGAGAGAAAGAGAAAATGAAAAGGTATAGACGCTAGATTGAATTATCTGGCGTCGTTCCACTGATTCTTTTGATTAGAAAGTATTACTTTTTATGTTCTTCACTACATTTCTTCCTCTTTCTTCAGGATGGCGTGCAGAACACTTCTAAGCTCTAACCGACCATAGTAGAAACTTGAAATTCTGCACACGCACTCTCCTCAATGTGCATAGATAAATGTTTGTCATATTTTTTTGTAATCATTGCAGCGCTGTTAATAGTGGTGAAAGTCTTACGCAAGATGATTTTTCATATTGTGAACGTTCAAATATTTTTCCGGCGTAAATTGATATTAATTACTCCTCCGGTTTACGTGATTTCGGCTTACGAAAGCTTTCATAAGCACTATCGACTAATGGATAAGGGTACAGATTGTACTACGCTCACCACACACACACACACACACACACACACAAACACACACAATCATACGTGTGCATGCACACACACACAACTTTAGTATATCCAGTAAAACCCGTATTAATTACCCAGTGAAAATTTCTGATAAAAAATCTGTTCATAACAGTGTTAGGCTATCGACTTATTGATCAACTCGCATGTGTGTGTGTTTTATATATATATATATATATATATATATATATATATATATATATATAAATATATATACACACACGCACACACACACACATATATATATATATATATATATATATATATATATATATATATACATATATATATATATATATATATATATATATATATATAAGCTTGAGGGATGGAAAAGGAAGAATAGTAAAAGAATGGAAGACTGTGTGTGAGAAAATGACAGGAAGAGTGAGAGAAAGAGACAGAAAGAATAGAAGATCAGAGAAAAAGTGTGTGAGTGAGGAATAACAGTGAAAAAGAGGAAGAGAGAGGGATAATGAAAGAGGGAAAGTATGTGTGTATGTGTGTGTGTGCGTGTGTGCGTGTGTGTGAAAGAGGGGGAAAGAGATAGAAAGACAGAGATAAGTGCTGAAAGAATTAGAGAGTGTGTGTGTGAGTTTGTGTGTGTGTGTGTGTGAGTTAGAGAAAGAGAAAGGAACAGGTGTGGCCAGTCCTTCGGTAGAAACTGTATTGAAATCAACCTTTCAAAGTTTGATCTTTCAAAAACACAAGAGGACAGAAACTCTACGATCAGTTTAGCATGGACTTTGATTGCATACTGAACCCTCATCCAAAAACCTATCTCGGGGGAGAATTTTGAAAAAAATATTCAAGACATAATGAAGAGTAATTATTTGATTTTTCAGCCCTCTAGCTCCATTGGTGCAGTCTTTCCGCGTGATACGTAAATACATAGCCAGTCGGACTTGAACTTTTCTGAAGAAGTCTATCTTGAACATGTCTTGGGGAGAATATTTGTCGAACTTCTGTAGTCACTTACGGTACTGAAATTTTTTGGTTAGGTTCCGTAACCAAAAAATTGAACAACAAACCAATAACCATGCAACTTGCATAAGAGATCACAAGACAGCATTGTGTATGAGAAAACCAACAGGAATCAGAGAGACAAAAAGAAATCTGAAATCTGAAATGTGTCAGTCATGTTGCTAGAATGTAGGACAACTATTAGACATCACGAAACTCAAAGTAGATCCCCAAAGATCATATCATTAGCGAAACAAAAAACATGAGATAGCAACGGCCATGATAGAGAGATCTGGCGAATCTCAAGGAAAGTCTATGTCCAGCAAAGGCCACCGCTGCTGCTGGTGATCTGATATGGAAGACCATTTATGTAATCAACAGATCAAGATTTTATGTTTTCGAATCAATCAAACCAAGCTTTCATTTCAGAAAAGTTGTTTACGATATTTTGCATTCAAATGACTTTATTTACGCATGTGGCCCACCCTAGCATCGATATTTGCGTAGGCGGAACCCAAGCTCTCCGATTTCTTGAACGAAAAAGTAATTACTCGACCGGACACGTAATAAACATCTCTGCAAGAAGAGCGCCAATTCATGATTTATAATGATGAACGGGAAATAAATGATATTAAATGATTTCAAATTGGATCGTCAAAGGAAAGTTATTGTAAAAATACAGAAAATATCATTTGAGATTATTGTTACAACTGGTGTATCCTTTAGGGCCGGTCTGGCATGTGTGGTGCCTTATTAATTAAGCTACACACACATCATCATCATCATCAACCTTTTAGCATCCTTCGTTAGATATAGACCTTCCTTAAGATTCGTCAGACCTCTCTATCATACGCATCATGGAGCAGTACCTTCAAATTTATCTAGCTTGCCACGCTGTATCATTTTCTGTCGACTTCAATTTCGTGTATGATCTCTGGGAATTCTTGCAATATACCCAGCCCATTACTGTTCGAGTGTTCTAATTGTTTCTATAATATCTTGGACTTCTTTTTTTCTCTAATCTACTGAGCTGTTTTATGATCTCTCCATGTTTGTTTGATTTATGATTCATAAGCATGATTTTCTCATCTGCACATTGAATGATTCTCAATTTCAGGGTCAATCTTTTGATTGGGTTCCATTATTTAGCTACGTAGGTGACTATGGGAATACAAAAGCTACACACACACACACATATCATAAAGCGATATCGGCTAACTAAGGTACAGGATACGAGTTCAAATCTCGTTGGAGGTGATACCTTTTTTTTTCTAATATTCCAATCCATGCTGCTCATTTAACCTTGCTATAAAAAGCAACAAAAATGAAATCAGAAAACTCACTGAAATACGATGCTAATGATTGTGACTCAGAAATTCTGACAACTTGAAAATATTACGTCCCTTACCAGTAGTTGGGGGCAATCATCATCATTAGCAGCAGCAGCAGCAGCTGTTTGACACTGACTTTCCCCTAAGTTCGCAAGATCTCTCAATCATGGACAGTCAATACTTGTCTGGTTCGTCAATTTTATTTCTTGCTGGCAACAGTTTCACATTTGATCGTTCGGGGATCTTCGTTGTGAGTCGTGATATCCAACTGATATTCTTGCAAGATAACCAGCCCATTGCAGTCTTCTAATGATTTATCCGACCCCTATTCATTTTATAGTATGTTGTGCTGTTTTGAAAAAAACCCCGGAGCATTGCGATAAAAAGCAACAAAACATAGCATGAAATAGAGAACAATTCAAACGTAAATGATTATAGTAATACAACTGATGAATTGTGGACAACATAAGGTCCTTTTATATATATATATATATATATATATATATATATATATATATATATATATATAATGATTTAGTGTTGTCCCAAATTTAGAAAAAACAACTTGAAACTTGGACTGCATAAGACTAATACTACTTCCTCTCTGAGAGTGTGGTATTTCCCTTTCTAATAAAGCAGCTTTTTATCCCTTCTACGTCGTTCTTGCTTCATTTTGAGGTTGACCCCTGAGGTCACCAGAGGTCATCTCTTGGTCATTTGTGGACCACCATTTTGAAACAGGAAAGTATACGGCAAGATTTTCCCACGGATAAGATTGCAATCTATGTAACATCGACTTCTAATGCCATTCAAGCTGACTAAACATAATTTATGGTCATTCTAAAAACCCTTTGATCATAATTCGGCACATGTGAAACTGACAGTGAGCTAAGAGATATATCTTCCCAGGGCGGAGGTTATACGCAATGCGAAATAGTCCTCTGAAGTCACTAGATGTCACCTGAGGTAATTTCTAGAAATTGTAAACAAAGTCAATCTCTACCTGGCCTTTACCTAATCTCTTCATGCTATACCCATGATTGTTCTGGCGTTGGATTCTTAATCAACCTTTTAATTCTGGCACCTTATAGAAGAGACATTCATGTTTTGTATCCAAAGGCCTTGTCAAACTAAGCAATGGTGTAAGTCATTGTTTTTGTGCATCAGAATATATTCCTTGTTACGGCTACTTTCTCAGTGTGTAAATAAGCTTTTTTTTTCATTTGGTGCGTTGTGTAAAAAGAAATATAGAAGACTTATTTCTAGTCTTTGGTTATATTCCAAGTTATTCCTCTCCTCTCGTGCCACGCCAGGTATCTCCACTTATACACACCCACCCACCCACACACACACACATATATATATATATATATATATATATATATATATATATATATATATATATATAAATATATAAGATGCCTAGATAATAGAGATTTGCATTCAACGTGCTTGAAGAATGGTGTTCTGTTGATTACAAACAGACTTTTTCAAATGATCACTTGATAAAATGGAAACATTGGGCTGGAATGTAGTTATCCATACAATAAAATCACAATCACCTCTCTCTCTTTTCCCCCCTCTCTCCATATATACGTAGTTGTTTTTGTGTATTAATTTCATTTCATTTCATTTCATTTCCCATGGCCAACCTCCCCAGACTAAAACATGAGAGGGGATCCTACATTCGAGTTTGCCTTTGAGTGTTGAAGCGGGGGAGAGACGAGTTTTCCTATGGAAGCTGCAGAAAGTTTGACAACCTGAGGGATATCCGGCTTTACGGCATTGCCTTTCTCTGCATATTAAGATTGAAGATTGAATACAGCATACATGTTACCACTCCCTTGCATCTCCATTAATTAATTCAATTTGTTAGTCATATTGAACACTAGATGTTTGCATACAAAATCACATTAATCCTAAAAGGAAAGGTCTATAATAAATGAGTCCTCGCAATAGTCAATTATGTTGCTGAAACGCAGAACTCAATCAAATGATTGGCTATCTAACTAAGAACAATGCAAGGTGCACAAGAAAGGACCATGATGGGCGTCACACGGAGAGATCGGCACAGTATACAAAAAAAAAAAAAACAGGAATCAGAGACATCATTGAATCTTTAAGAAAACTCAAATGGTAGGAAGTACGTCGTGTTTCAAGAATCTCAGACAACTGCTGGACATCACGACTCAAAATGGGAATGCCAAGAAATTATATGCGAAAATATGTCCCCCCCCCCAAAAAAAAATGATGACGTGCCGATTGTGACTGGTTTGTAAGATCTGAGGTCTGAAGGATCTTGGGGAAGGTCTATATCTAACGACAGACTTTCACTAGTGCCTGGATCATTCTTTGCAGTCCTGGTTGGAATATTTCACTGCATCAGTAAGAATGATCCAAGTACTTTGGAAATTAGCTTCCAAAAATCCAACTTCTCGGTATGCAACTCTCTCCAAGAAGCCAAAATTGTTTTTAGGTTTTCCTTTTGGGCAAATTAGCACCTTTTTTCGCCATGTAGGTTTATGCTTGATTGGTCCCCCAGTTTGTATCCACCTGTTTTTTTAATAAAATCATGACCTTATAATGATCACTGCCTAACAAAAGGCTAGAGAGTTAAGTTATTCACTGATCACCCCTTTTCCTACTTTCCAATTTATCACCCCGACATGGCATGCTGCTGAAAAACATTGGTTGCATGACAGTTTCTATTGAGAGACTAACCAGAATGTAATCGTTTCTGTTTGGATTCGGTCTGTCCCTGTTTTGCAGTTTTTAACCGTACAGTATTTTTTCCTGGTCTAGTCTATGTATCCCGTCTAGCCTTCACGGTATTTTATGCTCATAGGTCGTTTCGACAAATATTGTATCTATGTAAAGCCTGGATGATTCTCATTGTGTAATCATTAACTTCTCAGTCTTCTGATTAGACAATTTCCACCACGTACAATTTGTAAAAATGGATTTTTTTACGTAAAAGAATTCAGGACTTACTTTTCTAAAAAATATTATCTCATAGAAATAAAGATATATCCGTGAATGTAGCACCATGGTTAGTTTGGATTTTACAAGCATAGCATTGTTTTTCGGTATTGTCACCAGTGAAATACTTATTGTTGGATTTTTGCTGGAATTATGTACAGAATCTTTTTGCAGAAACTGAATTATTATCTGTTTTTCAAATACATTTGAATGCTAAAATTGCTATTGTTGTTGAAATAGCTGAAGCCACGATCAATAACTGCTTGGCATGAAATCCTTTTTTTCATGATGAATAAACTATTATGTTAGAAAAACTGGTGATCCCTCTTTGAATTCATTTACTGTTCATATCCTGTACTCACCAAGGTTCATCCATTCATATTCTTGTAAAACCGGATTCTCCAAAGGTATGCCATCCTTATCAAAAGAAATGAGTGGGTTGCTCTGAATGACGTCAATCTTTCGGCAATTAATATCTTTGATTAATTGTCGGGAATCTAATCTGCAAAAAGTAATATACACCTCGTCACATTGTGATAAGTTGTTATCTCAATCCAATCTAAACGATTGGGACATTTTTCTTCATGCAAAGCCCATTCTTTTCCAGGCTTAATCGAATTGCCTTGGAAACGAAAGCAAGTATTTCTAGCTTCATGTTTTGAATATAATAAAATCATTGACTAAAACATTTTTATAACCTAGAAATAGAAAAAAAGCTGGTAAGACTCACTACATGATTGGCTAAATATAATTTTAATGTAATCGGATATTGATCTAGATTAAAAGTAATTAGATTGAAATAATGTCCGTATTACTAGGGCCATCATGGATTCATAAACATAGAAGGATCTGAAGAGATATTTTAATTGGGATATACAGGGTGGTTGAAAGAATTTAGGTGAGGATATACAGGATATTTGAGAATAAACTCCTTATTGAAAACACTCTTCCTGGGCATCAACAACTTCGGCTCCATCTTGTTTTAGTTGTATCTCAGATCGTGCAATCAGTAAGCAAGCCATGAACCATGAAAATTACGTTTTATTCGCAACGTAATCAACTGCATAGACCAAACATTTCATTATACAGAAACAGCTCCATTTATATCAAAAAGGAAGAATCAACTGATTTGCATAAATATGTTTTTAGCACCTATAATGAGTTTTAAACGGAATGTCTTTTAATTATCTCTATACATTCTACTGATTTAGCGTATTTAGAGTCAGTTTGGACTGTATCAGAGCCTCTGTACGTGAAATGGCGTGGGATCAGTTCCTTAAACAGGGACGCCTGAAGCTGCAGCCAGCGTAACGGCACTTTTATGTTCGACGGATACAAAAGTTATGCCCTCGTCCCGAAGTCTCCGATACCGAATTGACATACTCAACATAGGGCTACTATAAGGTAATTTCGTTTGAAGAAACAGCAAATGGCGCAGACCCACCAACCAAATGAGTTCTTCGTTTCGTTCCAGTAATTATTTAGGGGTAAGTTGTAGTCAAACAAGCTTTACTTTCGACCATACAGTAATACAATATACCTGTATTAAAAATCAAAGTAGGCACCAATTTCTGTAAACGTTCCCATCTGGCCTTTATCATGGTACTCACGAGAAGTTCGATGGCATGTTGACCATAACATGTTGAGTGCACCCCTCAAGTCGATCCCAGAGTTTTTGGTTTGGTGCGGTACACCCTCCATCACCGTAAAGACGTAAGGTCAAGGCTTCATCCCAGTCATTTATTTCTAATCAGGAGTTAATTACCACCCTTCCTGTGTTTGTATATTGCGCCTTGGAATCTCATTAACTTACAAAATGACGATATGATTGGTTGCTTTGAAAATCAATTGATATTAGGATGATAGAATTATTAGTCAAAAGTAAATAATGGTCGAAAACACGTCAAAATATGAAGTCATGTGAAAATTGATTCCATTGAAGGATGAATATGGTCAGAATAAATTCTATTTTGACATCACTCGTCAAAATAAGACACTCAGAAGGTCAAGGAAGCTTTTTTTCCCAAAGATAAGAGAAAAAAAAAACTAAAGGGGATTAGTGGAGTTCTGGTGCTTATTTTCAACTGACAAACATTCGTACCTTCTTTGGTGGCTACGGTTGTTCAGTTCTTTCTTCTTTCAATTATTCCTGTTTTCCAATGTTGATATCAACATATGAAGTTTATATGTTTACGTTAAACGCTGTAAATCTTAGAGAATCATCTAACAATAAAATATCAAAATATCAAAATATAAACATAATCTCAAAAAAAACTATAATTCGAATCAGCCAGGTGTCTATGGAGAAAACGGGATTATTTACAATCAAGGTGAGCTGAATCTTAGAGCTCAATGACAAGTTTTACATGCACACACACACACACATATATATATATATATGGAATTCATAATTATATTTATATATACACACACATCTGAATATATATATAGATAGATATATACTCAATGTATGTATAAATGAGAATATATACATATAATTATGGATGCCTTCTATTATTTAGTTTCAAATGATACATAAGGAATTCATAATTATACGTATATATGTTTATACATACACATATCTGTGTGTGTGTATATATATATATATATATGTATGTATATATATATATATATATATATATAAAGATGTGTGTAAACATAAACTTATATACATATATATTGTATTACTTTGCCTAGACAGCGTAATAAACAATTGAAGAAAAAGTGACTTTGCACGAGTCAAACCTGCAACCGTTTACGTAGCTGCTTTAAGGTAGCGTTGCTCTTACCCTTGAGCTAAACAGCTTAGTAGAAAGGCCTAAATAACACTTCATCCTGACATTCTTATTTTTGTTTATTCACAGCCCATATCTGCACTATTGTTCTCAACGTGGTTGCAGGTTCGATTCCTGCAGCAGAACTATTTTCTTTAATCATTTAGTCTATCTATGCTGCCCAGGCCAAGGGATTTATTCGCCATGTAATAACAGGAGCCCACTTCAAATTGAGTTTCAAATTATTTGATACATTCATTATCATTCTGTCGGATTATTTATCCATTTCTGAATTATATATATATATATATATATATATATGTATATATATATATATATATATATATATATATATATATATATATATATATATATACATATATATATATGTTTGTGTGTTCATCTATGTAAAAAAAAAATTATTTCCAGAGGAACTACTGAACCTGTTTCAGTGGAAGATACCATTGTTCAAAATGATAGAAAATATTTTCATTGGTAAATTTCTCAAACGATAAACAGAAAAAAATCACAGTTTAGTGTAGAGAGAGATACACAATTTGTTTTATTTTCGTCGATTTTAGAAATGATCACGATTTTGGATGAAACTAAAAAACAAGTTTACCTGGTTATATAAAGAAAACCTTTTTGGGTTTACATGGTAAAAAAGGTTAAAAAAACACCCCCCAAAAACAAAAACAAAACAAAACAAGAATGAAATATAACAATAATAGATTACTATATGATTGTTTTCATTCAAAGAAGCTTCAAAACATTAGAATTTTACTTTGGCTCAGCATCCTATAATAACTATGTTCGATGACAGACAACGCTTTTCTTCTTGAAATTCACCTACTCACCAATTTGACACAAGATGGCGATTATTCCGTTTAGCCAATGACTGAAGCCTAACTATCGTTTCCATTTAATTATTGACGAAGAACTCTTCAGCCTTGGTTAAGAAATCCGGTTTCGATACACATCAGCATCGTTGGTCAGTGACCCTCCGGTTTTATTTGCACATCTTTGATGGATTCCCGGACAAGTCAGGTTCATCGCTCGAGTGAATGTTTCTGAAAGCCAGCCAAATGCCCCACTTGAAGGGGGAAGAGATCTCGTAACTCAGATGCAATTCTCTTCTTTACAAACAACACATTCATGCCAGTTCAACATATTTGTATATATAAAGCATTGAGTTTCCTGAATAACATATCCACTGTCCATTGAGATTGTTCTCGTAGAAAGAAACTAAATAAAAGATTGAGCTTACGGTGGGTAAATATTTTGGTTTAATTTGAACTCTATCTTCCGACATACACAGAGTATACTTTTTTTTGTCAGATTTTTGACGTTGAGAATCATCCCTATAACATCTGCAAACATAGAGGTTTATGAATCCACTCGTACCGATCTGTCTATTTGTCTGCTCGTCCACACAATGTCTCCAGAAGTTCTCAATGAAGAGTGGGTAGGGAGCACGGAATGAGTAGCAAAACTTTAGTAAAACTAACTCATTCATTGATCACCTTTGTTCAATTGTTTTTATTGATCACCACCGATACGACATGCTGCTAATAGAAGCTGGTCGCGTGGCGATTTCTACTGAGTTATTAATCAGACTGAAACGCTGTGTTTATATCAGCATCTACAACCAGAAAAAAAAACCCTGAGGGCTCATATCTTTGCCAGCATCAAAATCCGTTCATATATAGCTACTGTACAGGTTAGATAATTGTAAATTGATTTTTCAATTCGAACCATGATTTAATTCTTAATTTTTTTAACCCTTGATCTACTAGAAAATTCAATTGAAATCCCGTCCAAACTGTTTGTGATACTGTGTGGACAAGGAAACAGGTGGACACAAGTTAATGCGTATATCTTCGTTAATATTCACGCTTCATTATGTCAACAAAACATTAGCAAAAACCCTGAAAATCAATTTCTAGTCGGGGATCAATTTACAAACTAAGTTGATGCTAAGTTGGTCCTCAGTTTGAACTCAACTTTTCTCTTTGAACATTCAAACTTCTTTATGATTATGGCCAACAAACGGCAGGAGAAGTAACTTATTAATTGATCATTCCACCTTGCAATGTTTTAATTGATCACTGGCATGCTGCCAAAAGATGTTGATCACTAGACAGTTTTTAACCAGTGACTAACCATACCCGTTTTATAAAAGCTTTACATAGAATTATGCATGTGAGTATGCATCTAGGTATGTATGCATTCCTTTTAAATAACTCTGCTCCGTCTCAGATATCGTTCACTTTTGTCTGCTTTTTTTTTTTTGCCCGGAATAGTTTGGTCGTCTGTTTTTGTAAACTTCACCGGGACAGCAAGATTCTCGTGTCTCTGTCCCGGGCGCTCGCCATGTTTACTCGCCAGTCTGCAGCATGACAGGAACGGAGGGGGGCGGACACATCTGTCTAGTCGGCACCCTCCTCCCCAACTCCCGTGTACCAATTTCATTAGTTTCTGCGCTCCATTGAAACGTTAAAGGACTTGAATTGTAGCCAGGATACCGTGCGGGTGCCAATTACGTAGCCAGAAAGAAATGTAGAAAAAGAATTAAGACAAAAATAAATCGAGCATTACGAATGTATCTGGAAAAGAAAATACAGTGAGTGAAAAAAGTATCCGGTACATTTCAAAAAACTTAATTTCAACATTTTTATACGATGATCGGTCAAAAGATAATACATGCTCCGCTTCCATTCAAAAAGTGTGAGTCATAGTTATAAGGGTTATTTTCTAGCTGTTAATCATAGTATCTGGAAGCCAAGGGTAGATTTTGTAGAGATATCTATGTTTTCCTGCCTAAAATGCTCTTCCAAAACGGCTGATCCCCTAGACGCACACAGAAAGCAAAGAGGTATCATAGAATTTCTGCTTTTTGAAGGAGAAAGTGCTGATAACATTCACGGGAAGGTAGTTATTGTTTATGGAAAGTATGCATGTTATAAAGACAGTGAGGAAGTGGATCAGTTAAGTAAATGGTGATTTTAGGGAAAAAAGTAAAAATTATTTAAGTGATAGGCCCTGCAGTGGCTGGCCAAACAGGCTGATGCTTCCATTACTGCTGATAGAAGAAGCGCAATTGCAGAGCTCTGTGAAAACCTTCAGGTGATCTATGGAAGTGTCTGCAATTTAGTGCAGTCTCTAAGCCACTTAACAGTCTGCGAACTGTGGGTTCCCAGAATGCTGACAGACTTCGTAAAAAAGTAAGTGATGATTGCTGCCCATGAGATTCTGAAGCTGTACAAAATGAATAGCACCTTTCTAAGCAGGAAGTCATAAGAAATGAGATTTAGGTTCACCATAATGAAGCTTCTACAATGCATATATGCCCTCATCCGAATATAATGATGAAAAAGTATTGGGATGGAAAAAAAACGTGAAATACCTCGGTTGAGAGGGATGGAAACTATGTTGAGGACTAGATTTGGAATCTGGTGACTTTTGCCTGCATTTTGATACATTTTCTGTGCTTCTATCAAACACATTATATATATATATATATATATATATATATATATATATATATATATGTGTGTGTGTGTGTGTGTGTGTATGTATGTATGTATTGTATTCATATTGTATTTTCAATTATGTAAGGATATAAAAAGAAAGAAAGAAATAACAAATTTTATGATATTCATCACTGCGCTGAAGAGTATGAAATGTATGAAATGTTGACATTCAACGGGTAACGTTGTAAATCTTATATACATATATATATAGAGAGAGAGAGAGAAAGAAGTGTGTAGTTGTGCATGTTGTACTATACTAACTATTGGATACAACATAGACTTGAGAAAATCGATGAATGTAGCGGCCACCCCGTTTTAACACAACCATGCTTAGAATCTAAATATATAGCGGGATTTATTGATACATTTTTCTCTCAAACTGCTGTAATGTCGTGCGAAACTAATTATCCAAGACGTAGATAAGACCAGAACTTAATATGGATGAGAAAATTCTTTCGGATGGGTTGTTTAAATCTGGAACATTCGTAAAGTCTATTATATTATCTTCGATCCAGCATTTCCAAATATATCTCAATGTTGTTTCTTTCAATTATTGAATGTTTTTGCTTTAAATCTAATTAAGTTGTAGAAGTATTGAAAAGAAAAGGTATCTATGGAATTTATTTACAACTCCTTGTGTAGTCATTTGGTCGATTTGCTATTTTTTGTACAGATTTTCCTAACGTTATCATTTCATTTCTTTTCCAAGAATCTATGTTCTGACGATAAGAGATATAATACCGAGTTTAACATATACTTCTATTTTGTTTACATTTAAGATAAAGTCAGAAAATGCATGTTTATGAATAGGCCTCGCAATAATAATCGAATAGAACAACTGTCACAAAGCTTCTTGAAAAACAATACTATATATATACATGCATATGTATATATACATATATATACATGCAAGTGTCTGTGTATATATATATATATATATATATGTATATATATATATATATATATATATATATATATATATATATATATATATGATCTAACAGAATGAGCCCTATTTCCTTTAATTGTTTATTCTATTTACGTTATCTTGGGCGAGTGATACATTAACTGTGTAATGACGGGAATTCATCACAAAAAAGTTTCTATATAATATAATTCTACTCATATATATATATATATATATATATATATATATATAGTTTATATATGCATCAGAAATCAGGCTCAAGTGTAAAAGAATAATTGCTCAAATAAACCAAATTAATGTATCGTTTATTGTTCATGAAACATTAGGTGCAAAGTCTTTTGATATTTCATGCATTGAATGCGCGCGTTAATTCTTTCAAAAAACACCTTTTCAAAGTGAAACTGTGTCTGGCACGTGGATTACTGTTTTGTCGGATATCTTGGTTTAAAGAACGAGAACAGTCAGGTTAAACAAGATGCATGCTCTTGGATTTTATTTTTTCATTATTACGTTGCAATGCTTCTGCAAAATTCTTTTTTGTTTTTGCATCAAAACTCAGTTGAACAATCCTCTAATCAGCTGTAAGCGAAATTCTAATAGCATTCACGAGTAAAAGACCGGAACTAATTTTTTTAGTAACAATTGCAGGTCTTAGGCTAGATTAACTTCTACCAAGCATAACAACGTCGCCCACTCTTTTTGTTATGCAATTTTACAATTGCTCGATGTCGAACTGTTATCTGATCCTTTCTTTCTATCCAACGGTTCACTTGTCTCAACGGGTAAATACCGTGGGCTTTACTACAAAGAGTGACCACTGAATTGTCATTCCAACATATATTCTCAACAATACCATCACTTCTAAAATCAAATGTGCCTCGGCTTTCTTTCTTCATTTAGCCAATATCCCCCACTGGATATTCAAGCATCCTGCCTTTTCTTATTGTTGCTTTAAAATCTAACAATTCTGGTTCTGTTATTATATCATAAACGTGAAAAAGACATTTGTAAGTTTGTGTGGATGAGAGTTTCGACATCCGCGGTCGTTCAGATATATTTCTGTTTCTCTTCCTTACCAACTTATGCATAGTCATATTTATGTGGAGTTTTACCAAAGAGTTAAGTGAGTTGGAGCACCGTGCTTGAACCAAATGTTTGTAAGATCATTGGACACATCAACAATTGGATTACTTCAAAAGGGGTGGTGTAATCAATTAGGTTAAATATTTATTTCAGATTGTTTTGAGGTAGCACCTCGTGTGTCTATATACATACAATTCGTATCAGCAATGCTATATAATATAATATAATACAATATCTGATGTATGAGAGGTTTATTTCATAAAGCGCTCAATACATTCGACATTAAGCATTGAGTTGATTGAGAGTAGAGCTTGAAATATAATGAAGGAAGAGTTCGCTACACAAACTTGTTCATGTTTTTACCCTTTTTTGGCTTCTTCAGGCAAATCATTCAACTGCAGAAAGACAGAAACATAAACGTATTTGTATAGCAAATCCTTACTCCATAATATATATATATATATATATATATATATATATATATATATATATAGGGGAGTGATTTTTGATCAACTCTGCTGTGTTGAGATGTTTATACAACTGTTTTGTTTTTAATCCCCGAAACAGTTCCATTGTAAACAACTGATGATCCCAACAAGAGACAATGCATACAATGTACCATAATAACTAAGTATAGAGGAAACAGGGGTACAAACATTATGGAAAATCACATGAATGAAATTGACAGATATTTGGAAATCTGTGACTGAAGTGACGCAAAAAGAATCTATTGAAAAGATTTTTTTTAAATTTTCAGTGTTTAAAACTGTAAAGCTTTCTAATGCTCCCTCATTCAGAGTTGAGTACTTTAAGTGGGGTACCTCGTTCATTTAAGCTTATGCAATGCTCTTCCAACTTGGGAATATAGAACTGTTGTGGATGGGTAATATATATATATATATATATATATATATATATATGGCGAACTAATCAATTAGAATTGCACAGAGAGCCATAGAAAGAGCAATTCTGGGAATATAAAGAGATAATCATCAATCAGAGAAAGAACTTGATTAAAGAATATTTTACAAATAATCAGGCTGCAGAAATGGGCCGGTTGGTTATATCATAGTCTTTATTCTCTCTCGAGTAATGCTCCTCAAGTTACTTCTGAATACAGTCACCAGACACTTAGCGAGAAGAAATAACAGCAGATGGAGGAAAAGACTAATTGATTGGTGCCCATGGGACACTAACCGCAGTAGGAAAATCCCAGCAACACTGGGGCTGAGGTAAAACGATTTCCTAGTAGGAAATGGCAGTGTTTAAAACAACAGCGATCGTCATGGAAGGAGATGGGAAAGGCCTAAGTCCTGTAAGGGATATAATAGCTACTGCTGCTGCTGATACTGACATACAAAGATATACATAATTATGTATGCTAACAGTTCGTCTATTTTGAACATATTTACTAGACTACAATATTTTGTCAGTAAATTTTATTGCGTTTGTCCCAATGATTACATACAGCTACGTACCAAAAAGATAAGAAAGAATATATGCAACGAAGACAGATATGTTAATTCTACAATGGTAAGTAACAATGCAATGAACAGTGACGTGTTTTTAAGTTCAGTTAAAACACAACCGGATGTTTCGAAACGAAACGGAACGAAATTACAGAAAATACCAAACTTATTAATTGAATAAAAAAAAGAAAGATCGAAATAACTTCTGCCAAAAACTATCTCACCTTATAAATAAATATAAAAGTATTTTTATTTGAAATATAAGTGTAAAATGCAAGTTTCATTCTTTTGAAAAAGGAGTGCAGATATAGTGTTTTGGTCGTCCTTGATTAAACATTCGGTTAAACGTGTACAAACTTACCTCACCAGTGGTGATAGTTGGTACAGTCTGATTGGGAAAATTAATTTTCTTGCAAGTAGGTATACATGTGAGTAAAATATTGTGGTAATAGAGAATTATAAAAATTTGAAGCAGACAGAAGAATGTTTTTGGGAAAAAGTTGATTTTAGGAATACAATGGTCACCTCGTAGAGGAATTATATGAGAGTGGACCACAATGATTCATTCTTAGATGGTAGAATATCGGGGAAAAGAGCAATAAAAAAGAACAAAAAAAGTCCAGCTTACAATGTACTGATCAGCCCCGACCCCCCCACCTTTAAAAAATTCGTTTCCAAAGGAAAGTTCAAAGAGATGCTTGAAAAGTAGTATAAATACAGTATTAGTACATAAAATACATCATCATCGGTTACACAATAAAGCATCACTAAGTTACACACCAATGACATGCAAAACTTGTCTTGCTTGCAACACATATGACTTGAACTTAGTAGAAAAATGGTCGGAATATTCAGAACAGAGTATATGTAAACCATGAAAAACCACTAAAATTTTTTTTCACGTTGACAGATATCGGAAAATAAGAGATTGAAGTGACATTAAAAATATGTTTCTAATGTAATTGTGTTTAAATCTGTAGATTATATATATATATATATATATATATATATATATATATATATTCTACTGCTTTGAACAATATATACATAACGCTATTCATAATCATTAGATCATATATATATATAGGATAAAAGTGTCGATGATGGAGGATGGTATTGAATTTTTCAACTTCTGACATCACCTTCGGACCATCATTAGATTATCTGCATGCAACACCAGTTAGTCAGCTGTTCCCGAAGATTGGAATGATCACACATAAGCAATGACTACAAGAGTGGTAATGATATAAAATTTCTTCCTTCTATAAAGTATAATGGACAGAGAAGCTCCGAACATCTTTTCAAAATTTTAAAACTGGCGAGAAGTTTGCCTATGTTTTGACAGTTGGACCATTGTATGAGTCTTTCAATATTTTGCATACGACGTAGACTTAAATACGCGTTTGAAGATAGCTGAGGTGGACATATATGAATTCAATTTGGACAAATAAAAGCGGTCAATCATAGAAAACCTGGAAAAATGTACACCTTAAATTGAAGTAAATACTTTCAACCCCTATTCTTTCAAATCTCACCCTGAAGATGACTAAACAGTCGAAACCAATGAGGGGATATTATCAAAAATATATTATATAAATTCATCTTTTACACTCACTCCTGTGCATGTGTCTTCCATGTGTTCCTCTTCCAATTTAGGAATAGAGTACTCTTGTGGATGGGGAATTCTGTGTGAATTAATATATCGCTTAAGTTCAACCATACCGACCGTCCAGTTCTGTGTAGGGCAGAGATAAGATGCCAGCCTTTGGGTCTGAAGCAAAGTTTTCGATCCTACCTCGTGTCACTGGATGAGATAATGGATAGTCTATTGCCACACTGAAGAGCTGTAATACAAAGAAACAGCTGTTTGTGGATGACACAATCATTCAATTATCATTTTAATACACACACACACACACACACATATATATATATATATTTATATATATATATATATACATGCTCACGCTCATATATACATATATGTATAGACACGATTGAATTAGGAAAAATTGATTCAATACACTAAAAATAAGTACAGAATACTATGAAAACCTCTTTGCTTCGAAAATGAAAATAAAACCGAACGATACTTTCATAGAAAACGGTGATGTTCCAGACATAACAACGGTCGAACTATTTTTTTTTTTACAACGAAATATAAAAAGTGAAAAAGCCAAAGTAGAACATGATTGATATTTAAGAAGATGCAGGGTGGTGCCTCATAACAGGCTAGTGCAACTATTCGCACAGCGAGAGAAGAAAGTGTCCCAGAACTTTTGTCTATGAATAGTGATCCTACTTCCCAAATGAAAATAATAAAGCCCACCCGTTACTTTACTACCCAGCATTTACAAAATGTTCTCGAAAATACTTACAAATAGATTAACGGAAATTTTAAATGGAAACCAACCATGGAAACAAGCAAACTAGATTCAAATAATTGGAAAAAAAACCACACCTAAATGGCCACAACATATTAAACTTATAATTCCGAATGAAATATAATCTGTAAAGCGGTCAATGTTATCACACAAAAATATTTTCATTAATAGAACATATTCAATGCAAGGGGAATAACTCGAATTTGCACTAAACAGAGAAAAAATGCAAATAACGGATATTACAAGTAACTGCACCCTCATACTAAGGATAACGTGTAATTTCTCAATACAAAACCTATGGATGGTAGGATCTCGAAATGGGTGTTTTAAGTATCATTGTAGTAATTATACAAGCTCTAATAGGGAAAAAATCAAGCATCATTTCCATAAAACAACACTCCACTCAGTATATATATATATATATATATATATATATATATATATATATATATATATATATTTGTTTACATAGGATTCTCGTTAAAATGTCTCTTCTGCAACGAATGTCGAGATTTTTAAGTGGTTTCCCGAGGCAACTTCTTTCTATTCATAAACAAATGAATCAAAGGAGAGTAAAATTCTTTGGTGTCCGTTTATATTGACTCCAGTGGATTAAAGGCGATAAAATTTTCAGTCAGGCTAGTTTCTGCCTCGAGCTAATCTAAATTAAGTCTGGAATGTTTCCCTCCAGAAAAAATGGCTTTCATCTGTAATGTAAACTCTTCCATTCGCGATCGGACGAAATAGGAATTTGCAAGTGGTTCTTATAATTATGAGAAGACACATCAATGTCTTCACAGTGAACAATTCAAGTGTCACGAGTAGTGATTAAAGAAAACAATTTTTTATAAGATACTATCATCCACAATTGTGTCTAATCCAAAGTCTGTTTCCCATAATTCTGTAAAGGTCATCCCTAGAACATTAACCATTCAATTCAACTCATGCTTTAAGCAATGTAAAGTCACAGATGATTGGAACACTACTATCATCATCATCATCATCATCATCATCATCATCATCATCATCATCATCATATCGTCTGTCGTTGGACATAGGCCTTCCCTAGGATCCGCCACAATTCTCCATCATGGGCGTCGTAGAGCCAGTATTTTCTGAATTTTTGTCTAGTTCATCTCTCCATCTTGTATTCTGTTGGCCTCGATTTTGCATGTGATCTCTGGGGATCCATGCTGTGAGTCGTGATGTCAACTGATTGTCTGCCATTCTTGCAACATAGCCTGCCCATTGCCATGTAAGTTTTTAAATAGATTCTATGATGCCTCGGACCCCCATTTTCTTCCCGATATACTGTGCTCTCTTGTAATCTCTCCATGTGAGGCTGAGAATGTTTCTTTCATATGTGCGTTGCGTGTTTCTCAGTTTGCAGGAACTCTTGTTGTCGGTTGTCGACCATTTTTGCCATATGACCAGCCCATTGCCATTTGAATTTCCAAATGGTCTCTATGATATATCAGACACATATTTTCCCCTAATATATTGTGCTTTTTTTCTTATCTCTCCATTTGAGGTTGAGCGAGATTCTCCATTGTGCACGTTCCGTGGTTCTCTGTTTGAGAGTGAATCTTTTGGTTAGATTCCATGTTTCAGCTCCATACGTGACTTTCGGGAAGGTGCATTGGTTGTATACTCTTCTTTTAATGAACTTAAAAATCAGGGGTAACTTTGTCCCTTGAATGGGGATTTAATCCCTTCTGCAAAAACATTTTGTCCTGCAACATGACTTATGAAGACTCAGAATGACCAGTTCCCGAGAAGTTGGATTCTTTCATCATATTCGTTGACACCGCACGGGAAACTGACAGTTCCACAGGTTAGCACTATTATGGCCATACTTGTCGATACGGCTGGTCAGTCCGTACTTCGACTTAACGAAAAAAAAAACACCAAATAGTTATATCAATGTAACAAGTTTTGCATGCTGTAATACTGTTAAATGAATCGTCAAAAAGATTATGTACATACGTTTATTTATAACAGACCCAAAACCCAATGTTGAAATCTCCACTACGATTATCATATCAAGATGACACTTTACCAAACTGAAATTATACTACATTTCAGCTCCATTTGTGGCTTGTGTGCTTCTGTTAAATGCGTCATCTTTCTCATTCCTTACATACATTGAACCGAAATTTCGCAATCAGAAAGTAACAAAAGATAGGAAGAACGAACGCTTATATTTCCTCAATTCAATTTTTCGAACAGTCTTGCCTTATACGGCGGATTTGCTTTCAAGACAAAACATACTTCCTGCTACGGATACATAATTTGGAACAAAAATCTCTCCATAAAGAAAAAGTTCACTTGGGTTCACAAAGATGTAATATTAACAGACATTCTGAACCGTCAATCACAATTTTAGCATTTTTAACTAACATCCAAAGCCAAAAGTAGGGGTAACATAATAATAATAATGCGGTAACGTATGCATACATAAAGAAAATATATTGTAAAGCATATATAAAAATACAGTGCATAAGACTAAGAAAATATAAGATACACTTCCCACCGATGGCAAAAATAAATTTGAACAAATCTTCTATCAGAAGAATTCGAAAAATTACTGCAATCGAGAAATTATGGAGAAAAAAACTTCTTTAATTCGTTTCGTCGTTACGATTTATATTTTGGTCTTTGCAGTTTTTCATAAATATCTAAAAATAAATATTTTCCATTCTCTTGTCACAACAAGTATCCTTTTTATATTTTTTATTTCCTGCTTCATTATGCATTTCAAATCTTTTGTATAATTGAGTAGACAAGTATTCTTTCTTTTTTGTACTTTATTATTTATTTCTACGTTTTCTTTCTCTTTATTTTGTTGTGAATCTCCCGTTGAGACCTGCTGTCATTTTGCTCTTTAACGACACTAATTTGATGTTCTTAAAAACAAACGGGCTTTTTTCGATCTTGTATACATCTGAAATGAACCCGACGTACATTGCAGTGGTAAAATCAACCAAGTTCGATTATTAGATGACCTGCCTTGATATGAAGCACAATTACGAACCAAAAGGATAATGAATGGACTTCGCATAGTGTATAAAATAATACACATATACTCATTTACTCTCACACTTTTTCTTTGGGCGGCTGACCCCTAATCAGTCTGTCACTCTCAATTGAAACATCTATCTGAACTCCCAACCGAGCAAGTTGAAAGTGCCATCAGTCTCAACTGACCCGGATTATATAACCGGAGGGTCAACTCTTCAACCTTTTTGATCCAAATGCTCCGACCCCTTTCTCCTTTTTCCAGCATTTGAAAACAGAACAGGATCACTCACACACAAACACACACACACACACACACACATACACACACACACACACACACAAAAGTGTTAATCATGTAGAGAAGAGAAATTCCAAAATTACTGGCCTCTTGCCTTCCACGCACCTATTACATAGCCGAAAAAATAATTTGCGTTTTAACTTACCCTTATTTAATCAAAAAGTGTAACATGAAACATGAGTTAGTCAGATAAATATGTAAATTGGATTCTGTACTTGAGATTTGTTTATCTCTTAGAGAATGCCGTCAGTAGTACCAAGTGCCCAACCATCAGGAACTTGAAAAAACCTTTAGTCCTAAACAGGGAGGCCCTACAACCAATTGCCCCGCTGAGAACTATGCAACGCACAGGACAGAATCATACTCATCATCACACGGAGATATCACAAGACAGTGCAGTAGAGGAAAAAACAAAAGTCATAGAAATAATTGAATACATTTTAAGACACGAATGGCAATGGGCTGCCAACTCTTGGACATCATGATTCACATCATGGATCCCAGCGGATCACATGCAAATCTGTAACTGGAAAAAATAATATAGCGTGGCGAATTAGACAAGTTCAAAAAGAATGGGTTAAGCAGAACATATGATAGAGAGTCGTGTAGATGTTAGGGAAGGTCTATGCCAAACGACAGTTGCTAAAAAGTGATGATGATATCTTGATTCATTCACGATGTTTCGGCCGTATTCCCCCGGCCTTCGTCAGGGTTCTTGGTTCTGGAATGAGGAAGCTGGAACACATGCTCGTACTAGATCATACACGTCACCCGTTTTATATACATTCTTATATGTTGTGTAATGTTTCGATGGTGAATTTGTAGTTGCTTCCATCTGTAAGTGACTTGTTTTAGGGCTGATCTGTTCAATTTCCCTGACATGAATGTATACTAATACCGGAAGATATAAAATTAAAACGTTTTGAGTAGATAAACATATATGCGAGGAAAATTACGCCCTCAGGCCGTATTAGTGGAATTAGAAGGGTGAAAATTTCAACATTTGCTCCATATTGTGTTTAAGAAACACTTTCTTTTCTTTTTTGCCCCTTAATAGGTTTGCTTTGAAGTTTATGCTAAATTGGTCCCTTATTTTGTGTCTGGTAACGTTTACATTAGTTTATTGAACGAGTTGGGCTTTTTCAGTGATCACCATCCAACAAAAGGCGAGAGTGGTATCTTATCCATTGATCAAATCTTTTTCCAATATCATACACAATGATTAACGTATCGCTCTTTAAAATTCAGCTGTATCAACTCGTAGCTATTGGATACAAGCCAAAGGCGACAAATAATCCTTTTGGTCAGATGGACGCATACCAAAATGTCTTCTGCAAAAAAAAGTAGTTATCATGATAAAGGAAACACGAAAAATGGCCACTTATGATCGGCCTCTTTCGATGACTGAACAAAGCAGACGAGAAATTTTACAAATATCCTCGTAAGCACTTTGCTTTCTGACGTTGCCAACAAAGTTGGAAAAGGCACACGTAATAATTCCTGTCTGTCCGTCTATTTGAACACAGGCTCCAAAGGTTTTCAAGGAATTTTATTGATGCTTTGCAAACGTCCACCGTTGGCTACAGAAGAAGTGATTTAATTTTTGAGAAGATGAAGGCATTTGTTTGTTTGATTGATAACATTTCGTCTTAATCTTGTTGTTTGAAAAAGGAAAAAAAACGAACGGTTAATAAAAAGGCTACTCTTAAATTTCAAGCAAAGTAACTCAATATTTGTACATTTAAAGTTCTCTTTCTTGCTTAAAAACGGTCAATCGAAACTATCAACAAAGCTGTCAAAATAGGTTTCATCAGTTTTCAAGTTGGTGTAGCTGGCTGACACGCCGGCTGTTTAAGTATCATGAGTACAGGCCACAACGATGGTGTTAAAGGGCTGAAGTTGTCAACAATTACTCTTTATCATATATAAAAAATTGTGATTATTTCACTCCCTCATCCCTTAAATAAGTTTTTAGGGTGGTCAAATTTGCAATGTAAGTTTCTGCCAAATCGATCCATTAATTTGTTTCCAGCAGCATTCACGTTTATTTTTTGAGAAGTCAGACATTTTTTGCTTATTTTGTTTGTTTTTTTTCACTTTTTCTGTGATCGTTGCCTCCAAAAAGGCAAGAGACATAATCATTCATTGGTCTAATTTTTGGATTGATGACCCCAAACATAGCATGCTGCCAAAGACATTAGTCACATGACAGTTTCTATTGAGTGACTAGCCTGACCTGCTCTTATTTATCTTCTTTCTGAAGATATTTTACTGCATTTCGAAAGAGAAATTGAATAATACGCTCCACAATTTCACTCAAACACACGCAAATACACGCATGAATAAACACTGGAGACAGTTATACCAACTTGAACCCAGTTATATTTATATATATATATATATATATATATATATATATATATATATATATATATATATATAATTCTATGAGATTTTTTAAAGAAATGAAACTGCTGCAAACTACAAACCATGTGTAGGAGATATTTCATCAGTCAAATTCCTTCCACAAAGTGGATGAGTCCGTTGATACGCACAGAGCAACAGAAAAATCGTTCATTACATATTGGATTAATGTGTATATATTTATACAGATGTGTACAGGAGAAAATAATATACGCAGAATTTTTTTCATCGTATTTGTTTTGTCACCCAATGAAGCAAACGGTCAGATAATGAGATCTACCCCCGCCCCAAAATATTATGAAGCCTAGGGATCAGATCATTGAGCCATTAGATCTTTTTTTGTGTGTGTGAAAAACTAGCAAGGGCTGGGTTGCTAACTCTGTCCGCGGTTTTACAACTGAAATTGAGTCAAAAACACATTTAAACATCTAAAAACATCAGGATTGTCCTGCTACATATTTGATCACGAGAAATGATACATCATCAAATGTGAATGTGACTTTAATCAACATTCATTCTATAAAAAAATATAACTTAATCTATCAAATAGAATGTATCTTATCGCTTTTTAAATGAAATAAAGATATTACTTATTTTATTGAAAAAAATGTAGATAGCAATTTCTGACATCAAGACGTAACTATAAGAATTTTGATTCAGACGGAAAACATCTAAATTGGCAGCATTGAACTCTCTCACTTTGGTATGTCAGACCCTCAGTCAGATATGGCAATTGCTGCTGGTGCGTCTGGAAAGTTTGTCCCGGTGATTTTTTGGCAGGAGATATTTCGGTACAATATATATATATATATATATATATATATATATATATATATATATATATATATATATATATATATATATATATATATATCGTGTATGCATATATATATGTGTGTGTGTGTGTATATAGATATATATATGTATATATGTATATGTATATATATATATATATAATATACACACACACATATATGAGTATATATGTATATATATATATATATATATAGACACACACACACACACACATATATATATATATATATATATATAGACACACACACACACACACATATATATATATATATATATATATATATATATATATATATATATATATATACATACATTGTCTTGTGATGAAAAAATAACTAAAATCAAAATAGTGGTAAAAAGTAGTCGAAATTGTAAAGAAAAAGGACATTTTGGTTCATTTTGAAACCTAAATAAGAAAATATTACACTCCTCAATTTTATTTACGCAGATTAACAAACACGTGTGCAGACATTCCTAAACTTATACATACATCTATATGTATACATACCGGTAGATGAGCACAGAAAAAATAATTATCTACGTAGGAGTATGTTTGTCAATTTTTTGCTTTAATTTGTTCAGTCGACTAAAGACGGAAACGATTGGTAAATGAAATCTGCGACGAAATATTTTTCTAAAAAGTTTGTCTCAGAGGGTGGTTTTTGCCGGAGACATTTTTAGTACAGTTTTATTATTTATTCTCATATCATTCATCTTGTGATAAAAACAACTCAAAATTAAGATGAAGATAAAAAAATAGTCGAATGAGATTATTTTAGTACATTCTGAAACAGAAATAAGAAAGTATGACACTCCTAAATCTTATTCATTCTCACACACGCACCCAATGAAACACACATAATTGCAAAAACTATAAGATTCATACATACATCCATTTGTTACTTCTATTGATGCATCAAAAAGAAAATTGAAAATCACTCAAAGAGCAATACAGCTGCTAACGGAAAGCCCAATGAAGATGAAATATCATGAAACAGGATTAATTAGTCACCCAATAGAAACCGTCATGTCACCGACATTTTCTTGGCAGCAGATGGTAATACATAAATCTCTCTTTGTCTCTCCATCTATATATATAACTGCTTCTATCTATGTTAGCCAGTTTAACCTTCGTAAGTTTATTCTTATCGACATTCGGATCTATCTATCTGTGTATAATTGGAAGTAACTTTATCAATCTATCTATCTATCTATCCATCTATCTATCTAAGCCCATTCATACCTTTTAACTGCAAATTATTCATAACTATACAAGTTCATATGTATGTATTTTAGCCTATGTATGTATGTATGTATGTATGTATGTATGTATGTATCTATCTATCTATCTATCTATCTATCTATCTATCAAGCCTATTTAAATCCATCAATCAAACTATCTATCTATCTCTCCCAGTATGTTCTTATTAATCTCTGTTCATTATCCATCTATCTATCTATCTATCAATCTATCTATCTATCTATCTATCTATCTATTAGAAACTCTCAACAGAAACTGTCAACTGAACTGTCAAAATAGGTTTCTTCTGAGCACTAATTAAAAGCCGAATGAACATGAAGTGTTACAAAATAAGTTTTGTAAGTCACTGAACAGAAACCGACATGTGACCAACATCTTCAGCATTTTGCGTTGGGAGTGATCAGTTAAAAGAATGTCAAAACAGGTGATTGATGGTTAGATTACTTCTGTCGTTAATTGCCAAGTTCTGATCGCTCAGAGGGTCAATAAAAATGTGCAAAATTTGCTGGATACAAACTTAGGGACCAATTTATCATTGCAAATTGACCCCTGTCTCAATATAAAGACTACTATGGGAGTGGGGAAATCACTTTTTTTCCAAGACATCATCATCATCTTCCTTTTAATATCTGTTGATTGACCCTCTGCAGAATTCGCCAAACCACACTATCATGGGCATCGCAAAGTCAGCACTTTCACTACATTATCATGCAACCTTACATTTTGCCAGTCACAGTTTGGCATATGACCTCTGGGGATTCAGCCATTCTTGCTACATGACCAGCCCCTTTGCCATTTTAGTTTTCAATGAATTGAATGATGTATCTGATTCTTGTTTCTCCTCCAATACTCTGTGCTCTCTTGCAATCTCTCCATGTTCGTGTTAGAGGTTCAATTCTATGGTTAGTTCCCATATTTCTGCTCTTTAGGTAATCTGGGGAATTCATTGGTTGTTCACCTTCCTTTTTAGGAGGAAAAGGGTTTCTTTTAATGCTGAACTTGCTGAAGATATGAGTTATGCTGTGACATACAAACAGGCATTTGTTGAATTACAGTAAGATCGTAGCTCTATTCTTTCAACAAAGCCCGCCGTAATTCCTGACCTCCAACCATCCTTTTTTCAAATTTTGAATTCATTACTATGGTAAAATAATTTTTAGTATATTAGCACTCTCTTGTCAGTAATACTTGCCTTAATTCCTGACTATTGTTTATTCCTTTTCTTTATTATTTCAATGCATTCCATTAGTAAAATCATTAACATTGCATTTATATCACCATCATCATCATCATCAGTCTTTTAACGTCCGTCGTTAGACTTAGACCTTCCCCAGGATTCGCCACAATTCTCTCTCATTGGCGTCACAGAGCCAATACTTTCTGAATTTGTCTAGTTCATCTCTCCATCTTCTATTCTGTCGGCCTCGGTTTTGCATGTGATCTCTGGGGATCCATGTTGTGAGTCGTGATGTCCATTGGTTGTCTTTCATTCTTGCAACATGGCCTGCTCATTACCATTTGTGTTTTTTGATAATTTCTATGATGTCTCGGACTCCCGTTTTTTTCCAGATATACTATGCTGTCTTATGATCTCTCCATGTTGAGGTTGAGCATGATTCTCTCATGTGCACGTTGCATGCTTCTTAGTTTGCAGGTCCTTGTCATTGTTAGTTTCCATGTTTCAGCTCCATAAGTGACTATCAGAAAAATGCATTGGTTGTATACTCTTCTTTTTAGGATTATCGAGATCGTCTTGTTATCCCCGGAATCATTTGAATGTATATGAAATGATATTTTTTTTAAGAAAAGAAACAACTCAATTAGTTTTTAGTGAAAGAGTCCATTGTTTGAAGGGGTTAGTAGGAAATATTTTCATTAAAATTGTTACTTTAAAGTGGAAGAGTCAATTACTAAAGACAAAGAAACAGAGAAATTGTTCCATCCTGTAAGTAACGGCTGCCTTATTTTCTGACCACAGACAATCTCCTTTCCTGATTTCAATCTATTTCTATTGTAAAATCATTTGAAATGCATTTCTTTAGTAATCATGTTGTTCATGAACAACTTAAAAGATTCGTGAGTGAAAATGATAATTATCAGTGGACAGCATAAAGATTGAGAGCTGAAAATCAAGTGAAACTTTGAGAATTCGTTTGTTGAATCATCAAACTGAATTCACCTTCTTGCAGCGAGAGCAACACCCGCTGTTGGTCACAGTTTTGCAAATGATGTCCAGGATTACACGAATTGACTCCTAATGTCCAACAGTTGTCTTCCATTCTTACAACGTGACCAGCCAATCACCATTCGAGTTCTTGACACAATAAGGAAAAACGTTTAAAATTTTAGTCCCCAGTCCCATCAGCGCGGCATATACGATATGTATGATAGATACACAGCCAAGCAATCAGCCATTTAGCCAGTGAGCCACGCTAGATCGAAAAATGAAAAAAAACCCATGTTGACTGTTCTGATGACAGTTCCCGTTGACAGTTTCCTAAAATCACTATGAGAAGATTTAAAAAAAAAAGTTTTGGTCAAATTTCATTTGTCAACTATTTGCTCCGTTCGATGACTGAACGAATCAGACGATAAACTCAGAAATATCCTCCTACACACGGAGGTAATTATTTTGATTGCTCATCCACAGAAATGTGTACGTATAGATATTTGTGTGAAAACGTACGGTTTAATGTTCATTTATGTGTCTGTGTGTGTTTAAATGCAGTTGAGGATTGTGATACTTACCTATTTATATTGCAATCAGTCTCAGTCGATAAATTTCAGTAAATAGATAAATAGCTCGTTATGTACATGGTCGGACTATTTTTCACGTCTTTGTATTCGTCTTTCCACAACGTTTCGGACGCATATTGTTCGGCCTTCCTTGGGTGTTGTTAGTTATTGAACAAAGAGATAAAAATGATACTCTGACCATATCACACATAATGATCACTACACTCCAATCAAAAAAATGTTCAGACAAGATACACAATGATTTATATTGGGGTGCACGCTCATGTATATCTAGATCTACTCAAAACTATATATCTCTTCATATCTATGAAAAAAAGTCTATATAATTATAGGCAGCTGTTCAGCTCAATGGTAAGAGTAACGCCACGTTGAAGCGGCTAATATATATATATATATATATAGAGAGAGAGAGAGAGAGAGTGTGTGTATGTGTGAGAGAGAGAGAGAGGGGCAGACAAACAGAACTGACAGATAGACAGGATTTAGAAAGCTTTACAGCCTTCAACACTTAAAAAAAATACTTCGCAATTTTTTTTGTTACTTCAGTCACTTATTTCCCAATATCTACAAATGTTTTTACGTATTTTTCTTCACTGTTTTACCCATTTTACAAATACTTTGTTATCATAGTACAATGTGAACGTTTTCTCTTGTTGAGATCAACAGGTGTTTACCATATAACAGTTTCGGGGATTTTAAAGGCAAAACAGTTATATCAACATGGCACCCCGGCAGTGCTGATCAAACACCATCCTTTTCGGCTGTGATTGTAATATATAGCTTATGTCATACGTGTAATCTAAGAAGAAAAGGCCAAAAAATAATGTTCAGTGATAAAGTTCTGGGGAAAAAAACTTGAGGATTGACGGTGAAACGTTTGAAGAACTTAGAGAATTCAATACTTAGGCCTAGTGATAAAGCAGAAGAAAGACTACGGATATAAAATACGACAGAACAATTGACTGGAAAACATTTGGTATGAATAGGAACATGCTGAAAAGCAAATGTTCAATAGGTTTAAAACGTCAACTATACAACCAATGCATAATACCAGTTATAACATATGTGTTCAAAAACGGGAAACTTGAAAAATATCTGGTGAACTAACTCAAGATATCGCACGGGGTTATTGAAAGATCGATGTAAGGAATATCTCTTAGTAATAGAAAAAGATCAACATGGATGAGAAGGAGGACCAGGGTGAAGGATTTCTTACAAGTAATCAAGTTACAAAAGCGGAGATGGGCAGAGCACACGGCGAGGAGACAGAAAAACCCAGTTAGATCAAAAGACTAACCATTCGGTGCCCGTAGGTCAGTAAATGCTGTAAGAAAAGGAGACATAGAGAAGATGAAGAGATGAGATAGAAATGTCTGCCGGTAGGACGTGGCAAAGATTAATCCTGCTGTTAGCACGTGATGATGAAATATCGATCTTTATTTGTCTCTTCATTTATATGTAAGACTGTCATCTATATCGGCCAGTTCATATCTACGTAAGTTAATTCCTATCGACCTTTAGATCTTTCCATCTCCCTCTGTTTAGAGGTAACTATCTATCTATCAATTACGAACAAAACAGTCACCAAATCATCAAAACCGGTGTCTCCAGTTTTCAAGCTTGTCTGGCTGGATGTATGTATGTATGTATGTATGTATGTATGTATCATGCATACAGGCTACACCAAGGGGGCCAAAGGGCTGGAAATGTCAACATCGGCTCTTCATTAAGTTTAGAAAAAACACGTTTTTGTTTTCAAAGCTCCAACCTTGAATTGTCTTCTTCATCGGTAATTCAATTTACTATGTAAGTTTATGTGACACCGGTTACTTGTTGATGATTGTTTGCTTTTAGAAAATTAGAACTTTCAAGTGATCCATTTGAAAGTGAGAAAAGAAACTTGTTTATTGATCACCTCTTCCAATTTTCTAATTGTTCATTCTAAAGACATGCAGCTAAAAGGCGTAGGTCATGTGATAGTTTTCTATTGAGTGACTAACAAAGCCCATCCATCTATCCATCTCTCAATCTATCTATCTATCTACCTATCTATCTATCTATCTATCTATCTATCTATCTATCTTATAATGGATCCTTAAATAGAAATATTTACATATCTTCCTCGGTTTATACATTGATCGATCGAAAATTTTCTTTGCTAAAAGAAAACACATGCAAATATATGTGCATATATCTCTAGGAATTCGCGCTAAAAAAATATAATTTCGAAAAAAAAATATTCGAATATATCTATACACATACTCATATATATATATATATATATATATATATGTATATATATATATATATATATATTAAATGGACATATGATTCGACAGAATGATTTTAAATGGCATTATGTTATATCAAAAGTCTTATTAGAAATGATTTCCCATCATTACATGGTTAATATATCACTGAGCGTAGACAACGTAAATAGAATGAACAATTAAAGAAAATTAGATTCTGGCTGGAATTGAACCTGCAACTGATAGAGTCATTGTTTCAATGTAATGCAACAATCTAAACGACTGTTCCAACCACAAATCTCCCCTTTGCTCATTCACGGTTTATATCTGCTTTATTCGTTTATTTCAATGTAACAATAGTGCTATTAAGAAATGGATATAGGACACAATTGTAAATCGCGTTAGTTATATCATATTGAAGCTTATAGAAAATGATTTCTTGTTATTACAATGCATTGTCTAGGCCAAGTGATACTTTCACCGTTTAATAATTGGAGATCGTTCCTAATAGGAGTTATAACGTAATCTATAATCATTCTGTAGAATCATATATCCATTTTTTAATAACACACACACACACACACACATACACATATATATATATATATATATAATTCTACACTTACACATGGGCACAAATGACTATACTTTGATTCATCCCTATTTACCTAAATAATATACACACATATATATATATATATATATATATATATATATATATATATATAAATATATGTGTATATATATATATATATATATATATATATATATGTGTGTGTGTATATAGGCTGGCTGATACTTTAATTACGTGGTTTAAGATAACCTACATAATAAAGAAGCCCTTTTCTGAACTTTCGTCCATATTTATCCAAACAAATTCAAAAGAATCTGTTTTAGAATTGCAGACCTTCTTGGAACTCTGCTTATCGATTTAGCCCAGACATCTATTGAGAGAAGCACATGTTTCATAAGAAACAGTCAGCCAAAACTGTCAGCCAAACTGTCAATATAGTTCTTTAGTTTTCAGGTTGGTCTGGCTGGCTATATATGTATTTAGATATCTTAATATCCCAAACTAATGAAGGGCTGAAAATTTTAACCTTTTACTCCTAACCATGTGCAGAAAAAATTTTAAAAAAGGAAAAAAAGCGGGGGGTTTTAGTCGGGGTCAGTTTGCAATTTAAGCTAGTGATAAATTAATCACTCAGTTTATGTCCGCTTGTCTTTTTCCGAAAATTTAGACTCTATTTAGTGTTAACCAAAGGCAAAAAAAGTAACTTATTCATTGAACATCCCCAAGTAGGCATGCTGCCAAAAGACGTTGACCACGAAACAGTTTCTTCTGAAGGACTAACCAGACCTGTTTTCTTTTTGTGTTCTTTTTGCTTATCGTTTATTGCCCAGACTTGGTTGCTACGATAGTTGATCAGTCTTTTCAAACAAACAATTTAATGGAATCTGGTGAAGTAGGGAAATAATATCTTCGATTTTTTCCAAGAATATAAGTTTGTACGTTGATCAGACTTTGGTATTTTTCGATCGCTGCCAGAGGGGAGGCGTTGGGTTGGATCTGTTAGACTAGGGGTCGATGAGTCTGGAAGCATGAATTTCAGCCGTAAAAGTCTTACAGAAGTTTTTTTTCAAGCCTTCTAGTCACCTATACATACACATTTACACACACACACACACACATACACATACACACACACACTCTCACACACACACTCTCACACACACATACACACACGTGTATTCACTTCGATTCCTTCCTCTGCGGTTATCTTCAAGAACGAATTTGCGTAAGCAAGCCCACTAAACTCAAGGAACTAATAAATAATATTGGAGGAAAAACTAGAACTTTGCATATATATATATATATATATATATATATATATATATATATATATATATATATATATATATATATATATATATATATATATATATCACAAGAGTGATCAGTATTAGTTCTGATAACTATTTCATATTCATATTTCAAGTGTTGTCCGTTTTTAACTAGATAAATCTGTTTAAATGTGTAATTGGAACTAACAAAATGCGCTGCCCATATCATCTGTGCACGTTGACGCTACATGCTCTTGAGAACACCCATGTCGGTCTCAGAACATAACTCATTGCTCTAACCATTGAGCTAAACAGTCGTCTGTATTGGGAAAGCCCAAAATATCTGTTTCAACTCCGAAATCTCATCTTGATTAATCACAGTCTACATCTGCCATCTTTGTTTCTTTCAATGCCGATAATAATGTTATCAGGAAATGGACAAAATAACACGTACATACACACACACACACACACACACACACACACACACACACACACACACACACACACACACACACAAAATGTCAGTTCAAATAGATTTTCAAATGAAAATCAACGCATTAATGATATCAATATATATATATATATATATATATATGTATATATATATATATATATATATATATATATCTAACTATATACATCTAACTATATATATATATATATATATATATATATATATATCTTTACCTCAATATCATTTTGCTGCTTATACTTACATCATTTTTACGGCAATACCATAATCGGATGGTATCAAGTCCCACACGAATCAATACCGCACTATCAAGATATTCTAATTCTTTTTCAATTGTTTCTCGAACATTTGTTGAACCTGTTGAACCGGGGCAGTCATTTTACCAAAGAGCTTTCTTTTAGTTTAATTTGCTGCAGTTCTAATATTATGTCATAGTTTGTATTTTTACTCTGAGTTAGATAATTTTGGTCGTATACTGTAATTGGTTGTACGTATGTTTAATACGCGATGTGTATCTATTTGTTTGTACTTTGTCACTCCGAAGGATGCAATTCCTTCACATTATTGTTAAGTAAGTTGGAACATAATGAGGCAGTAAAATAGAATTCTATGAGATCTTGACGTAGTAAAAATACTGAATTGACAGAATGAAAAAAATATGAAATGTATACGAGCATAAATAAACAAGAAAATGATAAAAATGTCCACGTGATCAACAGATCCATGTTCTCTAAGCTCACTGCAATGCAAATCTCCAGAACTGGGAGCTGTGATGATTCATTTACTCCTCATCAGATCTGATCTCTGATAAGTGCGATAGACAACAAGAAATAATGACGGTGAAGATTATAATGATATTCGTACCTTAGATGAATCACCGTAGTCCACGCACATACGAGAACTAATCACTTAAAAAAAAAGTATCTGAAAGCATCTAAAAAAAATCTTATATCCAAAATTATGAAAAAAAATATTAGCACAATATTCGGGCATTGTTGACCATAGAACCCCCACCAAAAGAAGGCAGAGATCATCAGAAAAATGCGAATGTTCGGAATAAAAGAAGAGTGAATGCTGCCGGACACAAATTCATAGACCAATTTATCATAAACTTACATTATATATTAAACCTCACACTAAATACCTACTAGTGGTTTAAGCCCATAAAACAAAAAGGGGACATGATAAGGAATAAATGTTAAAACTTTCAGAACATTTGCTCCATTAGTGCAGCCTGCACACGTGATACATAACCAGTTGGACAGCCAGACAAACTTAAAAACTGAAGAAAACCATGTTATAGTTTTAGTGACAGTTTTGGTTGACTGCTCCTGATATCATAGAGTCAAATGAACCATTTACGATCCATTTGTACCAGAAATAAAGACATCTGCGTTTTTAGATTTACAAGTGTCGATAAGGAATTTTTTTGCTCAAGGGCCCTTTCCCACCCGGGTCCCTTGGCTCGAACCAACTCAGGCCAGTTATTAATCGGCCGCTGCGTCTAAACGATTTCCAAGTCTTTTATGGAAATGCTGGGGGTTGATTCAGAAGTTTCCTTTATTCAAATCACGGTGGTACTCACAGCTCAACCATCAGCTCAGGAGATAAAGAAAAAACACACAAGTGAATGCTGGCTCAATATGGAAGCTGCTATTACACTTGATTAAATCAGTGAAAATAGTGAGATCCAAAACTCACCCGAGCGGAGGCCCTTATTCTCCTCAACTACGGCCATCGTTCCTGAGCAGAATTCGAAGAAGCGTATAATATCAATAGTTGGTTTGGTTAAACATGGAAAATGTCTGTCAAGAGTTTTTCTGAAACAGGTAAGGCAAGGTGGGTGGTTGTAGTGACGTTGGCTGCAAAAAAATCGTTTCGGGAAGATACAAAGAGTGAAGAGGAGAAAGATGAAAAAAAAAACAAACTTCAACAAATAAAGTGAATGGTATTAGGCAATAGAGAGAAAGAAAGAAAGAACGAACGAAAGAAAGAAATAAAGAATTGAAAGTCAGGGAGAGAGAGAGAAGGAGAAAGAAAGAAGAAATTGTTGAAAAATAGATTGGGAAGTCATCAGACGTTTAGAAGAAAAACTTATGAGATTTATGAAAGCAGGGAAGAGACGAACGTTAAAAACTAGGATGGTATCATACGGCATGAATGATAAAAAAGCCTAAAAGCCACAAAGGAAAACACATTAAAAAAATAATTGGGATGGTATTGGAAAAGAAAGAGAAAGGAAGAATGAAAGTAATGAAAGAGAAAAACGTGATAAGGTGGAGATGATGTCAGACAAATTGAATGGAAAAAACCCATAAAAGCTAGAAAGGAAAAATAAACATTGAAAATATCCATACCTCGCATGTATGAATCACTGTAGCCCGCACGTTCACAAAAATTGACTATCTAATAAATTATCTGAGATTATTCAAATATATAGGCCTTTTATCTTGAATTACTTTTGAAAAATTGATCCTGTATTAAATATTGTCTAAAGAATGCTAGAAGAAAATTTTGGCATTGTTGGTCCAAAATGACCAGAGGCTCAAAAAACATTAAAAAAACAAACAAACAAAAAACATTTTATCAGGTGATGCCTAGAGGACATTTATACAGATAGTGCCTGGTAGTGTACTTATGCAAATTTTAAAGCTTCAGATCAAGAAGTGTGACCAGGAGCAGCTGAGAACCCATACTCACACAGACCCACAGAAACACAGACGAGAAACAAGAGAAGAATCCACAGTCCACTTGGCTGGTTGGTCAAGCCATTTGTGGGGCTACGGTGATTTGATAATCAGTACAAAAACAATTTTGCTTTATACAGTTAGGATAGTTCTTGCTTGAGCTACTAGCGATAGAGTGAATTTTAGTAAAAGCTTTGCCCGGAATTTTCAAGCCATTTTGAATATCACCGGAACGGGTTCTGCAGCCTCGGTGCAACTTGGCAACCAATCTCAGGGAACATTTGCAATTCGAATGCTATACTAATGTCAACAAAGCAACAGATATAAAATGAAAAACTACGGATAAGATATAAAAAATCACTTTATATACAATTTACATGTCTGGTTAGTCACTTAATGGGAAAGTCTATTTGTTTCATACTGTTTCAGATTGATCGGTGGATAAAATTGGGATAAGTGATGATCAGCGAATGATTTACTTCTTACGTCTCTTGTTAGATCACTAAAAAGTTTGCATTTTTAGAAAAAATACTAGCACAAAGTAGTAACCGATTTAGCATAAACATACATTGTAGACTGTGCAATCAGGGGGATCTTGTGGAAACAAAAAATCGATTATTCTAATGTTCTAATAAGGAATAAATATTGAAAGTTTCAGCCTTCTAGCACCATTGGCGCGGCCTGAACGCGTGATACATACATGAATAGCTAACTGGACCAACTAGAGATCTGAAAAAACCCATTTTGATTTGAAATTCCCATGGTCATGAAGGCCATCACCCTACAATACCTTGTATACGTCAAAGTATTGCAACAAATATACTATCACAGCAACTCCTTCATCAGGCTACTTAAAGACTCTGAACCCTTCCAACTCCAAAAAGGAGTAAGACAAGGTGATACCAGCTCACCCAAACTCTTCACAGCCTACTTCGAGATGATCTCCCGAAATCTGGACTGGGAGAATAGAGGGAACAAAAAAACAAACAAAAAAAACGGCAAATATCTAAGCAACCTTAGATTTGCAGACGACATCACCTTTTTTGCAGATAACCTACGCAACCTCCAACTAATGCTAAATGAACTAAACGAAAAAAGAAAAAAAGTCGGCTTACACATGAACTTAAGTAAAACGAAAGTCATGTGCAACAATCACATCGAGAATAAGGACATAACTGTCAAAATCGAAGATACAAAACTGGGGAAAATAGACCACTACATCTACCTAGGACAACGAATCTCCGTGAGATCCTCAAAGGAAGAGGGAATCAAGCGAAGAATCACTCTAGGATGGCAAGCCTTCTGCATAGTAAGCTCGACCTTTAAAAACCAGATGATCCCAATAATCCTGAAAAGAAGAGTATATAACCAATGCATCCTCCTGATAGTCACTTATGGAGCTGGAAGATGGAGCCTAACCAAGTGACATCCCCACAAACTGAGAAGCATGCAAGTTAGTGCAATATATATATATATATATATATATATATATATATATATATATATATATATGTGTGTGTGTGTGTGTGTGTGTGTGTGTGTGTGTGTGTATACAAGTTAGTGCAATATATCAGGAAGAAAACAGGAGTCCGAGACATCATAGAAACTATGAAAAAACTTAAATGGCAATGGGCAGGCCATGTTGCAAGAATGAAAGACAACCGATGAACATCATGATTCACAACATGGATCCTCAGAGTTCACATGCAAAACTGAGGCCGATAGATTACGAGATGGAGAAATGAACTAGACAAAAATACAGAAAATACTGGCTCTGCAACGCCCATGATAGATAATTGTGGTGGGTCCTGGAGAAAGTAGATGCCCAACGTCGGACGTTAAAAGACTGATGATGGTGATGATGATAATGATGAATGATAGGCAAGAGTAAAAGGTACAACGATGTTCTCAGGGTGACACTCAAGGTCAGCATCATTGCCACCGGAGACTGGGAGGCCGGAGCAATGACGACGGCGGAAAATATGCCACAGCAACCGGGGGGGGGGTCGAGAGGTTTCTTAGGAAAAGAAGCTATAATGGCGTGCACGTTACAATGCAGCAAGTCGGTGTTTACCATGCGCCAGGCTTGTCAGACACCACTAACATCATCATCATTATCATCATCATCAATTATTCTGCAGAAAAGGAGGGATATCCGTCGAACCCGACAGCTCAGTCGATCATTCATGTTAGGAACATCCTGCTCATCAAATCACCTGAAAACTCTCAACAAAGCGAATGAATATTTGACAGCGGGCTGAGACCAACGAATCTCCATGAGACCCTCCAAAGAAGAAAAAAATCAAGCAAAGAATCACTCTAGGATGGCAAGCCTTTGACAGAGCAAGCTCAACCTTCAAAAACGAAAAGATCCCATTAATTAAAAAAAGAAGGGTATACAACCAATGCACCCTGCCAATAGTCAGTTGTGGACTTGAAACATGGAACATAACCAAGAGACAGATCCGCCAATTGAGAACATTTACATGAAAAGATTATGCTTAACCTCACATTGAGAGATAACAAGACATCACAATACATCTGGGAGAACACAGGTGTCAGGAACATCATAGAATCCACGGAAAAACTCAAATAGCAATGGGCTGGCCATGTCACAAGAATTGCAGACAACGGATTGATATCATGACTCACGACATGGATCCCACATGCACAACCGAGAGATCCGACGCCCACGATAGTGAAGTGAAGCGAATCCTAGGAAAGGTCTATGTCCAACTACTGATGTTAGGAGACTGATGATGATGATGATGATGATGATGATGATAGACCACTACATGTACCTTGGACAATTTATCTCAATGAACTCAAAAGAAGAAGAAATCAAACAAAGAATCATTCGAGGATGGCAAGCTTTCGGCAAGGCAGGCCAAATCTTAAATAACAAGAAAATACTGTTTTTATTTAAAAGGAAGATATCGCCATTGCATCCTTCCGATAGTTACCTATGGGGCTTAAACATAGAATCGAACCAAAAGACTGACTCTTCAACTGAGAACCATGCAACTTACACAAGAGACAATTATGCTCGACATAACATGGAGTTATCACAAGAAAGCACTGTATATTGGAGGGAAAACAGTAGTTTGAGATATCATAGTATTCACTACAAAACTCAAATGGCAATGGGCTGCTCGTGCCACAAGAATATCCGACAACCACTGGACATCACGACACATATGATCATACTAAATGAAAACTGCATACATTTTACTAAAAACATAGTATTTAATATTTCTGTAAAGCTTGGGCGTCTAGAGCGTATCTGGGAAATCGGAGGACAATATTGGATATGAACCTAGTACAAAGCGCCTTGACTAGGGTCATTGGCGAAATGTCAAATCTAAATCATGAAGAAAGACCAACAAAAGTATGTATGACCTGATTGTTTGGGCGTAGAATGAGAGAAAACTTGATATAGACATTAAAAATTTGATTAAATTCAACAACTTCGGCAATTTTTTAACCTCTCACCGAACAAACAATCAAATTTGTAAACCGGAAAAATTGTCAACCATTGATTTGTTCAAGCGAAAGAGTAATAAACCATTTGAATAAGTTACCAGGAAATGTTCGAAGTAAGGATGGTATCAATTATTTCCTAAAATGGGCTTGGTGAATTTCGCGGTCATAATAAAACTAATAAATCAAAGAACAATTTTTGGAAATTCCAGATTAACTTTTCAAGATGATATGAGTAAATTGAATTTTGCTTTGAAAGTAAAATACTGTAAAATGTGTATTATTTGAGATGGCAAGGGATTACCTACCTACCTACGTACCTACCTTCCTTCCTTCCTTTCTTCCTTCCTTCTTTTCATCCATCCATCCATCCAATGAACAACTTTGAGTTTCAGCCATTGGTTATCCACTATGAAATAGGATATAACAAGATCTTTTTAGCTTGAGATACTTGAATGGTTTGATTGATCATAATAAATACCCATTGCTTTGATAAACGCAATGACAATGCAAGGTATTCTATCTAAGAATCCTTTTATTCTTTTCGGTAAAATATATAATTATCAAATCAACAGAAGTAGCAGAAGTAGAAGTAGTGGGAGCTATATTACCAGCAGTCAGTGAACTAACACATATATGCATACAATGGACCAACATTTTTTGCTCGTATGTCGGTGATGCCTCTTCTTCGCTTTCTATGAACTGCCACAGACAGATCGACAGCTCACAAATTAGAAACCGTCAACTAAAACTGTCAACATTGTTTTCTTCGGCTGGTTATGTATGTATCACACGTACAGCTTGTAACGGTGGAGCTAAAAAGCTTAAAATCTAATCACTTTCTACAAATCATCTTCACGAAGAAAAAGATTGAATGAAAATACCCTTCTAAATGGAATTTTACTATGGATTTCAGTTTGCAATGTAGGTTTATACTAACTTGATCTCTGATTTCGAGCCAGTTTGTTTTTGAAACTTCAAACTAATGTGATCACCTTTTTTTCCAATCAGGCATGCCGTCAAAAGTTGTCGGTCATGTGACAGTTTCTATTGAGTTACTAACTAGACCTATGATAATAAGGAGTGTTCCCCCACTCGAACGAGTCGATTAATATCCAGCATTTAGAATGTAGGTACTACATTTGTACCAGTAAAATTTATCATCTGCAAGAACATTGTTTTGTCAATTGAAGTCACAAAACTTTATTGAGAAAAGTTTGAAGGAATGTTTTATCTTTTTGCAAAAGCAACTCACAAAGATATCAAACAAAACTGTTTTTTCTGATTTGAAACTGAAGTATGAAGGTTAATCATTAGTTTAACTCTCTTGCAAAACGGGGCACGTGAGGCCAACCAGGTTCACTAGAGTTTTCCAACCTGGTCTATCCAATGCGAAATGTTGTGCTTGGGTGAGTGTTACCTTTCACGATCCAAAGTCCTGAGCTATGACCTCGAGCTAGCCTGGGTCACTTCCAACTAGCCCACTCAGGTGGAAGTTCAGGATGGTTTATGGTGTTCTGTACAGGACATATTATATGGCTGTATCATCGAACATGAAGGTATTAATACAGGAAAGTATCGAAGTTTGCCAGAATTTTCGTCAACAGTGGTCTCTTAGTATCAACCATAATATCTATCTATCTATCTATCTATCTATCTATCTATCTATCTATTCCAGTCCTTTCACCTTACCTATCAATCTGACTGTTCATCAACCTAGCTAGCTAGCACTATTTATCTAAGTTTAGTGACATTATCCATCTATCCCGTTGCGTATTCATTTATATCAATTTATCTATCAACTTATCTCTGCTTACGTAATATATCTATCTGTCTAGATAGCATTGTTTCTCAAACTACTCATATATACTACCTATCCAACGATCTCAGTTTATTCATATCTATCTATCTATCTATCTTAGTTTCACATCTATCTATCTATCTATCTATCTATCTATCTATCTATCTATCTATCTATCTATCTATCTATCTATCTATCTTAGTTTCACATCTATCTATCTATCTATCTATCTATCTATCTATCTATCTATCTATCTATCTGCTTCAGTCTGTTCATGGTACCTATCAATCTGACTGCTCATCAAACTAGCTAGCTAGCACTATTTATCCCAGTTTAGTGACATAATCTATCTATCTATCTATCCGGTTGTCTATTGATTTATATCAATTTACCTATCTGCCTATCTCAGTTGATATTATATATCTATCTGTTTAGATAGCGTTGTTTCCCAGACTACTCATATATATTATCTGTCCGACGATATCAGTTTATTCATATCTATCTATCTATCTATAGATAGATAGATAGATAGATAGATAGATAGATAGATAAATAGATAGATAGATAGATAGATAGATCTATATCTATTTCAGTCTGTTTACGATATCTATCTTTCTGGCAGTCAATCTATCTATCTATTTAGCCCTTTCCCTCTCTAGATCTAGTCAAATTATCTATTTCCCTTTCATTCTTTTCATATCTAACTAAATAGCTAGATCTCAGTCAAGTCACGTTACCTATGCAGCCATGTCATTCCATTATAATCTATCTTCCTTGCTAGATATCTATCGGGCTCTCTGTCTATTTCTCTCTCTGTCTCTCCCACTATCACTCCCCCTATTTAGCACTCTTTCTCCGTCGTTGTTTAGTCGTGCAATCTATCCATCAATCTCACTGTCAATACATATCTACCTATTGTCAAACTCCAAAACTGATAACAAGAAAATGTGGTGTACACCGATATTCAAAATTCACATCCAATTCCGTTATTTGAACTATCGACCAACTTATTGTTAGGAGACTGTCTCACTGACTGAGCTAAATCGACAAGTAATAGAAATCAATGAAAATTTATCATATAGATACGCAAAGGGTCATTTCATCCTTATAGATACATTTATACTAAATTTTATGTTCTATGATTTTTTGATTTTATTATGTATATGAAATACAAAAAGTTGGAGTAATCGTTTCAAGTTTGAATAGAAGTTGAAGTGAAGTTTTGACCCAGCAACAGTCAGCCTTATCTATCTGTCAGAAGCCAACAACCAGGACTGTCACCAAAATTATTAGCGCAGGTTTTTCCTCAGTTTTTAAATTGATTTAGCTGACTGGCTGGCTATTTATGTATCACACATGCAAGCCACACTAATGGAGCTAGAGGGCACGAAATTTCGATATCTACTTCTTATTATGCCAACGAGAAGCTTCTTTACGTTTTTTCAAGAACGTCTCTTAAATAGAATCTTAGTTAGGATTTCACTTAGCAATGTACATTTACGCTAAATTGGTCCATAATTTGTGTTTGCTTTTTTTTCCCGGTGATTACAGCTTAACAAACATCGACAGAAGTAACTGAACATTCTTTCTTTCAATGTTGTCATTAATCACCCCAATACGGCATGCTACCAATAGACGAGTTTATCTCTCTCTGTGTCTCTTTCTCTCTCTGTATATCTCTATATCTATATCTATCAATTTATCTATCAATAGCGGGTGTGCGTATGTGTGCATGTCTGTGCGTGTCAATCAATTTCAGGGTCGCCAATTTGAAAAGGTGAATTTTCAATTTTTCGATTCTGAAAGTCACTCACGAATTTGAAAGATCAAAAAAAAATTCAGCTGGAAACACTGGACTCTAGAGTATGAGAAAAAATATATCGATATTGACAACAATGGACTCACAGTTCTCTCCCTTATCTGAATTGACAATCCTGATCTATCTATCAATGAGACTGTATCATAAACCAGTCAATTACCAAAGGTAACAGCGCACCAAAGCAACGCAAACGTGTGTATTCACTGTCAATTAATTGTCACTGACCATTGATTCTAACATCTGAAGATTATTCCGGCCAGTGAATTCTCATGTTTGGTGAGTCTTAATGAAATGCCGCTTTTGTTTCTCAACGGTCAACTTTGGTGTTGGAAGATCAATTTCTTGCATGTTTCAACGCCTGAATAAAAACCTTTTAATTGGTTCCGAATCTATGACTGAGTTCTTATTCTACCTTATAAGCAATTTTGGAATATTTAACTCATTGAATACAGATGACAGGAATTGCAAACTCAATAAAATTTCTGATTTATTGTGATTGTGAGCAGTTCAGTTCTGTCTGTGAGCTTTTATTTCTCAATTCTTTATCTTGCCAGGGCTCTTATCTTGCACTGGATACCTATCATTCTTTACTACCTGCGGTAGTTTATAGGTTTGACATTTATCCAGCGGTTTTGGTCGTTCATAGTTTGCAAATATCGAATCAAAAAGGATAAAGTACAGTGGTTACAATCGTTGATCCTCAAAAGGGTGACAGAAATAATTTTTGGAAGTTGTCGAATATGAAAGAAGGGAACAAGTTTCAAATTTAAATAATCCAAAACAAAAAAAGAATCGGTTTTGAATTTAAACGGGCGTGCACGTATGTGTACTTCAAAATTTGTTGCTATTTTGAATATGGCGGTCATTTTGAGCACAAGAAGCTACGCAAACATATTTGTATAATTTTGCCATGTATGAAATGTATATCTTATAACCAAGAATAATAATATATAACCTCCTGGTTTTTTTAAGAGAATGAGAACACTTGAATCCAACCATTGTCGCCCTTGCTTTGTAAACCTTAAAAAAACTAGCCTCGACTGATTTGTATCAAATTTAGTTTAAAATTAAAGAGAACTCAAAACGTTATTTCTAGACCTGATAAATGTCTAAAGTGAGCACTATTGGTGAGGCCAGTATGGAAGACACATAGATGGATAGTCAGAGTTGCTTGATTACTATTAATAAATTTGATTGACGGTTCCCAATAAACGTGGTAAATTGCTCAATTCATTTAGACTTTAAAGAACTTTAGGCTTGAATATGAATGAATACGGCAGAGGAGACTCAATGAACTCATTAAACACCTACAAGCAGCAAAGATAACTGTAGTTCGATTTGTCCATTGATTGTATCATCACGAAGGTAATGAAGACATCACTAGATACCGGTGCAAATGTAGTAATTTAAAAATCAACAGCAGAATACACTCGATAAAATCCCTACATTTCAATTAGAATTACTCATTAGAATTTATTGGAATGGATAGCTAGCATTCTTCACCACTGGTTGCAGATTATTGGTTTAAGAGTTTAGGTCGTGAATAGTTTGCAAATAGCGAATTAAAAAAAAAAACGTACGTGTCATCAGAATTTGTATAATTACAAAAAAATGAAGGTAATCTGATATCATCTCGATGCATGTCCTTATTTTCTTCACGTGCTCTTAAAGGACAGTAGGCACTTAATGAATAATTCAAAAATCAGTAATCTTTTGCCTTGACGGGTTCGAAATACGGTAACATAGGATAGGATTTAAAAAGGCAAAAATTAGAAAGATCATGCATATTCAGATAGCTAAAAATGACATACACGCATACACACGCACACACACACATACATACATAGATATTGATAGAAATGCGAGATCAAATTACATTAGATCTATTTCATGACTATTTGTTTCTTGCAAACGACTTAAAGCAGGTTACATTTGCTATGTGAAATTCAATTGTGTTTGTAACTAATGTGAATGTCTACTGTTTGAGAGCATAATCATTTTTCTCTTCTTCTCAAACTGTGGACCTTGACTGACTTTATTGTCTAGTTTGAACATTTTGAAAAAAAAGAAGAAAGAAGAGAAAAATGAATATGCTTTCACACATCAAAACTGATGTACAAAATAGGATTTAGAAGGTGGATGTTAACATTTCATGCCTAACACATTCTTCAAAAAAATGATATTTTGCCAGTTGTTGGAAAATGTGCTAGACGCAAAATATTGAAATTCACCATATATGTATATCTTCGTGAATCTTATTTATTCACATATGTATGTACGTCCTTTGTGAAATTGCACTCTATGAATTCGTCTAAGTATGTTTGACTGTCATTTTTGCGTGTGAGATTATCAAATGAGCGCATATGTACTACACTCTGATATTCAGGGAGCAGCTCTTAGGCAGAGTGCATATATACTGTGATCTTCGGTACTACGCTAATAAATACACGTACATACATGTGAGTATTTATACATTATATATATATATATATATATATATATATATATATATATATATATATATTGGTGAATTATTGAAAGATAGTATCCCCCTGAGGTATGCGTGAACAATGATGGACAAAATGGAAGGGATCAATTTAGCATAATTTTACATTGTGAATCAACACCCACTAAAGATAGGTTTTTCAAAGCTAACTGAGATTTCACTTGAGTACAGGTCTTTTCATCTTGACAGACGATCTCAACAGATTCAGTTGCTATACCTGGCTGCTTAGTATGGAGGAAGTGTTATACTCGAGTTCCATCTTCCTTCCAACCACGCCGAATGCTTCCAAAGGAAAGAAATGCTCAACGTTTTAGATTTACATGGTTGCAGGGTGCCTCCCCAGCTGGTCACGGCACCTCCTATCCCCAGGAAATCTCCCATATACACTGAAAAAACGTGTTACAAATATTAACAAGAAAATTACTTAAATTTGTTACACGTAAATTCATTAGTTTATCTCAAAGTAATATTTATCATATTTTATCAGAAATTTGTTCCGAGAAAAACTAACGAATTTAGATTAACAAATCTTTTTCCAACATAATATTTCTTTCAAGTTGGTCCAAAGAAACCCTTTTTTTTCACGGTAGGTACTGACGAATATCAACGTTGCTTAACTTCGTTGAACCGGTGTATTCAACGTGACTCGAACGTTATATTTCAGATTTATGGTAACGTATAATCAATTTGAAGCCTGATCTCGTTTTGTCAGAGAGATTATATTTTCAAAAGATTAAATAGAAGATACTTTTGATTCCACGCCGTTTGTTCTAGAGGTCAAAGAGTTTATCGCAGAACTAATCCGCATTAGATCAAAAATGTCTTCCAGCCATCAAAGAGACTATTAGAGGTGCAGGTGCACTATCGGTTAAGAGCGCAGGGAATGCAATCAGCAAACCGAGTTTAAATTCAAGTAGGGATAGCTGATGTTCACTTTGAGCTGATACCCAAGGGAAGGGTATGAATCTCAATATTTGAGTAAATTGTAGGATGGGAATGTGTTTTTCTAGTCTCAGAGTCCTCATAGTGTTGGGTAAATTGTCAAGTAGACGGGACTCTCAAGACCTGGTTGATAATCAGTCTAGGAGACAGACAACTGAATTTTGTACCTATTTTTCAAATGTATTGTTCGTGATTTTACAATAAAATAATTTATAATCAGTTTTACCATTGAAATACATTGGAAATTAGGAAGTAAGAAGTTGTCAGCGGTAGGAAGTAATGGAAGTGTTACTGACAGAATAGGGCAATGGTTTTGTGTAATTTAATTGCATTGCTGGTGATTTTACTATATAAATACATTGGAAATGAAAAAATGGTGTTTGTAGTTGGGACTTGATAATTTTGATTTTCAAGTAAGTTTGTCAAAATTATCACCTTACAGAGACAAATAGATGTATTTGTGTGAAAAAAATACGAAAAATCCTTAAAAAGTTTTCTGTAAAGTGTTAAAATGCGATCCTTAAATCATCAATGTAAAAAATTAGCCCTCATGGTGTCTTGTTTGAGCTGTCCGATGATAGAAAATCTGACAGAATAGTGGAATATGAACATTATTGTAATATATAACAGGATGAAATATATGTATACGATTTTCATGCAATTGGCTGGTTTTTGAAACAAAAAGGCTTAAAATGCATATTTGTACATATTTTGTGTAAGTACAAACCCGATATTCCTTTAAATGGCACCCAGACCTTCCATTTGAGTCCCATTTCATTTTGTTCTACCGTAGGAACAGGTAGATCAATTATTCAACCCCGTGGCCATTGCACTATAATACCCTTAAGAAAATTACAAATCCACATCCCTGTTAAGCTATGAGCTAATAACAGACTAGACAGAGCATTTTAAGGTTGGTCCCCTTCCAACTATGGGTAAATAGTTAAGCAGACTGAGCCTTGAGAATTGGTTGGCCACCAGTCTAGTAGATGTACAACTGACTTTTGTATGCATAATTCAACTCCATTGTTCATAATTTTACTATAAAATGCATTGTGAATACTTTTACCTGAAATGTGTTTAGAGAGGATTGTCCTCGGTAGTAAATAATGGAAGTGTTACTGAGAGAGTAGAGCTATGGCATCTGTGATGTAAGTGCATTGCTAAAGAAGCTACTATAGAAATACTTTGGAAGTAAGAGAGATAAGGGTGTGTTTTAAGAATTCAGACAAACATCACTGACAGAATCAGGCTTATGTATACATATATAATTTTGCTATTACTAATTGACCATCTGAAGAAAAAACTGGAATAGTTTAAGCACATACAAATAATCAATCGCAATTCAAACATTTTTCACCAAGGTACAGATGTCATCAGAGGAAAGTAGAAGAAAACAAAAAAAAACCCCAGCAAACCTATTTATCTATCCCAGGTTGTTAATTAAATGGTGGTTGTCATTATTGAATGTCATCTTCACGTTTGGGGATGTTGATGTCAGTCGCTTATGGTTATGATGGATCACCTTCATATATATATATACATCGATGAAAGAAATAACAATTAGAAGGTGAAGAGAAAAACTCAAGAGATTGGTTTTACATCTCAAAATTTAGCACCAAAACATGGAAAAATAAAAAAAATATTTCTGTGAAAAATTGCAAACTTATCCCTGTCGAAATGCATCGAAACATGCCCAAAAGAATATTTTTTTCAAATGTGGCACCTATTTTTGAGTTTCTCTCTTCACCTTTCAATAGTTATTTTAAAGAACATTCCGTCGAATAACTTCACATCCACAATACAAATATATATATACATGTACATATATATATATGTATATAGATAAATAAGAACTATAAAGATATATATCCAGTGAACGTCAAAATTTCGTGCCGCACAAACTCATCAGCCACTGGGTCTATGTTTTGTTCTTGTAATTATGCAAATTGGAAAATACATTATGAACTATATATATATATATATATATATATATATATATATATATAATTCGCAGATACTACTTTTTTAAATGTTTAAAGATGAACAGAATGAAAAAAGGAGTGGAGTTCAAATTAATCAAGTTATTTAGAGTGCTCACTTAAGAGCACACGTGCACAGCACACACATATATATATATATATATATATATATATATATATATATATATATATATATATATATAAGGATAATGCAATTTTCTACATCAACTTTTCACCACAATATAATGCAAATGTTTCATTGGATCAGTTATAAATTATGCTCAAAATTAAGTTAAGATCATTCAAGGTCGATTTTGTGGGCGAATTGCATGGAAACTGTAAAAATTAATCAATGATAGTTTCCCAACTGCTATCTTGCTGATGCTGTAAAAAGAATGCCTGGTGTTTTTTTCACGACTAGAAGCAATAACTTAATTTTGTGAACGTTGTCAGTCTTTTATAAATACCTGCTAGCAAAGAAGACAAGAGGAGGCCTAGGCAACACGAACCTTTTACGTAACGGAAGTCACGAATTTCTTTCAGACTGTTTTTGTTGAAGGTTTGTGATTTTATTCCAGTCATCGCACCTCTGTACCAATGTCAAATTGAACTTTACTGCTCATATGGAAACTGAACCATGTTCATTCTTATAGTTTGTTATTTTATTCTCGTAGACACATCTTTGCCAATGTCACATTGATCTTCGTTGTTCATACAGAAACTGGACTATGACTCCTGGCACATACATTGATTATTCTCTGGTAGCAGATCGAGTTTTATGTACAAGTCAGTTTGTTATAGGTACAATATCTCAAGAATCCTCATCTCTATCCCAGTGAAAATCTTTGGAGAAAGAAGACATCTGTTTTCAATGCTCGCTATGCACCACAAGAATGCTGCGAAGATTCGACAATTTGAACAAAGAAAGAATGGAAGAAATTACTTGCTTTCGATAGCATGAAGCTCATAGACGTCCGCAGAAAACATTTATAGGCAGTCATGGTCGTCAAATATGAACAATCTTACTTTTGATGAGTTTTGATTTCTTCTTAGAAATTGTTACATTTAAGTTAAAGATTAATGAATCTCCATTAAATTACTTCTTGTATATTCTGATAATAAACATGTAGTAAGTTTCAATTCATTTCAGGAGATATAGTTTTGCGGTTGACTTGTTATTTGTAAGGGTAGCGGAACCCCCGGGGTCGAATGATGAGGTGTTTATACTCGGGGGGACTTTTCAAGGGTTTAGAAGCAAGGGGTTATGTGATACATCATGGCCCTCAATGCTATAGGGTTGATGAAAGTGTGTCGTTGTTTCCGTGGAGATGAACTGTGAACGTCTTTACAGATGAAGAGAATCGAGTTAAAGACAAACAATGAAATTAGTGTACGGAAGAAAAATAAGTGTCAATAGTTCTGACCGGCGCTGTATGGCATTAACGACAGAATTTATTAATCAAAAACTTTCTCTTGTGAAGAGGATTAACAAAAATATGTTTATTTAATGTACACACAATTCCAGTGAAATCGCAGTAAAATCTAGCTTGATCGTGAGGAAGCATTACGTGTTTAAAGATAGAGAATTCAAATCTATTTATTCATTTGCATGAACAAACCCAGTTGCAGTCGAAAATATGCCCTTATTGGAAAATTTAAAAGTTCAAAAATGAATTGAAATATTCTCTGCTTTGGTAACTTTTTAGTTTTATCTTTTAAATTATATTGCAGACTTATTTTATAAAGAAACAAGACTGGAAATCTAATGGTGTGTCCACGTACAATTGAAATAGTGACCGCGGATAAAGAGACACCTGAAAGGGAAACAGTGAATAAGGAAAGACCATTGAAATTGGAACTACAGATAAGGGGACCAGTGAAATAGAAAACGTGGATAAGGGGAGTCCTAGAAGGGAAACTATAAATCATATAAAAAAATCAATTTTAATCTATAATCCTATGCTTTTGAACACTGATGACGTAATTGTATCTATCACGAAAATCGATTAAAAAAAGAATAAATGACTCCAGTTACTAGGGGACGGACGAAATGAATTGAGATGTTGGAAGCATAAAAAATATAGATGCTAATATCTTATAAAGATTCTAATAAATTAAATCGAATTCTTGAATGTTAAAAATTATTTCGAAATTCTAGTTTTATTGTTTCTACCTCTAAATAATGGCAGGTTTTGATAATTGAGAAACGGAAATATTCTCAGTTAATCATTATATGCAGTAATTTTCATACGATATTTTCTGTTGATGCAAAAGTATGGATTTAGCATAAATAGAAACTCCGTTATCTAATAACCAGATCATTTTCCCCGGGGCATTTCCAGTTTGTCAGTATGACTGTCAAGACATTTCTTGACTGATTCGGTGGTGATCGATATTATGGAATAGAAAATCTCATCTACAACTGACATCACTTACAACCTGTAAAAGCTCATTCCTTTAATAGCGGAAAATATGATTTTTCTTCGTTCATTGGTCGCTTTTCTAATTTTTTCCACAAGGGTCAGGAAAATAAAATTTTGCTGATGAAAATACTCCCTAGCCACTGTTTTAAACCATGTACTATTTCCCGTGAACGAATTTGATAATGTTCTCATAGCAAAGCAGAACATTCAAATGCAAATATATCTGCAAACTTTCTCATCAAGGATTAATGAGTAGATCACGTAAAAAAACGAACAATGATAACAAAAAATAAGGACTGTGGTTGTATAGCAATGGCCAGCGAGTTGATTTGCTTGCCGTTGTTAGTGGGTTCGATCCCCATCGTATCTCTTTGTTGGAATGGTCTGATACGAATTCATGTTAAGTTCATATATGTATGCATATAATGAATAGTGTGATTTTCTTGGTTTGCAGTCCCTAACACTTGACTCTTTCACTCAAGAGGAATTTAAAGGTTGATAAAAGTTCTGCCTTACCTTCTTTTTGAAACTATCCATCTTTTCAATCTAACAAATATGCTATTATTTTTTCTTAGTGAATCGTTGCATAGAAATTCGATCACAGGTTTTGTTAGGCACACGATAGAAACTGTCACAGGACCAGCATCTTTTGGCAGCGTGCAGTGTTGGGGACAATCAATTAAATCTATCAGTAAAAAGGGTGATCAGCGAATAAGTTACTTCTGAATTTTGGGGGCAGAGATGTCAAGAACAAAATTTTCAAAAAGCAAGCAGGCACTCAACTGGATGCAAATTAATAATTGATTTAGCATAAATTTACTTCAAATTGAACCTCACTCACAAAAACACTATTTGGGAGTGCTATATGAACAACGTTGTTTTTTTTAAATATATGGAGTAAATGTTTAAATTTTCAGTCCTCTGGCTCTATTGGGTCGGCCTGTACAGATGATACACACATACAATAATTCATACATACACACACACGCTTCCATGCATAGGTACATACACACATACATACACATATACATTCATGCCTACATACATACACATATACATAGACGTCGTAGTATGCCTTATGTTTCGTTGCCTTGTTAATTTCTTTTTGTCGGTTTTCAATGTATGTTGTCTTGGTCTCTTTGCTATCGTATACCCGATGTTTTCGTTGTCATTCATATATGCATACATAACCAGCCAGGACGACTTAAAAACTGTAGAAACCTATGTTGACAGTTTTAGTGACTGATTTGGTTGACAGTTTCTGATAAAGTTTAATTGTGAATATTTGGTTCATCTTTTTGGTGATTTTCTACCTTACCAATAAAATACTTCAAGCAGTTAATTTTAAATCGACAAAATGCATCTGCTTCTATTTATGTCAATACTATTCAGATGCTATGGGAAAAAATACATTTTTGAATAACCAGTTTTAAAAAGTGTACTCACACTTGTTTTCCCGTGAAAACTAATAATTAGTGTCTAACAAACTGGGATTTTTGTGAATAAATATAGCAAGTAATTATACGTTTCTGAATCTTACGTGTAATGTGGAGCCCAATAGTAACTGCATTTTTTTTTTCAGAATTTCAGTAAATTCTCTTCCAGAGAGGAAAAGGGCAAGTGTATTTTTAAGTAGAGTTTTATTGATCGAATCAAGCAATCTTTATTTTTTATCGGAAATTATGCTCAGGGGAATTACAGCCATCATGACGATGATGAATATCTAAAAATAAATTTGAAATATTGATGAGATTATCAGATATATATATATATATATATATATATATATATATATATATATATATATATATACATATATTTATATATATATATATATATATATGTATATATATATATATATATACAGAGAGAGAGAGAGAGAGAGAGAGAGAGATAGATAGATAAACTCAAACAGACTGAGATAGATATTGGCAGACCAAAATAGACAGAGAAACAGTTTGAGAGATATATATTCCAGGTTTCATCTATCCACTTGAAAGAAAATGCAGTTAGTAATTTAATTAATCATCATTACCATCATCATCATCGTCGTCGTCGTCGTCGTCGTCGTCATCATCATCATCATCATCATCCTTTCAGCGTCTGTCGTTGGATCTTCCCCAAGATCCACCAGGTTTCTATATCATAGGCATCGTCGAGCGAATACTTTATGAACTTGTTAAGTTCATCACATCATCTTATTTCTGGTCGGCCAGTTTCGCATATGATCTGTTGGGATTCACATTGTGAGTTGTAATGTCAAGCAGTTATGTGACAATCTCACAACATGACCAGTTCTTTGCCATTTGAGTTTTCTTCAGGTTTATATGGTATCTCTGACTCCTGATTTGTCTCTAATATACTGTGCTGCCTTGTTATCTATCCATGTAATGTTGAACATGATTCTTTCCTACTGTTAGCAATTCTATGGACAAGAGTTATCACATACTTGCTCTTTCTGCTACAGTTTCCAGCAGATGTGATTTTTTGAGTGAAATTGGTTGAAATAATTGATATCTTTTGCTTAAATGGTAATTCACTTTTCGCTTTAACTCAGGTATCAGAAGATTACTTTCTCAGATTTATTGAATTAAGATTTTGAGGTCGGCCAGTGCAAATTCAGATTTTGATTTTGCATTATACTTTCATGAAAATGTGTTAGGAGACAGGTTTCAACTTGGATCTTAGATATGATTTTTATCAAACTTTTATCAAAGCTAGAGTTGACTTCATATTCCCTCCGTAACAAGAATAATCCTCACCAAATCTAAGGGCATAAACTTTTCAGTGTTAGCTATCATACCACGTTGAACGAAACAGATGTGTAAAGTTGACACTTCCCTACAGTGGTTTGAAATCACTGTCATGTCATTGGTGCTGCTACCATCCGAGCCAAACTGATAGGTTTTTATATAGACGAATTTATTCATTATATATGCAATACAAAAGTCACAGTAATCATCTTCAGTTGGAATAGGGAGACGAATAGAGTTTGACGCAGCATCAACCAGGTTTGTTCATTTAATCATCTTAAAAAGGTCATATGAGCGTCCAAAAGAAATGCAATATCAATTACTGTGGCATTTAAGCCTGTACTTTTTTGCTATTTTAATAAAAGATGTTCTTTTCCAATTTTCTACCTGGATAAAGAACATGAGTTAAAATAAATTTGAAAATGGTGTCATGTACGGTGAAGCCACAGTTACGAATTCGATGGTGATGCTCGTGTCTTACTTTACAGCGTCTAACAACATTTTCATATTTATCCAACTATTCACACACATCATTTAGAAAACCTATTTAACTATTCACACTCAAAATTTCGAAATTTTTTCTACGTAATCGTACACAGAGCATTTTTGCAGATTAGAATAAAGGATAAGTTGTGTTAATTTAAAATATATTATAATACTTACCGCTCAAGAAAACCTCGCCTGAGTTCAGTTGCGATAAAAGACAACAATAATTAAGATAAAAGTAAATCTTACCAAACATTGATAATAATGATTTATAATATATCATCAACAAAAATGAAGAAAAATGATCAAGATGTTAAAGATGACAGAAATCCATGTTTCGTTGACTGCTGACCTTGTGCCGAGGACATTTGTTATGCTACAGAATTCATATTGCTGTCTTCATGTATATTCTAATTACAACAGAAGGACACCAATTCTAAAATTTCGCACAGGTACAGATTGAAGTGTAATTTCTTGTCGATGTCTTTAAAATAAGAGAATGCCTTTCCTTTCCGGATAGAACGTGAAGTTTAACTCCTGAGGGTCAGTGAAGTACAGGTCCGTATTCCCCACCCGTGTCAGCTTTTCTTTTTACTTGCATAACACTAGCACGTCGATGATAAGGTCTGGCTTCTTGTGATGAATCCAGAAGTTTGTTTATTCGTAAAAATGCAGCCACAGTTTCTTCCATGAAGATGACACTCTTGTAGGAATCTATCAACTGCATTGAAGGTGGCGAAATTGTTAAGATTGATATTTTAGGTTTGGAGTTTAGATGATATGTTGATAATGATTTCATCTGTTTTAGCAATTGGGTCAGGTTTGAAATGTACAAGTCGTATTCGTTCAAAGTTTCAACTTAACTGAAAAAAAAAATTTAAGTATCCTGATGTTTTCTGGGGATAGAAAAGTCACGTGACACCTGCAAGTGGTCTACACTCAGTAATCGGGTCAATCAGGTCAAGTGAGGTATTGGTAGACTGCACATTCCATTACTGCAGATAACAGATACTATACTGCATCCTATAATAGCACCGGGTATTATGCAGTGAAAGTTTCAGGAATGAATTCGGCTGATAACTGTGTCAGGACACCGACTTATTGATGCACTCTGATTTTTATCTCGACTTCTTTCTATAATCATCAAATTGATGCAAATAAACATCAAAATATGAACTATTTGAGATTGATTGAATCGTCTGAGCACAGCTTGTAGACAGATTCTTTCAACCTACTTATTCACCAATGTTTCTATCAGACTATTATTTTGGCTTCATTTCATCAAGGTTGGTGTACCCCACTCCATTATCCATCGAGAAATGATGGACCGGGTAAAGTTTGATGCTAAGTCACGAGGGCAGCTAAGATATGGACGATGAACCAATCTCAAGAACACAAAGATGCAAAACCCAGACTCCTGCGTTTGAGAGGGTATACGTATATTTCCCCAGAACGTAATTCGACAACACCTCAGAACACAACAGATACCCGAAGAGGACTGGAAGGTAAAGATCCGAAACATTGCAAAAGTAACAAACGACAAGACCAAACAAACAACATACGATGATAAAATAACGTGTCAAATCAAATTAGGATAATAGAACAGTCGAATTCCAACAAAAAAAGGTCAAACCGGGAGGTAATACACCACTAACAAATTTGGTACCAAACAATATGTAGAATTTATGTAGAATAACAGAAAAAGACCCAAGATATTGACGGGATGGGACTGTTCATGAACACAAAGGTAAAGGATGGTAGTAAAGCAAAAAAAAGGGGGATATATCAATACTGAATTGTCTTCGTTTCGAAATTGGAATGATTGGCCACAAAGCAAAGTGTGGAGAATGAGAGATCAACTGGATAAATTTAAAAAATACTGGCTCTGCTATGACCACGATAAAGAATTGTTGCGAATCCTGGGGAAGGTCTATGTCCAACAACAGACGTAAAAGACTGATGATGATGATGATGATGATGACGATGACGATGATAAGTGTGGAGAATGAATTTCAGGTAATGTTCATTTTTATGGCAGTTAATTCAAACAGCTTTTCAGTCGGCTATAAAATGCCTAAAATCTATTGTAAATGACCATAAAAGTGTTACCCCGATTGTGAATGGCCGTTGGGAATTATCAGACAAAGATATTTTGTAAAATGCTACCCAAAAACAGTTGGATTCTCTAACTGCTGATTTTTCTTTTACTTTTTCTGTCAATCAAATATTGATGACTGAGAATCATGGGATTGATAGTTACCGTCATTATAATTGTAGACAATATCATCGAAATTATACTGAAAGTACATTTACCATGAAAATAAGCCAGCGTTAGCTACACCACCAAAACAAGGTGTTTTTTTTGGACAAGAATGATTATGAATTTATCTTACATTTCATTTATTACCTATTCACATTTTAAAATGTGTTCGTTTTGCCTTTTATTTTACATAAACGCATGAAATCGTTGACTGTAAGGAGAAAACATATTTACATCGGATGGCTTTTTGTGTTTCTATCGAAGTCAATAAAATTTATGGGCATTTTGCCATGAAATTGCTCACAGACTGGACACCTTATTGTCAATGGGCGGTTTGAAAAGGGATTCCGTGATAATGCGTCAGATAACACATGAGTTGCTACTTGACCCCTAGAACAAGTGGTTGCTCCGTAGCAGACTTTTCTTGGAAAATAGATTTGGTGATTGGGGTTCAGAGTGGAAAGATCTGTTCGATTCAGTGAAGAAATTGCACACACACATTTACTCATATAAGCCCTCCCTAAGACTAACTCATATACAATATATATATATATATATATATATATATATATATATATATATATATATATATATATATATATTATACTAACTCTTATACAATATATATATATATATATATATATATATATATATATATATATATATATATATATATATATTAATGCTCCTCTTTTCAGGGTTGAGCACTCTTTAAGTGAGGTAACACATCCATTGTAAGCTTATGCAATGCTCTTCCATAGGAATAGAGCACTCTGGTGGATGAGGAGTTTATGCGTAAATGAATATATATCGCTTAAATTCAGCCTTACTGACCACCCAGTTCCGTAGTTTAGAGGTAGGTCCGATGTAAGGGTTTCAATTTTGCCTCGCGTGACTGGATGGGATAAAAGTCTATAGCCACACTGAAGAGATGTGATACATCGAAACAGTTGTCTGTGGATGACACAGTATATATATATATATATATATATATATATATATATATATATATATATATATATGCAGCCGAAATGTTAGACCCTCCCGGCTTAAAGGGTGTAGTTGACGAGTTTGCATTCGATACACGACTTCCTGTAAGATCTGCCGATTCAAGCAATACTTAAACACTCAATAGGAACCGTCACGTGATTAATATTTTTTGGTAGCATGTAATCTAAGGGATGATCAATTGAAATATTTAAGAGAAGGGAAATCAATGAAAAATTTACTTATCTCTTATCTGTTGGGTGATGATCACAAAAAATTCTAATTTCCAAAAAACAAACGTTGAAGCTAAAAGATCAATTTAGTATAAATTTATATTATAAATTGACCATCGCCTAAAAACCTACTCGGGACGGAATTTTCAAAACATAGAAAAAAAGTTTTTCTAAACATAAGGAGTAAATGCTTGAAATCTTAGCCCTCTAGGTACATTAGGTCGACCTGTCGGCGTGATACATACATACATAATCTTTATCATTGATTCATGTTCAAAGAAAGGAAAAATAACACCAAATAAAGTATATAAAGAAGAAAGAAATAACATGTTATAGTTGCCAATGGCTTCCTACTGTTTCAGCCGGACAAACTTGATAACTAAAAAGAACTATGTTGACAATTCTGATTGACGGGATCCAATAATCATGTATTCATCTACCGCCAGATAGAATTGTACAATTCCTTTCCAATGGTATCCTTGTCCGACTCCTCTTGAATCACCTGTAAATGTCATGGATTTTAAAAGCAAACGAAAGCATCGCATGTCAGCTTTTAAGACAAAGTGAACGATGAAGTATTTCGGTGAGGCTTCTTGAGGATTCATTACATCTATAATTGAAGCATTGATGCTGGACGGCTTCATGTAATAGTTGGTGTGAAATTTCCTCCGAATGAACAGAAAGGTTACGACTCCAATCAAATCAATGCTTGCCTTATTAGAAATATAAAGAGCCAATTAAACATTTGAACGAGTAGGTTACCCTTACAAATGTTCACTATATATATATATATATATATATATATATATATATATATATATATATATATATATATATATATATATATATATATATAGTTGTCCCTTGACATGCAGTGGTTTGAGAGGTATCAAGGGGCAACGAATACGAAAATCCAGGACCAGTTTTGCTGACTCCTTACCTCCGAACCCTTTCGGTCCCCGAAAACTCATGAATCCTATACTATAAACAACAAGCAAACAATTTGTTATTTCCGAATTAATAATGTACAAATAAACAAATCAATATGGTTGATATCCCATATTTTGAAACTTGACTTTACTCTTTCTGGTGACAGATTTTGTCAATTATGGCAGAATCGATATTTGTCTGTCAAGAACGTATCGGCCCAGGTATCCTCTGTGGGTTTACAAAAGTATCTTTATCTTTTTCCTTACGACTAATATTCTTTGTAGTTATAACTGAAATTGAACTTTCAAAGGAGATATGTTTTAAAAGATCGTTAAAAAGTAGATACAAGCATGTCTGGAATTGAGCACTCTGGTAGATGGGTTATGCGTGAATAGATATGTCGCTGAATTCAGCCCAGCTACTGCGTAGGGCAGAAGTAGGGTATCTGCTTCTTGGTTCAAAGGTAAGGTTTTGACTGCACTGAAGAGTCCTAACAGAACGAAACAGCTGTTTGTGGATCACATAATTATATATATATATATATATATATATATATATATATATATATATATATATATATATATATATAGTCGATTAACAAAAACTATGAATTTCATAAAATTTGAGTGTAGTGATTGTTGACTTTTTTTCCTTTTTTCTGCTAATGTAGGCATTGGTCTGAATATTTTGTTGCTCTAGAAAAAAAATCCAGTCTGAGAAATTTTGCGTTATAGGGCGGCAAAAGTATTGAGATGACAGTGGGTAGTATCATCAATTTTAATATTTCATGTACGAAGAATAAGATAAATTTGTTTACAGTTCAATGAATTAGGAAAAATATGTTTATTATACCGTGCGACTAACTGATTCTCAAGTGTCAAAATCGTACATAAACCGGGTTTATATTGTCTGGATAAATAAATAGCAACACAAATGACGATGGATATATGATTTCGTAAACTTTGAATAGTTGTCTATTGGTCAGTGTTTTTTTCTATAATGCAGTTTTTCGAAACATACTGTAAAACCACATCCAGAATTCCTATCAAATTATCAAAGCTGAATCGCAAATAATCACAGCCAGCGAATATCAAATTTTATCAAATTTCTTACCATTTAAAAGTTCAAAACCAAGAAAACAAATGGTTAAAATTTTGTGAAATGACTTTATTTATTTTACTTATCAAATAATAGATCTGGAGGAACGGGATGATAAAACACATTTAACATGAGTTTTTTGCAGATTATCAGAGAAATAAAACAGCAGACGTCGACGCCATATTTGAAAAAGTGATTGAAATCGAAAAAAATGTTGAGTTTCCTTTGGCTTTGCTAAAAAGAAAAAAAAACCCAAATCTCAGTAAAATGGAAGGGAAACAAATTTTATTCATCATTTTGTAGAATATCGTAATTTTTCGAAGTAAATTTTCTATCAACTTTATTTTATTATATCGGCTGCATTCAACATCAACGAAGTTGAAATTTTAGCAAATGAAACTGTGCAAGGACATGAGGCGTAGATATTCTGCTGAAAAATATACCATTCTTACGAGTTATATGAGCAAAAGATTAATTAAGTTAATTCGTAGAGAATTTTTCTTCATTCTGTCAATAAAAACAAATAACATCTTGGAAGGATTTGCCTTTGTCTTCAACAGAAGAAACAAATTTTCCTGTAAAGAATGTTTTATAAGAAAAATGTCAAAAACAGAGTAGGCCTCCAGAAATTGATTCAAAGAAAATTCATTAATTTAATGATTGATTGTCTAGATTTAAAAACAAAACAAAACTTTAAACAAATTGAAAATTGCGCTTGTTACGGAAAAGTTGTCTGCATTATTTGAATTTTAAACTTACATATTTTACCGGTAGATTTATATAATTTCAATCAATATATATCATCTAAAAATCAGCTAAGAAATTATCCTCAACGACAGCTGTTCAGCATTTTTCATGGGGCATAAACCTTCCCCAAGATTCGACAAACCTCTTAAGCATAGGCTTTGCAGAGCCAATGCTTTCTGAACTTGTGTAGCTCGTCAAACCATTCAATAATTCGCCAGCCATAGTTTCGTATATGATCCCTTGGGATCCACACTGTGAATCGCGATGTCCAGCTGTTGTCTGCCATCATTGAAACATGACCAACCAATTACCATTTGAGTTTTGTAACAGTTTTTATGATATCTGGAACTCCTGGTATTTCTAAAATATACTATGCTGTCTTGTGATCCTTTTAAGTGATGTTGAGCATGATTCTTTCCTGTGCACATCTTATGGTTCTTCATTCATTTATTGTATTTCTTTATTCATGTATCGTTCATGGACCAACGAAGACCCAACCAGCAGAACCGTGTGGCCCAGCAATAAGTCAGCACTTGAAGAACTCTGATTTACTATCTTGCTAATCACTATCCGATGGCAGCACAACCAATCATTCACTAATTTTACCTTAGTGTAGTTCAAGGCCAAAAGCAAAAGGTACCCAATGAGGATTGAACCTACAAGTATAGTGAGAGTCTCGTAGAATATCTTGCTAGACACTAACACACATATCCAAAGATTTCATACATCTAACATTTAAAGTCGTTGTAAAAGCCCCCTTCCAGCCAACCGAAATTGACGGATTCTCCATTGCAATAAGTAAATTTTGAAACGCGTAAAGGAGTACCCCCTGTCTCCCGTGAGTGTCACCTGATTTAAGTCAGGCAACCCAACAAACAAAAAGAGACACGCCAACCGAAGGTGACATGCATAGTAGATTGAATGAGCATTCGTCGCAGGAATTAGTTTCCACATCCAAAAACAAACAATACCCGAAGAAGGCCGGAAAGTTCAAGGCCGAAAAAATGAGGTGTAAAGTCGAAGAATAAAGTCTGAGTGAACTATGAACAGTTTTTCTTCCCTTTTTATTACCGGAGCTTCGGGCATCACGTTCTTCAATGTTCGTGACTTTAGCAAGCCTGCATGCTGCATATAGAGGAGCCGGTTATTGCTATTGTCTTCCGTACTATTCAAAAAGCCACTCTTCTTGTAGTGAAGAACACGTCAAACTTTTGTGAGAAAAAAAAAGCAACTTACTGTTTGAAATTTCCTTTGATCTGTCCAATGCTATTATGGAACTTCTCCTCATTGCGCGAGTTTTCCAATTTTGGAGAAATAGGAAAAGGGAAATTGGTGGCTGTTGCCAAAAATTGCTTGCGAGATGGTTTTGTCTCAGATCGAGTGGTTAGAATCTGCCAAGAATTTTATTCCTGAGATTTCCTTTGTTTTATTTGTCTTTTTCTCTCCCCTCTCTGTTCTGTCTGCTCGTTTCGATGTGGTTAGTCTTAAAGCAGTGTGTTTGTGTGTGTGTGTGTGTCTCTCTCTCTCTCTCTCCCCCCCTCTCTCTCTTTACACGTACACATAATGGAAGTAGTTTCGTGATTTTCTAGAAAGAGAGCTCGATATTTCAAGAAATAGAACCAGTAGAAACTTTATACTGACGAATAGTCACGACAAACCTGTTTCACGATCATCAGGTGGGTTTAGTATTAAAAAATGATACCAATTATGTCTTAGTTTCATAATGTAGTTGGTCAGTTACTAATATTTATTTTCACTTTGTTTGATTTGAATTTTGACTTATATTGTATGTTGCATTAAACAACTTCACCAACACTTTCCTGGAGATTAACATGCTACTTGTCCCAACAAAGCGCTATATATAAACACCTCACACAGAAACATTCCCCCTCCTCCAACACCAGAAGAATTCTCGTCGATAACACCAAAATACTCAGCAAATGCACCAACATCAGGAAAGTTCAAATCCTAGGAGCCGTGAGCATTAAAAATACCCAACCTGCCATTAACAAAATATCCTATGAAACTTGAGAGGGCATTAAAAAATGTCTTTAATCACACGATAGAACGTGACGATGACAGTAACAACAGTAATGAAGTACTTAAATACACTCAAACCTAATCACTCACATTGAAAGACTTTTTAGAAATGACTAACGATTGTCGAGAGCACTCGAGGCGAACGTGTCTGAACTTCGAACATACTCGTGTGACAATGCAGTTAAACAATTCATATGTAAACACCAGAAAAGGACCAAGTGAAACCCAGTGGAATTGTTGATTGACTCCGACAAAACATGCTTAAGAGAGAAACTGCTGCTTAAGTACACATTCTGCGGTTGTTTTCTGGTCAGGCGATCTGTCCAGCTTGCTATGTATGTATTTACGTGTGTTTTTACTATGGAATTCAATTAACAATGTAAGTCTATGCTAAAATAGTCCTTTTATTTGTGTCTGCTATTTTTTTTTTTTTTGACAATTTTAACATTATAGTGATCCAGCATACGCAGAAAGAAATAACTTAATCACTGATCACCTTTTACACCAATTTTTCAATTGATCACCCCCAACACGGCATATTTACCTTATCGGTTGAACTACTCAGATGGCATAGTTGGTAGTGTTTCAGACTGGATATTTTTTGTTACTTTGGTCAATGTATTCAGCTAGTTTATTTAATTGACGTACGATGCATTAGTCCGTTCAACCATGTTGGGCTTGGCTATTCGCTGTTGACCATCTTATTTCATGCCCCGTTGATCGGATTGTCCATTAGAAACCTTCAACCAGAACTGTCAACGAAGTAGTCAACATAGGTTTCTCAAGTTTTCAAGTTGGTCCAGCTGGCTGCACCATTGAGTCTTGGGTTGGAAATTTGAACATTTACACCATATTATATATACAACGAATTTTTTCTCTCAAATCCTCCGCTAAGTAGGTTTTTTATACTGTGTAGGGAGAGGTCAATTTACAATGCGAGTTCATGCTAAATTGGTCCCAAATTTTGTTTCTATGCATGTTTTTCTTCTTTTTAAATTCTCACTTTTTAAAGAGTTCACTATTCAACAAAAGGCGAGAAGGGTAACTAGTTCATTTGATTACCCATTTTTACAATTTATTAATTGATCATACCCAAAACGGCATGCTGTCAAAAGTTATTGGTCACATGACAGTTTCCATTGAAATTATTTTCCCTTTCTTTTACTTTAGCTGTACTCTGGTTTAATCCTTCAAAACACAACAAAATGTCATTAAACTATACGAAATATCTATTCATCAAATGAGAAATAAAGAAACTTGGAAAGTGTCTACTGCACCCAAATGATTGTCAGTAATGTCCGAGTGGAATTGGAAATTCTGCATATACGACCGACCTCTCGAATAACCTGGTTTTAAAAAAATGGGGGAAAAGAAGTATTAGTTTGTTTTTATTGTTTTTTTTCTAAAAAAAAAAATATTGATTTGTTACTTGGTTCATCTTATTCTGGTTTAGTAGAAAAAGAAAAAAAGATTTGGCATGGATAAATACTGGGATTAAACCAGATCTATTTTGTTTACAAAGTCAATACCCAGGATTTCGAATAATCAGAATCTATATCATGCAGGTAGCTGCACAGAAAAAGACAAAACTATCATTTACACTATGCAAAAGATTTTAAAAAAGGTGTGTGTAAGGTACGTTTCGTCACCGCAGGTTTAGATAAAATGACGCTGATTCAGCCAAGGCCATTTCAACGCTAAACCTCGAGACCTTCCAGCGCAAGTACTGAATCGTCGTAGCCCCACAAATGACCTGCTTGACTAACTAGCCAAATGAACTACAGATCTTTCTCTCTTTGATTGTGTGAGTGTGTACATATGTGCGCGTGCGCGTGTGTGCGTGTGTGTGTGTGTGTGTGTGTGATAAAAGACGCTCTTATGGGTATTCGTCAGTACAATTCACAAATACCACGCAGGCACTGTACTCTGCTATTTCACCCCAATCAGAAAATACTCCCTTACTTAATCCCCGTTTACGGTACACTCATACGATGACCATTGACGGCAGACGTGGACCAGTCTACTTAAACCAACAGGGGTATACCATTGATAGAGTATAACGTTTGGAATATACATATGTGATTAATTAATATCTCACTTGATAATTAGGCTCATTAGGACGCCTGACAAAATCAATTATACCATAATAGGTTTCCTGTCTTTACAAGAATAAAGGAGTAGCCTCCTTAGAGTAATCGTACCTTAGATTCTGGTGATTCTCCTTATATTGATAATCTTGAAAGTCTTCACGGCATGCTGGAGCCGGATCTAAAGTTATATAGCGATCAAATTCTCCGTACGATTATTCACACAATATTGCCTGATTACTATCTAATAGTAGTAGTAATATTAGTCATATTAGTTGCATTAATATCCTTCAAGTAGTAGAAATAGTCTGAATCAACATCCTTAGACTTTTCAGGCCATGACACCCTTGAGAGTTCTTCCAAATCCCCTATCAAACATAGATACAGCATTAACACGAACATAAAAATATATCTATTACTATTTAAGTTTATGGTCCCCATTCAATTTTTCCAGGGCCCCAAGAGGAAACTGGGATACGTCGGGAATGGCTTGTTTTAAACAAGCCATTCTCGACGGGTGCCAGTCTCCGTCAGTTTAAACGAACATACATTATTTAATAACTTTTCACTAGCATTTCTTTCATTTATTTGTTATCACAACTGTTCAGACCGTAATTCATTGAGTATCTGTAACCGGGGGCTATAAGAGCTGAAGAGACAGAACAGCAGTTGCGCTTGTCAGACCTCTGGAGGAAAAAGCAAAGCATGTTCGAATTTAGGCCGGAAGCCTTTTCTATATTTCCGATCGGCACTTTTACTAATAGCTAGAGAATGATGATCTGACTAGTATAATCATAGAAATGCTAGTAATATCATTAATAGTCGGCAATTCGCCATCACAGTGTATGATTGAACAACCGTAGCGTCAAAATTAGCAATCACTTAAAAAAACTTTTATCGATGATTAGATATGGTCGGAATGTATTCAATTCATGACATCACGAGTGTTCTCCACCAGAAAACATCTAGAATAGAGTAAAAACGTCTAGAAACATAACGCCATCCAAAGGTTCAGAGAGCTTTTTTCTTCAGAAATCAAAATAAATCTTTCAGAAGAGGTCCAGTGGAGTGTGGCGCCAATTTTCAAAACAGTATGGCCTGGAGCCCTGGAACACACAAACACACGCACCTTTAAAAAGAGGATAGAAACCTTGGCCACCTTTGATAGCTAAAAGTATCCAATGCTCTATTTGATAATAAAATTTATGATAATATTACATTCACCCTGAAACTCGAAAAAAATTGTTAAAAAGTATAGAAGTGTTAATCTCTGTTTGATTATGCCTCAAGCGTATAAAAAGAATGCCAATTATTCCAAACAAATTTTGCTTTTGAGACCAGAATGATGATGATTTGATATGTGCATATTTCAAATTAGTCAACCGACAAATTTACACATTTCTAATTACATAAACTGAGATGAAGACTTTTATTTGAATATCACTAGCCACAAACCAAAGTTTCTAAGTAATAATTTTAGTATTCCATACTTTTCACACATAAGCAATCAGAAGATAACACTCATAACCCAGGAACAAAAATCGCGTTGCGTGGTTCCATTAATGTCGTCAAATTTGCATTTAGGTTTGCTCATTATATTTTATGATTTAATAATGATTCTTTATCCACTTTTAATTTGTCTTATAGACACAACGAGAAGTGATTGGTTCGATTTTCCCAAATGGTTTCAAAAGATTGATTCAAGGTTGATTTCGGCTTACAAATATCCGAAAACAAGTATTCCTGGATAGTACAGTTAATTTGTTTCAAAATCTCTCGTACTTTTCAAAACAGCACTGTTCAAGGTTTATGGCCATTTTTTTCTGCTTAAACTTAGTTACATTAATTTGCACAGTATTACTGCAACCGTACTTTATCAAAACCAGCACGAATTGGAATTGTACTGTTGAATGTATTTCCGTACGTGTCTAAGCACCTCATAAGTGACGTATACATGCACCACACACATATATCTTCTTACATAAGAAACAGCATCTTTCTTATGCTTGTCTATCGATAGCAATGGACTTTTCTGATTAAAGGTAAGAATTTTATTGATAAATGTATCTCTTACCCACCGAACAATGAATTCCTCCACTGATAGAATTCAGGAGTTTTTTTTAGAAAAATAATAACATGAAATTTTAGATAAGTATTTTCGCTTCGAAATCGTTGGAACGGATGTTGATATATGTGTTCATTGATGGCTCCCTGGCAAAATACATGGTTTATATAACAAGTAGTTTCCATTTCCTCACTCAACGTTTTGAACTCATGCGGCAAAATTACTTGAATTTTTTATCAACCTGCTTTAATTTGACAACTACAAATAAACCGTATAAAGTAGTGATGAGAAAACGTTCAACTTAAATAAATAGAGGGACACTAACACTTTAAGAAGGAATATTCCATGAACATGGTTAATTACTCCTTTCCAAAATTAACATCAACGTTAAAAATAACAAAAGCCGCGATTTTTTTTTGCTCCAACCGAATATATATATATATATATATATATATATATATATATATATATATATATATATATATATATATATATATACATATATATATATATGTATGATTATAAATATGTCATATGTAAATTTCTATTTGAAATTATCTCCCGTCATTGCATGTTGAATGTACTGTTTGGCCTAGACAGTGTAAATAGATTAAACGAATTGAGAGAATGGGGTTGCAGCAGGTATTGAATCTGTGACTGATATGGTAACCGCTTCAGTGTAGCGTTGCTCTTACCACTGAACTAAACAGTTGCCGGTAATACCCAGGTTCATGTAACTTTTTTAACGCCAAGTTCTCATTTTGTTTATTTTCGGATATATCTGCTCTATTTGTTTCTTTTAATGTCCATTTCTCGGTATATATATATATATATATATATATATATATATATATATATATATATATATATATATATATATATATATATATATATATATATGTATATATTTTCGTCCGAAATCAACTGAGTTAAAACTGAAAATGACAAATGGAATCGATCTAAAACTTTGAGAAGAGTCATTAACATACCAATTTAGTCCGGGCAATGGAATCTCTTATTCCAATCTATAATAATAATAATAATAATAATAATAATAATAATAATAATAATAATAATAATAATAATAATAATAATAACAACAACAACAACAACAACAACAACAACAACAAAATTATTCAACCAAACCACTGTGTTAACATCAAAGATGGGAAGAATAGATTGGATTATCCGAACATATGTTGCTATATAAAATCTGTCTGTTTTCATCTGATCAAAGAACATCTAGTACATAGATCGTAGTATAAAAAATCGAGAAAAGCTGTTTAAAACAGTCAATTTTCAGACTGACTGCTTTATAGAGATGATCGTTCATGATCAGTCATCATCAGCCTTTTAACGCCCCTCGTTTGATATAAGACCTTAACTAGGATTTGCCACACCTCTCCATCATGGGCGTCGCCGCATCAATATTTTCTGAGTACGTCTAGATTGTCTTGTTACTTTTTTTTATCGGCCACAATTTCGATAATCCATGTTATAGGCCGTGACGCACAGCAGTTTTCTGACGTTCTGTCCATTTCCATTTGAGTTTTCTAGAGTATTTTCTGACATCTCTGTTTCTTGTTTTTTTCGTCTTGTATACAGTGCTGTCTTTTGATTTTTCAAGGTAATGTTGAGCAAGGTTCTCTCTTGTGCACATTTGATCAATCTTTTGGTTAGATTTCATGTTTCGTTCGGTTGACTATCGGGTGTAATCATTGGTTGTAGACGCTTCTTTTTAAGACTAATTGTTCTTGAAAGTCGAGCTTGCTCTGTGAGAAACTTGTCAACCCAGGGTGATTCTTCATTTGATTTCTTCTCCTTCCGGAGATTCCATGGAGATTTGTTGTCCAAAGTAGATGTTATAGTCTACTTTATTTAGTTTTTCGTTTTTCGATTTTGATCCCTGCGTCTTTTACCTTGGCGTATTTGTTACACGTGATATCGGTTTTGCTCAAGTTCACGTGAAGACCAACTTTCTTGCTTCCTTCTTTCAGATCGCCTATTATTATATCAAGTTCAAGAGGTTTCTCGATGACAAGGACAATATAGTCGGCGAATCTGTCGACAATATACAGAACAAAACAAAGCCCTTTCTTGTTGAAGTTCATTGCAATCTTTTCAAATTGTCTCTCATCGAATTAGTTAACCGGACGTTTATATAACAATTTATCATCTTTGTCTGATCTTAATCAAAAGTCTTTACATGAAAGGAAAGGCAGCTGGAGGCGAGATATTCTTTTAGGAGAACCACGCGTGATCAAGAAGATTGGCGACGGATAGTGAACGAACAAATGTAGGGAAAACAAAGAAGAACACAAGTCTGGTTAGTTACTCGATAGAAAACGTCACGTGTCCAAATTTTTTCGGCAGCGTACTGTGTTGGGGGTGATCAATTAAATTTAAAAAAAACTGGTGATGAATGAATGAGTCAAAAAGGGGACCAACCTGGAACTAATTTTCATTGCAGTCTCAAATACTATTGAAAAGGCAGATTTTAAAGAAAGACATTTTTCAGAAATAATAAGTTGAACGTGTTTGAATTTTTTGCGATTTGACACAATTCGTGCAGTTTGTACGCGTGATTCCTCCATTCATACTTAGTAAGCCTGCTAGCCAGCTGGACCAATTTGAAAACTGAAGGAGCCTATTTTGACTGTTTTGGATGACGGCTCCGGATGAAAGACGTAAAATAGAGCCTTTCTACAAAAGCTAATCGATATTGAATTTCCATTTGAAGAGACTTTTCAATGGAGACGCACATTGCAATTACGTATGTCCTCTGTTTATTTTTTTGTTATGTTATTAGCCAAATATTTACCCCCAAAGCTGAAGCAGAGAATAAAATATAAAAGAAGACCCAAATTCATTTAATAATATATGTAATCGCTTATAGGCTGCCTTCGATGGCCATTAATCCTCGAGCCAAGTTACCTCTTATTAGAAACCGTCAAACAAAATTGTCAACTTGAGTATTCTCAGTTTTTAAATCAGTCTGCCTGGCCGGCAGACTATGTACAGTACTGTCCAAATCATTCTGCACTTTTTTCAGAATCGGTATTATTTAGAAGAAGAATTTGAGCCATTGTTGACCCAATGGGATCTTAAGCTGACCTCAAGCAAACTTGACCTCATCGTAACCCTGCGTGGTAATTACAACTACAAGAGTTTAATTTGAGGACTGCTACTATTAATGAGGTTAAATGGACACAAGGTCTTGAAAGATCTTACCAGTTCACCTAAGGCCAGCCAACCATGAAATGCTAGGTTGGGATGAGGTCAAATTTGCTTGAGGTTAACCCAGGGTTACATGAAGTCAACAATGGTTTGTATCTCTTTCGTACAGAATACTTGAATGAATACAGAACGAACAAGATCATGTATTATTGTTTACATATGTATAGTTTAAATAGGGTTTAAAAGTGAAATGAGTCAGTTTTGAAGACAAATGAGCAGTAATTTCGACAGTACGGTTTGTATCACACGTGCAAGCCACACATTAGAGCCAGAGCTCAATATTAACTCATTATTTCTCAAATGATTTTTATTTAAAAATCTACCCTATGTCGACATAGTTTAGGGTTCCCTATTTATTCTTTGAAGATTCAGACACGTTTAGAGTTCACTAACCAATAAAAGCTAGAAAAAGTAATTAATTCATTGATGAGCCTGCTTCCCAATTTTTAATTTATCTTTACAACATGGCACGATGCTAGGAGACGTTGGACAAGCAGCGGTTTCTATTGAGTGACTAACTAGACCTGCTTATAGAATTTGAATTAAAACTATTTACAAATTAATTGATTGACAAGGAAACTACTCTATACTTTTTATTGATTTATGAAGTATTGTCAACAATTATCAACTTCAAATCAGATCTTAATTTCACTTGCTTTTCATCGCAACCACTCAGACCTACAATCTTCCACCGTTAATAAACACTGTGGAAATAAAGAATAGTATTATCTCACCAGATAAGTATCAACCTTAGAAACTGCCAACCAAAACTGTAAACATAGGTTTCATCAGTTTTCAAGTCAGTCCGGTAGGCTATGCAAGTATGTATGTATCACGCGTATAGGAGTCAGAGGGAGGAAATTTCCAACATTCACTCCTTATCATGTCTTAATGGTTTTTTGATTCCTGCCTTTCCAAAATGTAATGGTGGGAATCCAATTTGCAATGTAAGTTTATGCTAAACTGATTCTTCAGTTTGTATCTGACACCACTCAGACTTCTTGTACATTGCCCCACAAAAAATGAGAGAAGGAATTTATTTATTGACAGCCCCCTTTTCCAAGTTTTTAATTGATCACCCCAACACTACATACTGCCAAAAGACTTTGGACCAGTTTCTACTGAGTGACTAACTGGACCTTTTTCTATAATTTTAGTATAAATGAAACTCATTGAAGGAACAAATCTCTGGGTGGTATAGAGACAGAAAAAAGCACTCCTTAAATGCCGACCCTTATTACATACGTTCGATGTATATTCAGTCATTTTAAAAATCAGATTTAAAAAAGAAAATAAGCATTCATTATAACTGGAGTTATCTCCCATGGTAAATCAGATCATTATGATATAGATAAAAGGGATGAAAGCATGTACAGATCCCACATTCTTATCCATAAAGAAGCGAATTGGACTGGAAATTATTTTATTCCCCAAAGCGAATTTTCACAGTAATTCACAAATAAAAATCTAGCCACAATATCCTGTAATAATAATGATATTGTCGTAATCATTTTAGAGGTACCCTTGGCTCTCTATTAGAGGCTCTTTCCATCCCTCGATCGTTAGATCTGTCACCATATTTTTTTCTCCAATGTTTCAAGTTAGTATTACTTGGTAGAAAGGTGTCTTGATATGATGATTCTTTCCTAGAATTATCTTCTGCTCAGGCTCACGTGATCTGGCAGCGATGACGTTTAAACTTTTTAAAAGGATGCTTCATTGAATTTTGGATCCTTGTCGATTACATAAAGCATCTTCAACTATCATCAATTTTTCACAAGCATTTTTTTACGCTATAGACGCAATTGAGCTATCATATCTATATCATAAATACATATATGATGATTTTTGAATAGTAATGTATTGAAAATTAAGATGGAATGGATTGTCACGGGTCAGGAATTAAGGCAAGAGTTACTGACAGAATAGTGGTATTATATGTACTATTGTCAATTGGTTTCTAAGTTTGACTAGTTGGCGATATCAATCGAAAAGAAATGGATTGTCAGGGTCGGGAACTAAGGCTTTGGTATCACGCGTTAGGGCTGATAATTTAAGCATTTACATTTTTTATGTCTAGAAAAACCATTTATTTAGTTTTATAACCCCAAATAACTTTTAGTAGGGTTTTCAATGTACTGCGTTAGTTTATACTAAATTGGCCTCTTAGGTTATGCCTTTCAACATTTACGTTTTTAAATTAATGGACTTTTTAACGATCCAACAAAAGGTGGAATAAGTAATTTATACATCGATCAATCCATTTTTAATGTTTTCATTACCCTGTCACAACATACAGCCAAAAGACGTTGGGCACATAGGTTTCTTTTGAATGATAATGCAGACCCGCATTTTCTACTTTATATTATAATCCTACCCCAGGATTTGTCCAGTGGTCTCAAAAAAAGTAAAGTAAGCAAAATATAGTTCAATTCCTATGGAACAGCCCATTGAACTGGAAGAAGAGGGTCAGGCTTACCGTGACGTTATAGTGACCCTGGGAATTTTCCGTTCTTGCGTACATGTAAGTGTGCGGACCCCTACGTCTAACTCGACCTTATTTCACGTTCAGTCCTCGTGGGGAGGCGACTCCGTATCTGTTTGAGTAATTTAGAAAATCATTTGGCGAAGAGAAAGACGAGCTAAAACCGTTATATAACACCGCATGTTTTATGAGATAAATTTGATCTTGAGCACGAACACCTGTGTCGCCACCTTGTGTCAAGAAACGGCGATATAGAAAGGTAAGATGAGAACCACCTTCATTACAAATTGAAATTTTGATAACCCATAACACGTCCATAAGCGTGCCAGTACTTCGATATCTTTACGTCGATTTCATCTACCCAGAGTGATAAATGAATACTAAACCTGAGTGGCTAGTCACAATAACGCTTACAGAGTCTCCGAAAGCCGTACACACAGGAAATGACACATACTAAAGTCAAATCAAACAAATGCTATGAAATACTTGTGAAAAATAATAATGATTTGATATTTTTCTCTTGTAGAAATTCAAGACAATATCAGCTTTTTTTTCAGATGTGTCCACAGATATCTCTTTGCGGTCGGTCGGACGACGAGTAGGTCGGTCCAAGTAATGTTGAACAATGGAAATAGGAACGATAAGATTTCATATCGTTAAAAAGTGCGATGTCATTGGTGTGGCGTCATTAGAATAACATCTATCCCGATCATTTTTATTGGTTGCTATTGATGTCGTAATACAACGTCCAAAGTCTGCATTTCTGTATTTTAAAAGAGCCCCAATGGCCCCCCAAACGAAATTGGAATTTACGATCATTGTTGGAAATAATACTCGCAGAATATTTTTATATTGCAAGTATGAGAATCAATTTAATCAAAACAAAACTGCTTGCTCTTCCTCCTCCCCCTGCTACTAGTACCACGGATGGTGGACACATTGTTGAACTTATGGTTCTTGTTTATGAACTGTTTATCATTTACCTCTATTCCTGCAGAATTAGAAAATATATCTGTATCAGAAATAAATTGTATTTGCCCTAGAATTTAATTACTTCTCCTTTAGCTCACAGCCCACTCTACCGAGAAATTCAAAAGATATTTATTGGGAACTTCTGGAGATATCGTGTGGACTGACTGATGGGTAGGTGGACTGACACTCATGAGTTGAATAACAAATAGATGGGTTAACAACGACAACATTTTACTATACTCTCTCGGTACAGGTCAAATCAATATCGGCCAAGTTTGAGAAAGGAGAAAAAGTCGGAGAAAGCAGCCGAATAAAAATCAGGACTGCCGAAAAAGGTATATATATTTCGTTGTGTCTATTTGTCTGTTCGTTCGGCTCTCCACACGATGTCTTCGAAAGTAGTGAGTGAATTTTAATGAAATTTTATGGAAGGCTAGGCAACGGGGTGAGAAAGAGGTGGTTTAATTTGGGGGCGGTCCTGAAACGTTTTAGCTGATTGGAAGATATTTTCATTTTTTCCTCCCAATAACATTTATGTATACGCTCATTACTTTCTGCAGAATATCTCCAAAAGTTATGCATGGATTTCAACGACATTTCTTTGAAAGGTGGACAACAGGTTATGGAAAACTTTAAGAATCTTTGAGCACTTCAATGCGTAGTTATCTCTCCTGCGTTGAAGTTATATCAAAACCAAAGTATTGCCGAAATTCCACGTTTCACCCCACGATATCTCCAATAGTGCTCAATGAATTTCAATGATATATCGTAGAAGGTTGGACAATATGATATGAAAGAACTGATTAAATTTTGTCGTAGATCTACGCACTGCTATTCTCTTTGACGATGATGAGCACCCTCAGAACAATTCTTTTCGCGAGATCTGGTTTTGGAAATTTTGTACATTTCCTTAATTTTACTAATTTAATTCAAAATCACAATAGATTATGAAATGTTTACGAAAACAAAATGATAATTTCACACTTAATTCTTCAAAATATTCCATTCTGAAACGTTTATCGAATTATGTGCCTGAGTTTGCGGCTAAATTGGCTTCAATGGCGAGTATATCTTTAAACTATCATTATATATTTGCAAATTTATTGCAGAATTTGATGTAATGTGTATTTAACTAAGTGTTTCACGGTATTTATCTATGATATATTTATCATATTTAGCTCTTTTCTTGCAAAATCTGGTTCGTTTTGGGTGGCCATTCTGATTGTCTCATTGTAAAGCATTCAGCAGTCCCGTTCGAAATTTTAACCCATCGACAGAACTGCTAATGATCATCACGAAAGTTGCCATCACTTTTTGTATCGTCTGTTTTTCTATCAACGTTTCTGTTCAAATCTTATTTTTTTTGTCTTTCTCGTAAACTGGGTTTACTGTGTTAGATCCTCCATTTTTGTATCTTTTGTCTCTCTTTCGTTCTTCAATTCTTCGATTCTTTAAACATACTTACGCACAGCACTTGCTTTTCTATACAAAACTGTCAACATAGGTTACTCTCGGTTATCAAACCGGACCAGCTGACAGGCTATGTATGTTTCACGCATACTGGTTGCACCAATAAAGTTAAAGGGCTGATAATACCAACATTTACCCTTGATAAAAACACAGCGATCAAAATCGAAGACACTGAACTGAGCAAAGTAGACTGCTACATCTACCCTGGACAACAAATCTCCAAGAAGAAAAGAAGAAGAAATCAAGCAAAAAAATCACCCTAGGATGGCAAGCCTTTGGTAGAGCAAGCTCAACCTTCAAGAACGAGAAGATCCCTTTAATCCTAAAAGGAAGGGTACACAACCAATGCATCCTCTCAATAGTCACCTATGAAGCTGAAACATGGAACCTAATCGAGAGACTGACTCGCGAACTGAAAAGCATGCAACGTGCACATTAAAGGGTCATGCTCAACCTCATATGGGGAGATCGCAAGACAGTACAATATACCAGGGATAAGACAGAGATCCAATACATCATAGAATCCATTGAAAAGCTTAAATGGCAATGGGCTGGTCGTGTTACAAGAGTGGGAGACAATCGATGGACATCACGACTCACTTGCGCTACAAAAGCCGGCAAAATACGAGATGGAGAGTCGAACTAGACAATTTCATAAAATACTAACTCTGCAACACCCACGATAGAGAGGTACGATGAATCTTTAGGAAGGTCTATGCCCAGCAACATACTTTAAAAGACTTATGATGATGTCAACAAAAAAAATTATTTTCTTTTTAAAAACTTACCCCTAAATATGTATTTAGTAGGAGGTGGGGTTCAGTTTGCAATAAAAATTTACGGTTAATGTGTCCCTAGTCTTTTCACTGATCACTGCTCAACATAAGGCGGGAGAAGTAACTCATTCATCGATCACACTTTTCTGAGTTTTTAAATGATCATCCCCAACACGGCATGCTGCGAAAGAACATTGATCACGTGACGGTATCTATTGATTGACTAACCACACCTGTTTCAAATTGTTCAGTTCCTACTATTATGTACTTTGTTCATTTATATATCCGTTGGTGTTCACACTCCTTTCCTGCTGTTCAGTTTCTTTTTATTTGATATTTTCATTCAACGTTTCAGGGTTTTTTTTTTCTAAATAAGCAGATCTGATGTTCCCAATCGGAAACAACATTTAGTTGAATGGTTTCAATTTACAACGTTGGATCGGTGACATTTGATCATATTTAGGATTTCTTTTTTGGAATGTTTCCAGATCAATCATAAAATTTGCATAGTTTTACGAATTAATTAGCAATTAATCCTGCAAATTGATTATCGTTTTCCGAACCCCCGCTTGTCTTCGATTTCTTCTCTGGTTTCCGTGAAGATTTATGCACACGAAGTATTTTTTTTTCATTCTTGTAAATCAGAAAGAAATTCCTGTCACAAAAGCCAAAAATTCAGAACACCCATTCAGAGCGATTGACTATGTGACTTACAAATCGACATAGCAAGTGCCTCACATTATCTCAAAAAGCATTCCTCTAAACTCTTATGAATCTGAACTCGGTTGTGCCATTTTATTATTACTTCATCGAGACATAGAATTCTACTTTTACTACGTCAGAAGACAAACACAGGTCAATTATATGAATGAAATCCTATTTTACTTCGATACTAGCGTTGAATGAAGGTAATTTCTGATAGAAAGATGTTTAAAAATGAATACCTAAAAATGAGGATGCTTTTAGACACGCTAAAGGTAAATCTAACGTATTTATGGTCTGAATTTCACGCCTATTAAGTTGGTCTGGTTGAATGGTTACATTTTTTGAAAATTAGGACTTTTTTAGTGATCACCTGCCCAACAAAAGGAGAGAGAAGAAATCTATACAGTAAACGACTTTTTTCCTAATTTTTCAGCTGATCATCATAAACACAGCATATAACCAAAAACACTGGTAACGTGACGATTTTCATTGAGTAACTAACCAGACCTGTTCTCATTCTTTTCATGTTATAGGTAATTAACATGCTTATTTCATATACCGTATGTACCGGCGTATAAGTCTACTTTTGAAGCATCAACGATTTTTCTCTGTGGATCATAAATCAATTTAGACCAATGAATTTGACACTGTGCCGGATACATTGTTGCCTTATCTTGGAGAGTCGACTGACCTGACGGAAGCTAACAGACAGACGAAACGAAACGCCCTTTGCGATTTGCGATAAAAGCAACAAAAATAAAAAGAAATGGAACTAGCAGAAAATGAAATGATAATGTCGTTGATAGCATGTCCTGTTGGGGATGATCAAATAAAAAATTGGAAAAAAAGAAATGATCAGTTAATAAGTTACTTCTCTTACATTTTGTTAGATAGTGATCATTGAAAAACGAGTATGAATTCTGCTGAGTACAAACTAAGAGACCAATTCAGCATTAACTTAACATTGGAAGGGGAACCAATTTGAAAAAAAATATCCAGGGTGAGTTTAAGAAAACAAAAATAAGTTATTTGTATACATGATAAACAGGTGTTTAAATTTTCCGAACTCTAGCTCTATTTTCTCTATTTACGTATGGGTAAATTCCAGAACGTGAATAAGAGATGACCATATTGGACAAATTATCATTAATTTTTTATAAATCGTTCTGACAGAACAACCGTCATTATCAAATATGATGAAGGGGATCTATCCTCTTTTATATATTCGTGCGTGTATTTATTTGTATGTACCAGCGCTCTTGTCCGTACAGTTTTGTCTATAGACTTGGAAAGTGGCGTCAATACCTCACCAGACCTTTCATCATATGTACATAGCACTGATTATTAAAATACTTAATGAGCAATTTGAAATGGGGCCTATGTTCCCAAACTAAGCAGCTTCTATTCCTAGCTCTGGTCAACCCTTAGCTTGTTGACGATTATACAATCGATAATCAATATGATATCTACCAAGCTTAGCTTAGTACGTTGAAGTTTTTTTTGTAATGAGAAATAGGAAGATTGCACTGTGCCTAGTTGGAGAAAAGGAGCTTCCTTCCTTTAAAATCTGCATTCAAGATCCTATCTTTTTTACTTTCGGTTGTACATCGATCCCTCGCGCTGGTAGCAAATAAGCAACTATTGTATCCACCCAACCGGCGATAATTTATTTTCTATGTATGGACATGTCAATCGATTTGTCACGAAGAACTATGTGTATGTGTTTGCACGCAGATGAATGTACGGATGAGCCTTGTGGAAATCCGCGTTCGACGGGAGGAAATTGCAATGAGCAGCACAATCAATCTCTTTGGCGTGAAATTTACACCCAACCTTTCATGGATCCGATAGGTGGAATCAAAGTTGAAAAATCCAGTAAAAACAAACAAACAAACAAACAAACAACAACAAAAGCAACAACAACAAAAACAACAACAAGAACAAGAACAACAATAATAATAATAATAATAATAATAGCATTTTAACCTTATGGCAAAGAGGTAAATTTCTTTTCTTTCTTTGAATGATTTCTGGTGATTGACTTTGAAAACTAACTCAGACTAAACTCTTATATGTATATTGTCTCAATAATGATAATAATAATAATGATAATAATTTTAATTATAATTATAAGTGGTAGTTGTAACATTTGGACCACAGGCCTCTCCCCTGAATGAGCCCTGTGATGATTTTCGAAGGTTTAAAAGATATTTTACTTTAGGCTTTAAGTGATTATTCTTGATATTTTGATGATTTTCGAAGGTTCAAAAGATATTTTACTTTAGGCTTTGAGTGATTATTCTTGATATTTTGATGATTTTCGAAGGTTCAAAAGATATTTTACTTTAGGCTTTGAGTGATTATTCTTGATATTTTGATGATTTTCGAAGGTTTAAAAGATATTTTACTTTAGGCTTTAAGAATGATTATTCTTGACATATTGATATCTCTACTTCTGAGATGGTTTTCTTTGCGATTCCGATAAGTTTTCACCTCGATGAATTGCCCACTGCCATTTTCTGCCTAATGAAAAAGACAAAAAAAAAAGTTGAGAGAGTGGTCTGTTGTTTCTTGGTAAGTGGAATTAAATTTATAATTTATAGTTTAAAATTAATAATTCTCCACCCCCCCCCACCGAGATAAGAGGTGCCTTATGGGAAAGTAATGCCTAGCTACCCCTCCCCCGAGTATGAATGAATGGAGTCTGTCCACCACTGACCGTTAGGACCCCTCAGTAGATAGAGGCTAGCAGGGGGAAATCCACCGTGGGACAAGAACACAGATTGCGAGACTTATACTAAGTCAAGACTTAAAAGATTTAAGGGAGACGTATGATCTCCAAGGTTGTTAATTTCACCCAGACGAAGCTTAGTGCTAATTTTTAGGCCTGAATTTAGGAGGGGATGGTCATACCACCAAATAGATATATCTGTGCAGCAGAATGGCCTATCCATGTAAGGTCGTACCATGGATTGTAAGAACTGGTGGAACCCTAAGAATACCACTGAGCTCATTGCCCTCAACGAACCCACAAAGGTCTGGTGCTACCTTAAAAGAACCAAAAAGAGCTGGTGGGGCTCTTCGGTTATTTCTGAACCACATCGGTCTTAACCAACCCACCAAGGTCTGGCGCTACCTCAAAGAACCAAAAACCCCTATCATGACAGTACAACCAAACCATTTTACCGCAAAAAACGGGGCACAAATTCAAGATTTGTGTGTCGTAACCGGCAGGTGTTCCCTTGTTAGCCACCAGGAGGGACCCGGTCGTCATCCTGTGACTGCTGGCCAAAACTCCGGCTCGTGTACCCTTAATGGCCTTCAGGAGGGACACAGTCGTCACATAGCTACTGTTGGCCAAGACTCATATACCACTTACGACACCCAGGGAAGGCGCGGTCCTCTCGGAGTGACTGCTATAAAAAACAAGAGAAAGAGATGGACAAGGGAGGAGAATAGACTAGTTATGTATTGTTACTTTAAAAGCAAGCCTTCAGTGCGATCTTATAGGGAGCGTATGCTCCAAATATGGAGGGAAAAATCTGATGTGGAAGTATCGAACCAACGCCTTGCTGACCAAGTAAAGCAAATTCAAAAGAAGAAATGGCTGTCTGAGACTGAACTACTAGAGATTCGCATTAATGTAGAGAGAGGTTCAGGTGACACATCTGAAGAATGCCCCCCCAGCACAATTAGTACCAATAACAAAACTAGAATAACTCCCCATGAGACCCCCACAGTAAGCTATGTATCAGAGGGAGATGACGAGGCACCAACGGAAGAAGAGAAAACCAAAATACAAGCTTTGAAAGAGATCATGCGAGGAGAGAAAACAACACTCCCCTCCCTAAGAGACAAAGACAGAAAGAAAGTCGGAGAAGTGACCGAACAGGTCAACTGCCTCTTACAGCACATAGAAACAGACACCCTCCTAGAACTCAACAACCTAATTTATGCAGGGGCGAAAATGGTAGCACAAAGCTTCACAACACAAGATAGGAACCTGAGCAATAATAGGGAAGGGAAACCCAACTGGGAGAGAAGGTTACAAAGGCAGATCTCCCAACTACAGAGAGACGAAGTACTGCTTAGAAATACACCACACACAGACAGACCACGAGTAAGACTTTATAACAAATATAAGGTAGCGCAAAAAGGCATCGCAACTGTAGTCGAAGAGTTACACCAGAAAAGACTAGCTAAAGAGGCAAGACTAAAAAGATACAGACTAAGAACGGCCCAATACACACAAAACCGCACATTCCAAAACAATGAGAAAAAGTTTTACCGAGATTTAAATGGGGAAAGAGGGCAGGATATGAAACCAGATGCCACAGAGGCCAAGAACTATTGGAATAGCATATGGGGGGACCCAAAAAGACATAACGTAACACCGCAATGGTTAGGAAACATGAGAAAAGAACTAGGAGATATAGACAAGGGAGAACCAATAGTACTGAATGAAACCACATTGAAACATACTCTTAGGAAAGTAGCCAACTGGAAAGCACCGGGTCCCGACGGGATCCATGGGTATTGGTTCAAAAAATTTACCACGTTACACGGCAGACTCACTCACCTACTCCAAAATTGTCTGAATGAAGGCAAAGCACCAGAATGGATGACTAAAGGCAGAACCACCCTCATCCAAAAAGACCCGGGAAAGGGGAACATAGCAAGCAACTATAGACCAATCACTTGCCTACCACTTATGTGGAAAATCCTGACCGGGCAAATAGCAGAGAGAATATACATGTCAATGGATAGAAGGGGGCTACTACCAGAAGAACAGAAAGGGTGTAGGATAGGAACCAAAGGGGCAAACGATTTACTCTACATAGACCAGATGATCTTAAAAGAAGTAAGGAAAAGGAGAAAGAATATCGCAATGGGATGGATAGATTACAAAAAGGCATACGATATGATTCCACATAGCTGGATACTCGAATGCCTTAGAATGTTCAAAATTAGCGAACCGGTGGTTAAATTCATTGGTAATTCAATGGAAGACTGGAAAGTAGATTTGACAGCCGCAGGGGACAAACTAGCCGAGGTAGGGATAAAAAGGGGGATCTTCCAAGGAGACTCGTTGTCCCCACTATTATTTGTTCTAACAATGATACCGCTTAACAGAATCCTGAAAAACAGCAAAGGATACCACTTCTCTAAAACAAAAGGAAAGGTCAACCACTTAATGTACATGGACGATATTAAATTGTTTGCGAAAAACAGGGGAGAGCTTGAGACTCTGTTCAACGAAGTAAGGGAATATAGTGAGGACATAGGAATGGAGTTTGGGATAGAAAAATGCGCAATCATGGTAATGCACAAAGGAAGGCTTTCAATGACTGAGGGAATTGAACTTCCGGACAACAACAAGATTAGGGCATTGACTGCGCAAGACCGATACAAGTACCTAGGTGTCCTTGAATGTGACACGATAAAACGGGAAGAGATGAAGGAGAAAATTAAGAGGGAATACCTTAGAAGGATAAGGAAAATATTAGAAACCAAATTAAATAGCAGAAATCTAATAAAAGGAATGAACACCTGGGCTGTGTCAGTAGTTAGGTATACAGGACCATTCCTAGGATGGACAAAGGAAGAGCTCCAATCAATGGACAGGCGAACAAGGAAACTTATGACGATGCATAAAGCATTACACCCTAGGGATGATACAGATAGACTATACGTGAAGAGAAAAGAAGGTGGTAGGGGGCTCATCAGCATAGAAGATTGTGTCCAGAGAGCTAAAGTAGTCCTAGATAAATATGTGCAAACAAATAGTGAAGAAATCATAAAGAGCGCGAGGGATAGTGCAACAAACAAAGTAGAAAGCAATGGAACGGTACAGCAAACTAGAAAAGAAAAGTGGGAAGGGAAAAAATTGTACGGCGAGTTTAAAAGACAGATAAAAGATATAGCAGACGAGAAATCATGGACGTGGTTACGAAAGGGAAACCTTAAGAGAGAAACAGAATCACTCATCATGGCAGCCCAAAACAAAAGCATAAGGACAAACTACATAAAAGCAAAAATCGACAGAACACAGACAAACAGCAAATGCCGCATGTGCGGTGAAAGAGATGAGACAGTAAACCACATAACTAGTGAATGTAGTCAACTCGCCCAGAAGGAGTATAAGCATAGACACGATAGAGTAGCAACGATGATACACTGGGAACTAAGTAAACAAATGGGATTCAACCATGGGGAAAAGTGGTATCAGCACAAGCCAGAGGCAGTTTTGGAGAATGACAACCACAAACTACTGTGGGACTTTGACATCCAAACTGACCACCTCATCCAGGCAAGAAGGCCGGACTTAGTAATAGTAGACAAAAAAAGGAAGGCCTGCCAAATAGTAGACGTGGCTGTGCCTGCAGACCATAGAGTAAGAAAGAAGGAGGGTGAAAAAAGGGAAAAATACCAGGACCTAGCAAGGGAGTTAAAGAAAATGTGGAACATGAAAACCAGGGTAGTACCAGTCATAGTGGGAGCACTAGGAACTGTCCCCAGAACGCTGAGGGAGAGACTGGAGGAGATCGGGATTAGGGGGAGGATAGAGACCGTACAGACCACAGCACTACTGGGAACTGCACGGGTACTGAGGAAGGTGCTAGAGATATAAGTACTGCAACGAATTGTAGCTCTGTCATGATATGCGGAAGAGGGAGGAGACGTTAGCTGAAGACCTGAGGAGACTTATTGTCACTCAGCCCTCAGCGATAACCACTGGGCAACCGGTGTGAAACTGTAAATCGCAGAATTACTGCGACCTGCTAGTACTAGGAGAGGAGGGCTGGAGACTTGAGGAGACTTGCTGTCACTCAAACTCCAGCGGTTACCACCAGGCAACTGGTGTGAGATTCCTAATAATAATAATAATAATGAAAAGAAGCAGGAGAAGAAGAAGAAGAAGAAGAAGAAGAAGAAGAAGAAGAAGAAGAAGAAGAAGAAGAAGAAGAAGAAGAAGAAGAAGAAGAAGTAATGTGAGATCTACAACACCCAGCTGTTAGCAGGGGCTTATCAGGAAAAAGAGGAGAGAAAACAAACAAACAAACAAAAAGTACCACAAATGTTGGGAAAATACGAACCACAGCACTGCTGTGATCGGTGACGGAGATATGATAAGTTACTCAAGACCTGAGAAGAGTTACCATCACTTAGCCTTCAGCGATAACCATCGGGCAACTGGTATGAAACTTTTAATCACAGCACTGCTCTAGACTGCGAGGGTCTGTAGTGGAGGTATGGAGACCTGAAGAGACTTGCTATCACTCAGTCTCCAGCTGTGACCACCTGGCAACTGGTGTGAAAATCCAAAGCAATAATGATAATATTAATAGTATAATATTACCAAACTAGAAGAATTTCGAGATATTGTACATCATCATCAGTCAAAATTCAAATCTAAAACAACTTTGAAAAAGTTAATAGCGCGTTCAGATGCGTGATATGTGAATGCAATTGTTTTTATAGAACGCACCATAACGCTTTGAAATTTATATAACATTGGAATTTCTACTGACTAAGATGTAGAATATATCGGAAAATTTCAGTTTTATTACATTATATCACTTTAAAAACATCAAAATAGTCTTGTTACTCTTCTTTCTTTCTTAAATAATAATAATAATAATAATAATAATTATAATAATAATAATAATAAGAAGAAGAAGAAGAAGAAGAAGAAGAAGAAGAAGAAAAGAAAGATGGGAAGAGAAAAAATTGTACGGCAAGTTTAAAAGACAGATACAAGATGTAGCAGACGGGAAATCATGGACGTGGTTACGAAAAGGGAACCTCAAGAGAGAAACGGAATCGCTCATCATGGCAGCCCAAAACAAAAGCATAAGGACAAACTACATAAAAGCAAAAATCGACAGAACACAGACAAACAGCAAATGCCACATGTGCGGTGAAAGAGATGAGACAGTAAACCACATAACTAGTGAATGTAGTCAACTCGCCCAGAAGGAGTATAAGCATAGACATGATAGAGTAGCAACGATGATACACTGGGAACTAAGCAAACAAATGGGATTCAGCCATGTGGAAAAGTGGTATCAGCACAAGCCAGAGGCAGTTTTGGAGAATGACAACCACAAACTACTCTGGGACTTTGACATCCAAACTGACCACCTCATCCATGCAAGAAGACCGGACTTAGTAATAGTAGACAAAAAAAGGAAGGCCTGTCAAATAGTAGACGTTGCTGTGCCTGCAGACCATAGAGTAAAAAAGAAGGAGGGTGTAAAACAGGAAAAATACCAGGACTTAGCAAGAGAGTTAAGGAAGATGTGGAACATGGCGCACTAGGAACTGTCCCCAAAACACTGAGGGTGAGACTGGAGGAGATCGGGATTAGGGGAAGGATAGAGACCGTACAGACCACAGCACTACTGGGAACTGCACGGATACTGAGGAAGGTGCTAGAGATATAAGCACTGCAACGAATTGTAGCTCTGTCATGATATGCTAAAGAGAGAGGAGACGTTAGCTGAAGACTTGAGGAGACTTATTGTCACTCAGCCTTCAGCGATAGCCACTGGGCAACCGGTGTGAAACTGTAAATCGCAGAATTACTGCGACCTATGAGTACTAGGAGAGGAGGGCTGGAGACTTGAGGAGACTTGCTGTCACTCAAACTCCAGCGGTTACCACCAGGCAACTGGTGTGAGATTCCAAATAATAATAATAATAATAATAATAATAATAATAATAATAATAATAATAATAATAATAATAGTAGTAGTAGTAATAATAATAGCTGCCAAGCCCCAGAAATTTCTCAGGTTTTTGCAACTAGCATTCCATTGTTCTCGCATATATACTCCTTCAATTAAAATATAGAATTGAGTTAGATAAGTTGTCACCGGTGAAAGGTATCTATATTAACTATAAAAACGCACAAAGGCCAATGGAACTACTTATCCTCAATATTTTTCACAAAGATGGATGTAAGTGAGAAATAATTGACGTATCTTAAAACTGCTCCCACGATTCCAATATATTTTCACCAATTCAAAATCTCATCGTATATATATCTTAGTCATCTTTATATTCTTCTTAGAAGATAGTTATCAGTTCTTGAATTGCAACGTGGTATTCTTGGTGTCTCCTGGAAGTTTGCTGATAGTTCGTTTACTTTTCATCTCGAGCATATTGGCAACTTCAAATAGAGAGGTTGTTTTTTTAAAAAACTTTTGAGCTCATTGATGTTCTCGTCTAGGTCGATTAGAAGTACGAATCTGTTTTTTGTTTTTTTCAGTTTGAGCTTGAAAGATTGAATGAGCTCTTTTTGCACAATAAGCGGCTGCACTTTGATGCGAAACTTTTCTTGATTTCTTTCATGTTTATTTAAATTTTAGACAACTGCTTGAATGTATTTAGACCTTTATATTTGTTCAAGCGTATTTCTTTTCTATCGATATCAACTTGGTTTTGGTAGTTACTGCGTAAAACTTAAATTGTTGGAACCAAGTGAAGATCAAACCCATTAGATTGGTAATGGACCACGAGAATAGCTCGCTAACTATTACACCAAGGTGATGCGTCTTGAGCATGGTACTTACAGAACCTAATTCAATGCTGCACAAGGACACATGTATCGATAATATTTTTGTACATTGAGTGACAGATATGGAATATTTGCCATCATTCTCTATTGGCTTTAATTTGAATATTAAATCTTAACCATTCGCTTCCAATATTCACATGATTGAGGACTTAGATAACTTTGTCGGGTCGATTTTTGTAGGCTAGGATGAAGTCAATTTCGTTCTTGGTTTCGTGATTAAGATTCCTCCAGATCAATTTTCGATTGAATTTCATCTTGAAGAAGGCGTTTATAATTTTGAACAAGTTTGAAGTTGCAAAATTATAGTTTTATAGCAGATGAATCTCCAGAGTACAGGTCCCGATCAATCATTTGTAAACAGGTGCTACTGACAATATGCGTGAAAATAACTTTCTATGGGAAATTATAAAATGAACAGATCTAGTTCGTCATTCAATAGAAACCGTCAAGTGACAAATTTGATTTGGCAACATGCTGTGAAAGGGTGATCAATTAAAAAATTGAAAATTGGGTGATCAATTGATAAATTACTTCTCTCGACTTCTATTTTGCTTTATTGATCACTAAAGAAGTACAAATTAGAAAAAAACAAACAAACAAAAAATAGTATGCTATTGAACATAAACTAAGGGACAAATTTAGCATAAACTTACATTGATAACAACTCATCACCCCCACCCCCAATTCTTTTGTAGACATAATAAGAAGTAAATGATTGAAAATTCTGCCCATTTAGATCCACTGGTGTGACCTGTACACATGATAGATGCATACGTACATACATACATAGTCAGCAACAACTATATAAAAACTGAAAGAACTTTTGTTTTTAGTTTTGGTGGCAGTTTTGATGGATAGTATCTATAGACGGATTTCCAACTTTTACAACAAGTCTCTAATCGGCTTTTGTGTCTCACTCTCTTGTACAAAACTAGGGAATAGATACACAATATATATATATATATATATATATATATATATATATATATATATATATATATATATATATATATATATATATATAAAGTCTATGTTTATTGTAAGGAACGATCTAAGATCAATACAAGCCGGACAAGTCGGATACGTTAGTTATTTTTGTTCGTGCTACCCACAGAGAAATCGGTGACGGTTCGTGACTGCCCTGTGTGTGATTTGGGAGTGCCTGTGAGGAGGCTGAATAAGCTTCTATTAACTGTATTTGGGTAGCGTCTGTGGAATATTATGTTAGGGGTCAGGGTTAATGAGGTCCGAGAGAAAATGACATTAATTGACCTTCTCTTGTATGCATTATTCTCGGACGAGAATTTCAGAATCCAGAGAGGAAGGAAATGGGGGGAAAAAAGAGACTGAAGAAGAGATAGATAAAAGAACTCGTATTATGAGAATAAAAGGATTGAAATAAAGAAAAAAAAAAGAGGAGAGGTCTGGTTAATCACTCCATAGAAACTGTCATGAAACCAATATCTGTTGAAAGCATTTTGGAGCGTAAATAATAATTATAAAGTTATACAGTTAGCTGGAAATGAAAGATAAAAAATCTAACCGTTTTTAGCTATGAATGGGAATAACATTTTTCAATTTTAGTGTAAAAAGACCAAATAACCATGAAGTTAAATCAATCCATCACCAGATCAATTTTGAGAATTGAGTCACTTCTCTCAACACTAATTAGATCTCCACTCAAACCAAATATTATTTTGGGAGCACATTGTTTTGTTTTATAAATAAATTATCATCAATATTCTTATTGCTGTTGTTGCTATTATTTTTGTTATTATCATTATCTGAATTTTCAAACTAGTTGCCTAGTGGTCGACCAAGTGACAACAAGTTCTTAAATACCACAGCACATGTTTTCCACTCTAGCTGTTTGGTCATTGCTGGCGACTGGAGGTCGTACATCTCATATTGCACTATTCGTGAAGACCCTAGTAATGTTAGAACTCTCCTCAGTAATTTTGTGATCTGCATATCCCCGATGATTCTTCTTATCTCCACCTTAATCAATCTTGTTTTCAGAGCCCTTGGCACAATTCCATGTGTGCCAACTATTATTGGTACTACCCTGACTTTCATATATCACCACTTCAGTTGTCAAGTCTTGGTAACATACTTGCTTTTCACTCTTTTTCATATTCACTCTGTGATCCGCTGGCACAGCCACGTTTATTATTTGACAGGTTCCCTTTCACTAGTCAACGACTACCTGATTGGTCTGGATGTCAAAATCTTAATGTGATTTGTGCCTTCTATTTTCCAGATCTGACTCCGGTTCGTGCTAATTCCTTTTGTCTACATGGTCATATCCCAGTCATATGTTTAGTTCTCAGTATACACCTGTTTCTACACTAGAATGCATGTTCTTTTACTCAATTCTGTTGTCTCGGTGGGGTAGTTCGGTTGAACTCCTCACTTGTCTGACACACACTCAGTCGATAAGCTGATGTTTATTGCTTCTTTGATCGTTTTCAGTTTTCAACGGTGTCACCCTGTCTATAACCCGGATTTCTTCCAAGAAATGATAGTGTTTGTCTTCCTCTCCCCAGATATGGTCTGTCATGCAAGATTTTCTATTTTGCCTTTCACTATGACTTGCTATATACTCTCCAAATCAGACTTTGAATGTTGATGACCATTCTCAAAACTATAGATAGTATCTTTTCTGACTTTGTTGGCATGAATAATCAAAGAAAGGGAAAGGACTTCTATTACCTATATATATATATATATATATATATATATATATATATATATATATATATATATATATATATATATATATATGTGAGTGTGTGTGTGTGTGTGTGTGTGTAAACATTATCTAAGGGACTTTATGATCTAGGATAGTAAATAATCAACATCGGGAAACGAAGCAAGTCACTCAATAAGAACCATCGCATGACCAACATCTTCAAAAAACAAGAGTGAATGCAGCCGGGCACAGAGAGAGGAATCAATTTAGCATAAACCTTAAGTTTCAGCACTCTAGTTTCGTCGGTGAGGCTTGTAAGCTTGATAAATACATAGCCGGATAGTCGGACTGACAGACCTATTTGAAAACTGAGGAAACCTATGTTGACGGTATTGGTGACACTTTTGGTTTACAGCGTCATAAAGACGAATGTGAAAACATATTGGCCCGTCAAGCTTCATTAGAATCGAATGTGTTTGCGTTTTGTTTTCGTTTTTCGAATTTGTGAGGCCAGTGTTGACAGTATTTGGAGATTTGAAACTTATTTACGCGTTGTAAAATCCTGTGTTGCCTAACGAGATGTTACTTTGAAGAAAACTCTTAGAGAGACTTCCAGAATAAAAAATTGGAAATTGACATCCAAATTGGCAACACTGCGTGTAAATTTCCTTATTATGTCAAGAAAAAAAAACAAAAAACAAACAAAAAAAAACGGATTGAAAAAATCCACCATTAAATAGGCTAATAATGGGGGTTCAATTTTTAATCTAAGTCTGTGATAAATTGATCCCTTAGTTTGTGTCCAGCAGCGTTCATGCTTGTTTTTTTCCCCTATCTTTTATTAAATTTAGACCGATTTTTTTATCACTGCCCAGACAAACGGCAGGAGAAGTAATTTATCGTAATTGATCTCTCCTTTTTCCAAATTAATAATTGATCATCCCCAATGCAACATGCTGCCAAAAGACATTGATCAGGTGATGGTTTCTACTGAGT
>OY735233.1:34006784-34071784 GCA_963457665.1 Thysanoteuthis rhombus | reverse complement strand
CTTGAAAACTGAAGAAACTTATGCTGACAGTTCTGGTGACGGTTTCTAATGAGGCGATCGGAAATAGAAAAAAGCACTAATCTACAGTTGGTTAACGATGTGAACCATTTGAAAGGATAATATGAGGCAATTTGAAAGGCCTTGTCCGATGGAAACTGCAATTATCACTGAGAAACCCAGTGACTTAATCAACGCAAAGGGAAAACTACTGATGATTGGTTTAGACGATCGGAATCAATGCAAACAAAGGCTCCAAAACTGTCAATGATTTAAAAGCTGCATATATAACAAGTGAAGGTCCTTGTAATAAAAGAATAGCACACACACACACACACACACACACACACATATATATATATATATATATACACACACACACATAGTATATGTGATACAGATCAGGCTAGCAGTATAACTTAATATGATAACATATCAATAATACAGAGCCACTTCTGAAATGCAATGGATTTATTTCATAGAGTGCTCGATACATACAACATTTTACTCATGGAGTTAAGTTGATGAGGGCCGAAGAGGGCAGAAACATGAGCTAGTTTGTGTAGTGAATCCAGAATCTACTATTTTATATATATATATATATATATATATATATATATATATATATATATATATATATATATATATATATATATATGTAGATCAGTATAATGGAGAGAAATAATGTAATAATTATATAGACACTTTGAGGAGGAACGATACTTCCGTTGTTAAGTAGGTAGATTACATGAATAAATAAACAAATGAGCGTTGTGCGGAGTTCGAACCTGCATCCAACAAGGAAGCAGCCTATACGTGGCCCGGCCCTTACCACTAACGACAACCCGATAAGATCAGCAGTAAATGAACAATATTTGCTTTCTCGTCTTGCCGCTAATAGTAAACAAACAGCCCAGTGGCGTAGTAACGATACGTTAGATCAGGAAGAAATAAAGAATATAGCTGTATGACCTATTTGAACGACGCCTAGAGGTATAGATTTCTCAAAATGGGAACAGCACTGTCTCAGTAAAACTTCAATCCCAGTCACGGCGCTGTCAGGATAAAACAAGTTCCTGGGAATAAGAGATGTGACTCTTATTCTCTATCATGCGATCAGCGCTGATTATTTAACAGTCGTACAATTACGATTATAAAGTCGAGATAAAAAGTAGTAGAAATAAGTCTAGCCAGTTAGTTAATGGTCAACATCTTTTTGCTGTATGTCGTGTTGGGGATGAACATTTGAAACTGACAAGAAGGATGATGAATGAATGACACAATCTAAGAGACCAATTTAGCATATATTTACATTGCTAATTGAACCTCTACAAAAAAGCTTATCTAATGAGGGAAAAGAAAAGAAAAGTTCTTTAAATGACAAAAACACATCATATTGATGAGATATTAATGTTGACAAATAACATTACTCTTGATCTGATGAATTACACGTTGAATTGTGTTAAATATTCTCAATTCAAAAATACCATTATGTATATGATATATTACACAGGTATGTATTAGTAGTGGATATCTATTTAAGCAGTCAATTATATACACACACACACACACACACACACACACATATATATATATATATATATATATATATATATATATATATATATATATATATATATACAATATGAACTGTAGAGAGTGAGACAGACTCGGGAGTAAAGTGTTTTGAAGTTAGGTTCATTTATCCGTCAGTGTTTTTATTAATGGTCTATTATATTTTAATAATGGTCCATTATATATATATATATATATATATATATATATATATATATATATATATATATATATATATATATATATATATATATATATATATATATATATATATATAATGGAATAAGGCTTTACCACAGAAACACGTTCATGTAAATAAACGTGTTTGTATTGCAAATCCTTACTCCATTATATATATATATATATATATATATATATATATATATATATATATATATATATATATATGTGTGTGTGTGTGTGTGTGTGTGTGTGTATGTTTGTGTGTGTGTGAAAAAGGGGCTGGTGTTATGTGTATCATTTTCTTAAACAAAGGCCTCTTCTTCTTCTTCTTCTTCTTCTTCTTCTTCTTCTTTTTCTTCTTCTTCTTTTCTTTTTCTTCTTCTCCTTTATCTTCTTCAAAAACAACCAGACGGAATCCCAAAAGGAGCCTCGGAGAACAAGACAAATTCTTTTATCGATTCATGAAATCATTTTGGCGACAGTAATCTTGAATTGAATTTTGTAGCGAGTTATCAATGCTTGGAAAGTGTATTGTGTTCGTAGAATGTCGTGGTATCCATCGGTTCAATATGTGATAGCTTTAAGGAGAATTCAGTAACGTTTGAACTTGCACAAACACTCAGGAGAACACGCCGGACCGAATCATTTTATCGGGGCTTAAAACAAAAAGAAAATATATCTGGTTAGTCCCTTAATAGAAAACATAACATGACCAATGCCTTTTGCCAGCATGTCGTGCTGGGGGTGATCAGTGAAAAAATGGGAAAAAAGGGGGATCGATGAATAAGTTACTTCTCACTAAAAGAAGTCGAAATTTTAAAAAAGCAACCACAAATGCTACTGGACCAATTTAGCATAAGATTTTATTGCAAATTAGGAAACCCCGCCGAAAAAAATTTTGGGTCAAAAAGAACAACAAATCTTTTTTTTGTTGCTTTATAAGGAGTAAATACCAAAACTCTCTGCCGTCTGGTTGCATTTGTTCAATATACAACCAGAGAAACTACCTTAGAAACTGAAGAAACCCGTGTTGACAGTTTTGGAGATAGTTTTGGTAGGTAGTTTCAGAACTCAGGAAAAAAGATATCCGTCTTTTTACGTAAATTTCTTTCATTCTTGAAGCAATGAATTTTCCCCGGGGCACCAATCGGACAAGCACAGATCAAATCGACATGATAAACTTCTTCTGACACGGTTAGGTCAAAGCTAACGTCAGCAGGAGAAAGATCAGTATCAGAAGGTGATATTTCTCAGAAATGGGGGAAAGTGATATTCAAGGTAAAACAGTACAAATCTGGGTAGCAAGTCACCGAGAGATTAACTGCTCTAGACCAATGATTTCGAAACTAGGGTCCTTGGATCCTTGAAGGGTACGGCACTAGTGTTCTCTCTAAATCTGACATTGGAAGACTTGAAGCAGAGAGAACAAAAAACGTTGTCCATCACACAACTATCGAAAAACATTGTTATTTGACACAATGAATATATATATATATATATATATATATATATATATATATATATATATATATATATATATATATATATATAATTTCAGATGAATATAATCAATTCAGAATGAATATAATTTTTGAAAGTAAAAAAATATCTATCATCATTGTTTGTTGATTACAGTCCAAAGGCAAAAATTGGGATCCGCCGGAATATTCTCTTCATAGATATCGCTGAGTTTTCAAAGTTTTGGAACCACTGCCGTTGGCAAGTCAAGTTCTCTTCGTACTTTTACTCTTGGGGGAGTCATGTATCGATTCCTTATCCCTTCCAACATGTCATCAGCCAGTGTCCAGACGTTTCGTCGAAAAACATTTCGCTGACACAGTTAGCCAACAGCCGTTTCTTCGTGCAGAATCTTTGCCAAAAATCTTTTTGTCGACTGACATTTTCTCCGGGAAACTTTTTTGTTGGAAGGATATTTAATTTTTTTTTCTCCATTTCATGAATCTACTGGTTTATTGCCTGCGATTACTCATATTTCATCTTTCAAAAACATTCGAACATGCAGCCAGGAGATAGACAGCTAATATATCCTATTGTTTGAATATAGGATGAAATTAATTTATAAGTTTTAAGTTGAGATTTTTATAATTTGTAATCATTTGAATAGTGCAGTTTCACTAAGAAGTGAAGATCAGCTTTTGAACACTGAGTTTGCCTTGATATTTTTGTTCTTTTTTTATCAGAACTTCTCTTAGTCCGGGTCCCCTTCGGCCGTGAGTAAATAAACATCAACGTTCGAAATAAAGAATAATCCCCTGATGAGAAGTTTCGATAAAAAGCAACAAAGCCACAAAGATTAAGAAGTAACGTAGCACAAAAATGAAGAATAAAATTAATAATAGTATATACATATTTCTGATGCACGTGTAATCGTTAGATTTATATGGATTATATTGTCATACAAAAATCCATTCGATTCTTGTTTTTGCCAGAGTCGATATAATCTCGGTCGGATAATCGTCCAGAAAAAAAAGATAAGTAACAAGAGAAGAAGGATTCCGAACACGTTATATGACTAATCCGAGGTTAATTGGAGTTTAATGAAGAGTTTCCTCCCGACAGGAACCGAGGTAGACATCATGGATTGTTAAAAAGCGCCTTCACACAAAGCCTGTCTCAAACTGATCCTCCCTCATTCGTCTTCATCGTCTTCTATCATGGCGGAAAGGTCGATCAATTAAGAACGAGTTCAGATGTCCCAGAATGGTTTCACAGAAAACTCACTGCATTTAACCTAATGGCTCTGTCTGGGGCAGTTGTTCTCAAACTTTATTGTATGACAGCACCCCAAGATTTGTACAGGCTGAGTAACCCTTACTCAAAAGTCAGGAGAGCGAAAAGTTACGAAATCTGAAACTTTTCAAAAGTCAATAGTCGTAAATTTGATCTGCGTATAAACCGGGCTTATTTTGTTTTCATGAATGAATTAATATTACAAATATTACGATGCATTAATAATTTTCTAAACTTACTTGAATTTTTACCTTCTGTTTATACTGGTTTTTAGAGGGGCGTCGGAAAACTCCCTCAGGAATTCCCGTGATATTTTTCGAGACTGAATCACAGTTTATCGAATCTGTAATTAGAAAAACCCGGACATTAAAAAGATCCAGAAAGCAGTAAAAATGAGGAAGAATAGCTTTTAAGATAATTTCAAAACTGTTTTGTGTACAATCTGATTAATGGAAGATGAAAATATATTGTATTTCCCCCAGGTTACTGCTGTTACTCCACAGGCCGTCATCCCTAATATATCATTATGTGAATAAATAAAATTCCGACTCTGTACGTTCGTTTTTAAGGATTTAAAGCAAAAAAACGAACCGAAGCAAAATTCGTATAAAAAAAATTAGCGGTTAGCGGTTAGCAGTTATCTAAATTTTTAACGGTGTATTAATTTAGCTTTTTCGGCAGTTGTGCCTTAAACTGCACAATGACACAGGTAAGTATGTTTCAGTGTTTGTGTGTGTGTGTGGAAATGTGTATATGTGTGTGTCTATGTCTCTGTGTAGTGGTGCGTGTAAGAGAGTGACAAATACAAAGCTTAGAAAAACAGATCTGGTTTGTTACTCAAAAGAAACTGTCACGTGACCAACATCATTTGGCAGCATACCGTCTTTGAGGGGACCAAATAATAAATTACAAAAGATATAAATAAATATCATACTTCTCTCGCCTTTCACCGGGCAATGTTCACTTGAAATGTCTGAAATGGAGAAAAAAGAAAAAAAAAAAACAAACCCCAAAATGCCAACTAGACACAACCTCTCTAGGTCTGTTTTTAAGGGTTTCAGAGCAAAAAACCAGTGCCAAAGCTAAATTCTTGAAATAAAGGTTAGTGGTTAGCGTTTATCTTTGATTCTGCTAAATTTTCAGCGGTTTATTAAATCAAACTTTTCATTACTTATGCCCACCACCGATGGAACCATTCGATTAACTACGACTGGCGATGTGTACAGATTTGATTTATATGACTCACCACCAGATGGACTGGGCATAAACATTTTAGCAGTCAAGGACCGAAACCTTTATATATAGCTCAGTGTTGGAGAAAGCTAACAAAAACGCTACCCTGATAATACCCAGGAGATTTAGCAGAAGCAAAGATAACCACTAAACAGGACCTATGTTTAAGATCCCACTGTGATTTTAAGTGACCAGCGGGCGGCTCACTTACCGACGGTACTTAACTGCCAAGTCTTTGAATTTTTCGGATATTCCTGTTAGAAATATACAATGCTTTATTTCAATCTAAAAAATACATGCATATATAAAACTGACGTTTCCCTTACATGATTGGAAATCACGAGCAAGTCATCGGCAGGCAGCTCTTACCGACCGGGTCAAACAGCCAAGTCTTTCATATCTACGAATATTCATGTTAAAAATAAGCATTATTTCATTCTAATAAATCGATACATCTTACTAGATTATATATATATTCTTTATTTATCATACATTTGTTGCGTGGATATAAGGTAATCTGATGAAATAATGGTAGTAATTTGACAATATGGGAGTGAAAACTCTGAGAATATGTCTTTCGTAAGAATTAGCTAAAAGTATTTAGTTGGTGTCTCTAAAGTAAGCACTTAGCACTGCTGGAAAACTATAGCAAAAATGCTGCTGTTAGCATGTTTGGGTGTATTACTGAACTAGAGACCTAAAAGGGTTTATAGCATTTCTAGTGTTGGCTATTGGAAAAGATGTAGGCGGGGATAGTTATCCTGGTCGTAATCAAGAAAGGATCAAGTCTGAAATGTTTCACAGTAGGGGTGCAATTGGCAAAATCATAAGTTTTGCTTCTAAATAACTAGGGACGTAGTGGGTGGTTTTTGAATACACAATAAAAGGTTGCCATAATCATCTTCAGTCAGCAAAATCCACCCAAGTTTAATCCTGCTGTTGCCAGGTTTGTAGAATCAAGAATTTTTAATTTTATCATCATCTGCTGTTTACAGTGACCAGTGTTTCGGCAATAAACAATTGAATCTAATGGTCATTTTCGAAAGAGTTTCTACCAACTGTTAGCAAAATAAGAGACAATATTCATCATTAGAAATCATAGCGGTAAATTCACTTCGTAACAAAGTTATTACCGCCTATATATCCTAAGGCTTTTGAGATATGAATTTAGCGATTCATACATCGTGCAAAGTTTGGAATGACGTTTGATCCTCACGTTTTACCAAAACTAATAAACAATGACCCCTTGACTAAAATCCAATTAACTGACTGACGTCTTGTGTCCCTTTACCTGAGGCTTGGCTGAGTAGTTTAAGACGAGTCTTCCTTTTGTTTTTATCTCTGCTACAATGCCAGCACTTGGTCAAGAGCGTGACTTATCGTTAACCTCACGGACAGCTTCAGGTAACACGAAGCTTTTCTTCCTTGTCACTGGTATACTCCGATTTACACCAATTTTCCCATTCACGAAAAAAAAAAGCCAAATGTAAAAATAGCATTATCTCTATTATTATTCGGACTATCCTCACCTTGGTCGTTTTTCATACAACGTTTCGGCCTTCATCTGGTATCATCTGGTAGGTGTGGTGGAAGTTTATTTTGCAGCAGACTATTATAGAGACAGCAAGCACCCTTTTTCCTTTTCTGTTGGCTATGTCATCCATCCTTTCTGCTTAGAAAACTGATCCATCCTTCTTTTTAGTGTAGGGACTATTAAAAAAAGCCTAAACCGGCCCTAAGAAATTCGTGAAAGGCGAGAGAAGTATATAATATATTTATCTCCCCTTTTTTCTGATTTCTTTAATTGGTCACCCCGAACCTGACATGCTTTCTGAAGACAGTTTGGCAGTTTCTATTGAGTGACTAACCAGACCTGTCTATTTATTTATGGATTTATTTATCCGACCCGGCGTTACCGATGAATGAGGATGAGGTATGTCCCCCATCTCTCACGTAAAACATTCTGGCTTGAGATTCATTGGCGAAGCGCCCACTTGTCTAATGTTAGAAGAAAGACATAATTAAACATAGGTACAACGTGTCTTCACTCACAAGAGGAAAATCATGAAGAACATACCAAATTTGGTGTCATTGTGTCTTATTAGTATGGCACAAGGACAGAGGTAGGCAGAGCTAACAAAAAATGCTGAAATTATAAAGAGCTAAAAATTCAGCAAAGGAAGGAAAACCGCTGACCACTAACTTTAACCATATGGCTTTTGCTTCAAATTGTTTTTTCTTGCTCTAAAACCCTTAAAAACAGACCCAGAGAGCTGAAATCTCAATATGTTGAACTTTAGACATAGTTTTGAATGAATTGCATGTTGTATATAAACTTATGTGTAATATCATTTGTTCATTTGATTACTTATGAACACCTTCAACATCATCTGATATTCGTATACTATACCTTTTTGGAAAGTTCTGTGTCTAGGCTACTGCATATCAGAATTTCGGCTCCGTGTTTCTGAGTTTTCAAGCAATGGCACAAGTGAAAATGTTGTAGTATGAGTTGCACTGTATGTGCACGCGTTGGTGTGTGTGTGTGCATACGTGTGCATGTGTATGCACTTGTCAGGGTAAGAGAGTGGCATATACAAAGCTTACAAAAACAGGTCTGATTAGTTACTCAAGAGAAACTGCCGCGTGACCAACGTCTCTTGGCAACATGCTGTCGAAGGGGTGATCAATTAGATTAAAATGGAAAAAAGTCTGGGGTAAATGAATGTTAATTCTCTCTTGCTTTTTGCTTGGCCTTGTTCACTTATAATATTGTTTGAATTAAGCAGAGCAAGCGGACGCCAATCGAGGGATTGATTTAACATAAACTCTCATTGAAAATTGAACACCCTCACAGAAAACATTTTTGCAGGGGGAGGGAATAAAAAAATAAATTGTTGATTTTGTAGACATATAGGGAGTAAATGTTGGGATTTTCAGCCCTCTAACTCAACGATGCTGCTGGTACGCGCAATACATGTATAGTCATCGATCCTGATCAAGTTATTAGCTGAAAAAAACTATTTTGATAGTTTGGGTGACAGTTTGATTGACGGTTTCTATTATTGAATTGAAAAAAAGCTAGGTTCGGAGAAAGGCGCTCACTGCTATTCAAATCACGGCAATACAAAGATCAACATAGCCCTGGGCTGCATCGTAATTTTTTACAATGTACTGTTGCAGCTCTTATCATTCGATGAGTACCACAGAAAATAAAACATAGCAGTGATATTAAACAGTGAATATTCTCTCTTTATCTCTCTCAACACACACACACACACACACATATATATACATATGTATATATATGTGTACATATATGTGTATATATATATATATATGTATATATATGTATATATATATATATATGTATATATATATATATATATATATATAAATATATATATATATATATATAATATATATATATATATATATATATATATATATATATATATATATATATATATATATATATATATATATGTACGTTTTCTGCTAAAAATCACCCCCTCAATAAGAATGAGTTTCCACCATGATAGATACGCAGAAATTTTCAGCAAATATCTCTCATTACCGAATGATTAATATTCCATTCCATTTAATCTTATTTCTATGTACACAAAATAATTTTCTATGCTTTTTCAACTTTGATCCGTACTGTCAATCCCCTAAATAAAAATAAAGTTTAGATATGATAGTTCCTAGTTATACAACACTTGATATTTTCAGTAGTATCAAGTAAACCTGTGTAATTTACGAATTTCGTCTTGAAGGTTCCAAATTATTTCAAAGGAAAAATAAAATAAAAATCTTGATTGAGTTTCAATGGAGTACGCCCGACTCCTTCATTCCATCGTGGAGAGGTTTAGCATGAGATGTGAAATGATTGGGGCATCAAAAGTTGCGGTGGCTTTGCCAAATTGCCCAACGTAATAAATTGTCAAATACTTTTGTCCTGGGCGTCGTGTGATTTTTGTTGCTCTCCATTCTTTTCTATTGAAGTAGCCAGGCACAAAAGATCATATCGATTGTACCTTGAGACAGCTGGAACCCATATCATTAAGATGGTTTCAGCCAGAAGTTGTTGTTGATTTGAAAGAATCAGAGCTAATGTCTTGTCCACTATCGAGAAAAGTGAGATGCCTCAGTAGTTACCACAGAGACCTCGGTCACTTTTAATAATGTGAAGCTTACAGCTTTTTTCAAATCCTTAGAAATCGGAGAAACCACTGTACGTGTGTACGTGCGTGTGTATGCACTTGAATAATTCAACAACTGGCAATTTTTTCAAAATTGATAATCGCCTGATATATTAGTCAACAAATCAGGCATTGCAGAGTTTGAAGTTGTTATTATTGGCAGTTCTCGAGAAATCTAAGGAAAGTAAATACCAAATTATTGATCTGAATTTAGATTCAAACAATCTAAATTGGCAACAGATTTAGATTCAGATATGAAACATCTAAATTGGCGACTCTGAAGGGAACAGAAATACTTCAAAGTCATAGTTCAGTACGATCGACAGATTTTTTCACATGACTATCAAGGCCGGCTGCTTCACAAAGCATAATGCCCGTCTTCTCCAAGAAGAAATGCACATTGTCTTAGTTTATCACGGTGCAGAAAATAACATTGTAATTGATATTGCTGTGTAGCTTTTTGGTTATATAATGTGTTTTATACGATTCAATCCATCAAATAGAAGGTAGCTCTGACATGAAACCTACAACTTGGCAGCCGTCTTAGCCATCTCAGTGTGCTGAGCTACTGGTTAAATGCTTCAAGCTCAAACATTTGACTTGGCGTGCGTGAACTGATCCCCACATTACGTAACGCAGCTTGGACAAGTGTCCGCCCTTGATCCTTAAATCCGGGGGAGAGAAATCGAGATTTTGTAGGACCAGCATGCAAACTTCGGGAGTGCTATAGCATCCAAATGTTAGATCCTTTAAAATCCGGCCTTTGCTTGGAATGATTAACGTTGGGCTTGAAACATTAGCAACTCATCCTGATATCGCTTCCGTTAAAATAAACATGAACAGAACTAAGACAAAAGTAATGTTTAACGATAAAATCTCCCTTCCCTAAGGCCAATAAGATTAGAGGGTGAGGCTGTAATTAAGATAATGAAGTTGAAGAAAGACCATGAAAGTGAAATCAAGCAACGCATAACGATAGTCTGGAAGTTATTTGGTATGGTCCTGAAGATGTTGACAAGCACGTTGTCAATGTGCTGAAAGTGTAAACTATACAATGACTGCATGATACCAGCTGATAATAATAATAATAATAATAATAATAATAATAATAATAATACCCCGGTTCGTGTACCCTTAATGGCTTTCCGGGAGGACACAGTCATTACCTAACTACTGTTTGCCAGAACCCCAACTAATGCTCCAGTAAAGACATCCAGAAAAAGCACAGCTACCATTGTGTGGCTTTTAACCAGAACAAGAGAAGGAAATGGTCAAGAGAGGACAACATATTAGTAATATGTTGCTACTTCAAAAGCAAACCTTTGATGCGATGTCATAGGGAATGCATGCTCAACTTATGGAGGGAAAAATCTGCCATAGAGGTATCAAGCCAGCGTTTGGCTGACCAAGTGAGACAAACTCTGAAAAACAAATGACCCTCAGAGACTGAACTTCAAGAGATAAATAAAGAAGGAAGAAAGTGGCTCACCCGAAGAAGAACCTCTCAGCACACACAACACAGTAAATGACAAAACTGAAAGAAACCCTCACAAAAACTAAACCCCTGAAGAAAGGCACACATCTGAGAGAGAGAGAGAGAGAGAGAGAGAGAGAGAGAGAGAGAGAGAGAGAGAATGAGAGAGAAAGAGAGAGACGAAGAAAAAACTTAGATATCAACTTCGAAAGAAATCATACGAGAAGAAAAAGCGACAATCCCAATTCTTAGAGACAAGGACAAAAAGAAACTAAGAGAAGTGACCGAATATGTCAACTGCGTCCTACAGCATATTAAAACCAACCGCCTATTGGAGCACAACAACCTAATCTAAGCTGGGTTGAAAATGGTGACACAACACAAGAAAAACACCAAATAAAAATGGGAGGGAAAAATTATCTGGAAGAGTAGATTAAAAAGACAGATTTCACAACTCCAGGGACTATGGGTCAAATACAAGATAACACATAAAAATATCCCTGCAGCAGTGGAAGAGATACATCAGAGAAAACTAGCTAAGGAGGCAAAGCCGAAGAGATACGGGCAAAGAACTGCCCAATACACACAGGACTGTACATTTCAAAACAACGAAAGAAAGTATTAACAAGTTCTAAACGGAGAAAGGAGACAAAATATAAAACCAGATGCCACAGAGACCAAGAACTACTGAAATAGCATATAGGGACACCCGAAAAGACACAACAAAACCTCGGAATGGTAAGAAAACATGAAAAGAGAACTCAAAGGCATAGAAAATGAAGAACCAATAGTCTAGAATGGAACCACAGTGAAACATATTCTCAGGAAAATAGCCAACTGGAGAGCACCAGGACCTGACGGCATCCATGGACATTGGTTCAAGGAATTCACCACACTGCATGACAGACTCACCCACCAACTCTAAAACTGCCTACATGAAGATAAAGTTCCAGAATGGATTATTACAGGCAGAACCACCCTCATCCAAAAAGACCCTGAAAAGAGGAACGCAGCAAGCAATTATAGACCAATCACGTGCTTACCACTCATGTGAAAAATCCTGACCGGACGAATAGCATAAAGAATGCACATATCCATGAAAGGAAGGGGGCTGTTGCCAGAGGAATAGAAAGGATGCAGAAGAGGAAGAAAGAGGGCGAATGACTTGCCCTACATCCACCAGGAGATCTTAAAAAAAGAAAGAAAAAGAAAGAAGAACATTGCAATAGGATGGGTAGACAATAAAAAAGCATATGGCATGATTCCACGCAGCTGAATACTCGAATGCCCCAGAATGTTCAAGATTAGTGAACCATTTATGAGACTCATCACCAACTCTATGAAAAACTGGTGAGTAAACTTGACAGCCATAGGAGAAAATTTAGCGGAGGTAAGTATAAAAAGGGGAATCTTCCAGGAAGACTTGCTGTCTCCACTTCTATTTTCTAACTATGATACCGCTCAACAGAATCCTGAAAAACAGCAAAGGATACCAATTCTCCCAACCAAGGGGAAAGTCAACCACCTAATGTACATAGACGACGTGAAATTATTTGCAAAAAACAGGGGAGAATACGAAACGCTGTTCAACAAAGTGAAAAATACAGTGATGACATTGGGATGGAGTTTGGAATAGAAAATTGTGCAATTATGGTAATGCACAAAGGAAGGCTCACATCAGCAGAAGGAATTGAACTCCCTGACAGCAGGAGGATTACAGTACCGATTGCACAAGACTGATACAAATACTAGGGAGTTCTCGAATGTGACACGATAAAACACAAAGAAATGAAGGAGAAAATAAAATATGAACACCTTAGGAGGATAAGGAAAATATTAGAGACTAAACTAAACAGCAGGAATCTAATAAAAGGAATGAATACATGGGCTGTATCGGTAGTAAGATACACCGGACCATTCCTTGGATGGACAAAGGGAGAACTCAAATCAATGGACCAGCGAACAAAGAAGCTTTTGACAATGCATAAAGCCTTACACCCGAGAGATGACACAGATAGACTCTACATGAAGAGAAAAGGCGGCGGAGGATTCATCAGCATAGAGGACCGTGTCTAGAGGGCAAAAGCAGATCTTGAAAAGTACTTGCAAACAAACAGTGAAGACATCATAAAGAGTGCCCGAAGTAGCGCAACCAAAGAGTAGAAAACAATGGAGCAGTTCAGCAAACAAGGAAAGAAAAATGGGAAAAGAAAAAAAAATATTCAGAGAATTGAAAAGACGGTTAAAGGATGTGGCAGACTAGAGATCATCGACATGGCTACCAAAAGGAAACCTGAAGAGAGAAACGGAATCGCTCATCATGCCAGCTCAAAACTATATCAAAACGAAAATCGGCAGAACAAAGATAGACAGTGAGTGCTGCCTGTGTGGTGAAAGAGATGAGATCATAAACCACATAACTGGTGAATGTAGTCAACTAGACCAGAAAGAGTATGAACACAGACACAATAGTGTAGCAACAGTGATACACTGGCAACTGAGTAAACGAATGGGATTTAACCATATGGATAAGTGGTAGCAGCACAAACTGGAGACTGACCTGGATAAAGGAAACCACAGATTACTTTGGGACTCTGACATCCAAACGGACCACCTCATCTAAGCGAGAAGACTGGGCCTGGTAATCATGGGCAGGAAGAAGAAAATCTGCCAAATAATAGTCGTGGCCGTGCCTGCAGACCACCGAGTGAAGGGGGAAGAGAGTGAAAAACTGGAGAAATACCAAGATCTGGCAAGAGAACTGAAGTAAGTGTGGAACATGGAAGTCAGGGCAATACCAGTAATAGAAGGCGCACTTGGAACTGTCCTGAAGACACCAAGGGCAAGATTGGAGGAACTTGGAATAAAAAGAAGGATTGAGACTGTACAGATCACAGCACAGCTAGAAACTGCGTTGATACTGAGGAAAGTGCTATAAATATAATATTTACGATCCAAACTGTTAGCAGTGGCCTTACAGAGGAGGAGGGAGAAATAACACCCAAATGGTGTTGGAATTATGAACCTAAGCACTGGTGTGGTAGGTGAAGCAGAGATGAGATATAGGCTGAAGACGTGAGGAGACTTATAGTTACTCAGCCTTCAGCAATGACCACCGGACAACTGGTGTGTAGCTGCAAACTACAGTATTGCTGTTGACTATGAGAGTGCGGAGAGGGGGGCTGGAGACTTGAGGAGACTTGTCGTCACTTAACCTCCAGTGATAACCACTAGGCAACTAGAGTGAAATTCATGATAGTAATAATGATAATAATAATTTTCATAATAGTAATAAAAGTAATTTTTCATAATAATTATAATGATTTTTCATATTATTATTATCATTATTATTATCATCATTATTAATGTTGTTATTATTATCATTATTATTATTAATGATAATAATAATGATGATAATAATAATGATAATGATAATAAAGTATAATGAAATATTGAGATATATAGCATAGATATACAAGAGGCAGACTTAAAAAAAACAATATATTAAAATAGATAGGTTTAAAAAGAATATTTTTGATTTCAATCGATTTCTGAAAGAGATAAGTGGAAAGAAAAATACTAGAGTGGGCTGACTTATAAATCTGTGGGAATATTTTTCATGGAAAGCATGGAATTTTCTTTATCATTATTCTGCAATATAAGTACTTTCAAAAGAATATGTCACCATTTTTCTAAGACTCGGGTTGTATAGTTTTCAGAATAGAACACCAAATGCTTATAGTATCAATTACTCGTTCATTGTTTAATTTTGACATGTTTTTAAGTATCAAGTGTGCTTGATAACATGCGTTTAAATAGACAGCCAAATTAGTTGGTTTTATGAAAAAAAGGGCTTTATATTACAAAATATCACAGCAAAAGGTTTCTCACGTTTTTTGTATCTGGTGTGCTCAATGACATATTAACAGTACATCTCAGTCTGACTACAGGAAATGTATAATCTTAAAGGTGTGGTGCAGAGGCATTTGGACCAACATCCTGCATATAGCCATGTGTCAGGCAGCATACTTATACCCCCCCCCCTTTTTAGGTGTTCTGCGTAGTGCTATGGTCAACGAGCTATGCAAGCAGTCCATTATCATTAAGTTAAATCCTCGCTGAGTGGCCCATACTCCCCCTTCCCCTTTCTTTCAGTTACATTCCATTTTTTCTATATCGAATTACTTTTGCCTCACAAAAGACCCATCCGATCAACCAGCCAAGTTGACTACCGGTTCTTCTCTCTTTTGCTTATCTGTGTGTGTGTGTGTCTGTCTGTCTGTCTATCTGTGTGTCTGTGTGTGTGTGAGCGTCCTGGTGCTCCAGCTACAACCACTAAACACTATCTGAAAACGATTCTTTTGGTTGTTGTTTTTCTTCAGGTCTCTAAGGTCATCATGGTGCAACAATGTCAAAATCTTGTTCTGGTATTTCGTAAATATTGTGAAATAAAATATCTTTTTTAAAATTAGAATAAAAAATTATATCATAATATTTCTTAGATAATTAGTTCTAGTGCAAGCTCGAGCAACGGATACTAATTTATGCAGATACGTCAACTTTCTTCCTGTTCTTTTTCTTTTCTGTTCCATTATTTCATTTTTCATTCTCTACCTGGAAAAGAAGAAGAAATCACTGTGGGTTGGACAGCTTTCGGGGGAGCAAGCCCAACCTTCAAGAACAAGAAAATACAATTAGTCCTAAGAAGTGTATACAACTAATTCATACCCCCGATAGTCTCGTACGGAGCTAAAAACATGGAACCTAACCAATGCATTAGCCCCCGATTGAGAAATATACAACGCGCGCATGAGAAAATCATGCTCAATATCACACGAAGAGATCACATGACAGCACAGATTATTAGCGAAAAAACATGAGACTAAAATATCATAGAAAGTATTAGAAAACTTAAATGGCAATGGAAAAGCCATATTACAAGGATATCAGACAGCCATTGGACATCATGACTAATGACGTGGATCCCTAGATATCCAATACAAAAATGAGATTGACAGAGAAGTTTTTAAAATCTACAGCAAGCTTTGTCTAAAAATCAAATTTTGAGTGGTCAAGTTGACATTGGTCTGATTTTGTAGGCATTTACCTGCACCAGTGAAACATCTTGAATATAGAGCCGTTTTCTTGGGATAAAAAGCTATTTTCAGGGTAAAAAAAAATGTTAAATCCATTCAAGGCACATTTCTATTATCATAAGATACTCCGGGCTCCCACAAGATTTTAGATGAAGGTAATAAAATGTAACATAATACAAGTCTTGTTAGTCTCTCACTAGGATCCATCACGGCTTACAAAAGTTTTTAACGGATCACTCAACTTTTGGATAGCATCAGAGAACTATACAAACTAATTAAAATCATATTTGCGTAAATCAAACGCATAGTTATTTCGGGAGTCTGGAAACGCTTGAAATATCTTCCCATATAAATTAAGGGTACCTACTTATTTGCTTTACACAATTTCGGCTTAGGTAAGCTTCCATAGGAACGTTTTACTTCCAGATAGCAGAAGAGACTTGTACCAAATAATTAATATCATTCTACTAATTGGCGGAAACTGTCGTAGAAAAATAGGGCAATTAGTGCCTGCATTAAAATAGTGCCACGAAAACAACCCATAATAACTCAGAAGCCTATTTTCATGACCATTTCCCCACCCTGCTAAACATACAGTGTCTGCCTTGCGCTAACGGAACAGTAATTCAAAGTATTGTGGGGATCATTAGAAGAATATCAGTAAATCTGAGAGTGGAGAAAAGGGGGAGAACTCAGTAAATTAGAGAAAATTAAATTTACGTCTAGATTCAGACACATAATTGTAATGTTAAATTTCCCTTGCAGTAATCAGAAGTGCAATTTTCATTTTAAAATATGGATTTCTTTATATATATATTTAATTTTAAACGGCTTATGATTTTGATAAATTAATGTGAAAGTTAGATTGGTAGAACGAAATGGATAATGTAAGGTTGCTAAATGTGGAAACACACACATGAATACATACACACACACATACATACATATATGCATGTATATATATATATATATATATATATATATATATGTATATATATATATATATACATACATATATATATATATATATATATATATATATATATATATATATATATATATATATATATATATATATTCATGATATTTTTTAGTAGTTTGTAAAATTACGAAAAACATGACATACAGTTCTCTGCTGTTCAAGATATTTAGTCACAGTGGTCAATTTGGGAATTGTGCCGTTTTCTTTATACATGTATATTTACATATATATATATATATATATATATATATATATATATATATATATATATATATATATATATATATATATACATAATTATATTTATATAAATGTTTAAATGATGCAAATTAGGGATACAATATTGTGTAATGTGATATAATAAAATGTTCAATGAGTGAGAGGTTCATTTCATAAAGAGTTCGATACATGTGTGTATGTGTTTTTTTGTCTGTATATATATATATATTTTTCGAAACCTTTACATCTTTAAACACCTGATTAATAAAATGAAACTTCACATCATTTTAGTCACTTATTTAGTTATATCTGCAACTCTAATTTATGTGTATTTCTTTCTTGTTGGAATCATTTGTTATTTACCATGTGATCTTTTCGTGGAATTGAAATAAAAACAATTAGGTTTACAGGATTTCCAGCAATGTTCATGTATCACCCCTCCTGTTATGATTTTTATGTTTAGCATTAATCATTACGTATCGTTATATATATATATATATACATATATATATATACATATATATATATATATATATATATATATATATATATATATATATATATATATATATATATAGTACTGTCATAAATTTTTGAACAAACAGCTATTTTGTTTGTCTTTTTTCGGGGGGGGAGGTTCTGCACGTTAAAAATATCAGCATTTAACTCAGGAATCTCGAAAAAGACCATAAGAATAGAGGGGTACAAAGATGTTAAGGGATGCATTTACCTTGAAAGTTGAAGAAATTATATCATTATATGTCATTTTCTCTAGGTTTAGAAAAGAGTTTTTTTTAATCGCCCCGGAATTCGCTTTCAACAAGAGATCAGTTTAAAAATTAATTTCATACTAAATCAGTTCGAGCTGGAATTCGGTAAGACTAACGCTTGATTTCTGAGAATTCGAAATTTTTTAATGATCACTCCCCACCAACAAGTAAGAGAAATGGCTAATTCCTTGATGTCCCCTCTTTCCCATTTTTCAACTGATCGTTCCAAACTCAACATGCTGTTAAAATACACGGATTGCATGACAGTTTTTATTGGGTGACTACCCAGATCTATTTATATATTTGTCAAAACCTTTTTTCCTCTATACAGATAATTGTCTGCATATTCTCGATAATTCTCCGTATCAAAACTTCCATTAACCGCTCAAAGTTCAGATAAGACATTTACCTACGGTTCCTCTAGCGAATACAGCTACCAACTGAGTGCCTCGCCGTCTAAATCAATGCCACGAAAATATCTGAACAAATTGAAGCTTAAAAAAAACGTGTCACAAACTTTCAACGGTTTCTTAAAAGGTTCTCTCACGACAATTGTCCATAATTTTCCATTCCATGAAAATAATTTGCCTTTTTTTCCCGGGGCTATGGAGAGAGAGACATCACTGTTGGACCCCTACTGAGTATTTGGTCAACTATTAGAAATTTCGAAGACGCTGTGGCTGGCTTTTATTAAAGCCCTCTTCGACAAAATCGTTCCTGTTTTAGATACCATCAACCAAAACAATTAAGATAGATTTCTTCAGGTATCAAGTAGGTCTAGCTGTTTCCAGTATATCTGGTTGGTTATGTATGTATCATGCCTACGAGCTGCACTATTGAAGCTAGAGGGCTGAAAATTTTAGCATTTACTCTTTAATAGAGCTTTATTTTTCTTTTCAAATCCCCGTATCCACAGGAACAAATTTCCTTTGCGGGTTCCTATTTACAATATGATGAAGAAATCCTTGGACATAAATAAAGACATGACCCTGGACTACACAAAAACGCAGCATTTATTTTATTTTATCATGTTGTGAAAAAAAAAATCGTCGGATATATATATATATATATATATATATATATATATATATATATATATACACACACACACACACACATATATACATATGTGTGTGTGTGTATATGTTTATATATATATATATATATATATGTATATATATATATATATATGTATGTATATGTAATGCAAATTAAGAGTGCAATATAATATAATATGATATAAAATATTCGATGTGATGTTTTTATTTTATAAAGTACTCGATACATTCAACATTAAACATCAAGTAAATTTAGAATAGAGCTTATATATATATATATATATATATATATATATATATATATATATATGTATATATATATATATATATATATATATATATATATATATGTATATATATATATATATATATGTATATATATATATATATATATATATATATATATATATATATATATATATATATATATATAATCATCGCACTCATATAAGGAGAATGTACAATATTCTTTTATGTATGATTTATATGATAACACTAATTACGAGATTATAGGCAACATTATATACTCTAATACTTATAATCATTGCAAATCATATAAGTAAAATGTTCAGTATTCCTACTTAAAAGGCTTTTATAATGACAATAATTACGAGAATGTAGGTTACATTATTTTCTTTCTCGGCTTCAAGTTTCCTTACGTAAGGACCAAAATAGTCGGCATTTATCTGGAAAATTTCTTCATATATAGTTATTGATCACTCCACTTTGAGAAAATATTCATCTTTTCCCTTTCTTTTTTCTCCAATGTTTTAATCCAAACAAGATCAGTAATTATTCACAGACGTACAAATAAGAACAAATGTGGAATAAATAACATTTAAAAAGACATCACAGATTAGCTCAGAGCCAGATTGCCTGGCCCAGTTTATTGATAACCAAACGTGCTACCAGAACATGTTGATTACGTGACGATTTCTATTGAGTGACTAACTAGACCCGTCCTCCATTTTCCCTCTTTATCCCTTTCAATCTTTGTTGCCTGTTGATGTTTTCGTCTAAATGCTATACAAACATGGATCGGTTTCACATACAAAGATCCTCCTACTCCCTCAGTGAATTACCTAACTTTCGTCTCTCCCTTCTCCCTTCTCCCTTCCCAAGCTCTTACTAAACGACCTAATTTGGATTTTCGCCATCTTTCTTCAAACTTCTTAAAAACGTTTTGAACCCCGGCGCGATTTTGATACCCTAAAGTGAAAAAAGTCTCTCTCTTGCCATTTTGACCTGTAAGAATACAAAAATAACTCTCCTGCCTATTTAGGCATCTAAAAGTTAAAAAATGAAAGACACTGTTCACTTCATCCCCTTTGATTTCGACCCCTGAAAGAAGAAAAAAATCACACACACACTGATTTTGACCCTTGAAAGTGAGAGAAATCTCCCTCTTCTCTTTGATTCCAAAAAGTTGAGAAAAAAAACTTGGATTTCGAACTTTGAAAATGGAGGAAAAAATCTTCCCCACCCCCGATATTGACCCCGAAAAATGAAATATATCTGCACCCTCAAGTTTGACCCATGAAAGTAAAGAAAAAACCATCGGTTTCGACCACTAAAAGTGGGGAAAATATCACCTCGATTTTAACCCCTAAAAGTGAGAATATTCCTCTTCTGTATTGACCTTTTAAAGTCATCCCCCGTTTTAGAGCTAAAAAGTTGAAAACGATTCCCCCCTGTTTTACCTCTCGGAATTATTTTTCAACTTGGGACTTACATAAGTCAGACATAAACTTATCCCTCTATTTAATTCCTAAAATTGGAAAAAAACGATTCCCCTGGAATTTCGTCCTCTAGTGGTAAAATGATCTTTTTTTTTTTTTACATTTTTGTGTCAAATGTCCCATTTTGACCATCAAAAGTAAAGAGAAATACTTTTGATTTTGACCCTTCAAAAGTGGACAAAAATCGTCTTTTCGATTCTGACCACTAAAAAGAAAGAAAAAATTGCCCCCTCAACTTTGTTCCCTAAAAGTAAAAAAAAGGTCCTTTTTTATTTTGACCCCTAAAAAGAAAGAAAAAACCCTTCCATTTTGACCCTAAAAATCGGAAGAAAAACTTACCTCACAATTTCGACTCCTAAACAGGGGAGAAAGAAGGAATTTCCCCACTATTTTTACCCCAAATAATGAAATAAAAAGAATTTTCCATTAATTTTAGAAAAAAGGGATGGAGAAAATAATTCCCCTCGATTTTGACCAGTATAAGTGGGCAATAGTTGTAAGAATAATTTTTTATGTATACGTTTTACTGATGAAATGATTAGCCCTGATGATTGGTCATCTGAACTTATCATTAAAAGAGATAATTGATTTAAATTTATCATTATTAGTGACACCAGCTGAATTATTGATGACACGGAAGAATGTTATATCTGTCCATCTATCTATTCCCCCTCTTTTTTCTTAAATTTCCGTATTTCCTTCATTTCTTTTCTGTTTTCTTTCCTCGATCTCTTTCTTTTTCTCCTGGCCACTTTCTTCCACTCCCTTTTCCTTTTTCCTCGATTTTGACTTCTAAAAGTGGGGAAAAAAACTCGAAATAGAGACAAAGAAAAAAATAGAGAAAAAAAATCTGTTTCCCCGATTTCGACCCTTGGAAAAGAAAAGAAAAAAGAAATTTCCCTTAGATTTCGACCCTTAAATGTAAAAAAAACGCAACTTTCTGATTGATTTCATTCTAAAAGGGAAAACTAATTGTTCCTTACATGTAATGGACATCTGATCTTCTGGAATTTGTATCTTAAAAAAATGTATCTTCATCAAACTACATCAAAATAAGCACCAAAACATTACTATTCAAAGTATCCATGTATAACCAATGGGCATCGTGATAAGAGATATGTTAAATAAATGTTTTGCTTCTTTCTGAATAACGTTCATCATATTTTCTGGGGATTGAGTTGAGAAAAGAAAATTATTCCATTATGTCATCAAAAAGTATGAATAATCATATAAATATACCCCTAATTTGAAACCCCCTAAAAGCATATTTTAGAGGGAGGTTTTCCAAAGCTAATTCGCTAAAAAACTCTTCTTGGGGATCAAATCCGTACCCACGGAAAATTTCATGGATTTATATCAAGTAGTTTTTGTAGTAAACGAGCACATACATACATACATACATACATACATACATACATACATACATACATACATACATACAGACAGACAGACAGACAGACAGACAGGCAGACAGACAGATGGTCTTTTGGCGATGATAATAATATGAAAAATAATAAGAACAGAAAAAATCAAAGAAAAAACATTTTATAGTAAGCCAGACGCTATTCTTCAAGCTCCCTGCAATGCAATTTCCTATTATCCACGTCTATAAAATGCAACGTGTACCAATATATTTTATATACGCTGTCATTTTTTACACCACGGGTAAACTAGTTTTCTTATATTCAATAGAAATATATAAAAGTAAAAACAGCGGAAAAGATGAATAATGATGTAGAAATAAGGTAAAAGTAATCGAAAAAAGAAATCTACCCGTCACGCACGATAAAACTAACTCTCGTGACTAATTCTTTAATTATTCCTTCTCCTCTGGTTTTACCTTCAGCTTCCAGATATTAAATGGTTTTACAATTCACGGAATTCCAATGTTTAATATGTCAGATAAGACAGGGAATTTACGTGCTTGGTCTAATGCGAAAACCAAGTCGTAAAAAAATTGATATTTTTTCCCGAAGAATTCGGAAAAGAACATCATCTTATGTAAAAAAAATAATAGTGCAAGTATGAAAAAATTGAATAATAACTTTGGTAAGATTCAGAAACTCTGGGATAAAAAATGAATTGTTACAGCTACTTGGGGAGTTACCACTCGGAATATATAGAATAATTTAGGGAAAAAATGTGCTTGATAAATTTTTGTCTGTACTGATAACCTTGTTTCGAATCACCTTAGTCTCACAAATAGCCTGACCAACCAGCCAAGTGGACTACAAATTCTTCTCTCTTTGTCCGTACGTGCACATGTGTGAGGGGCTTTTTTGAGGCTACAACATTGAACCATCTAAAAACTGTTTAGGGGTTGATTTTTTTTCTTTCAAAAAACTGCTTTTTCAGTCTCTGGTCATTTTGAATCAATAATGTCGAAATCTTTTGCAAGTATTTTCTGAAAATAATTTTAATTAAATTTTTTAGATCTTTAGTCCTGGTACACGTATGAACAGCGTGGTTCATTTATGCGAGGTACGAATATTTTTTATTGAGTTTCGTACATTTTGATTAATACCTATTTTAGTGATTACGTATTTCAGTTGGTAATTGTAAAGTTAGATGCCCATAGAGGCTTTCCTATTTAATGAATAATAATTATCGATGCGAATATTATTTTAGCTGTTGTCTTAATCATAACTGTACTGGGACCGTCAAATATACGACGTTTAGTGAACAGAGAGTAGATTGACGACCTGAGTTAATTACAATAGTTTGTGATAAAAGCGACTCAAAAGTTGAGATGAAATTTTTAAAAAAGTAATAATAGTTCACAATACTTGATCTTATATATATTATATATATATATATATATATATATATATATATATATATATATATATATATATATATATATATATATATAAATGAATAATGAAATACTAACAATAAACTATGAAGATGAAAATACTTCCTTCCAGTTTCAGTGTACTAGACGTTTACGCAAACAAATCTAAAATTCGTAAAATTTCAAAAACCTTAAAAATTCTTATAAACGTATGTCCATCTTATCTATTGAATAGACGTAATTATTTATTGGTTGATTTATTTTTTGATGAATTATTGGATTATTGAGAAAAGATAGAATTGTTTCACAAAACAAAGAAGGAAAACCTTGACGGAAGTAGCTTCTGAATTCGCTGCTCCAAAGTGTTTCCTGTTTTAGGGTCAATGTGTTGGTTGTTATTGCGTTGTCAAGCTACACAACCAAAGGGGCCAAATCGATTCGCTAATATCGCCTCGCTTTCGGTATGCATTTATTGATCCATTCGATTTCCGGTTTCCATTGATGGAGATCTCTGGAATGAATACCAATATGGAAGCTGTAGCTTTTTCTTCAGATTTGCAAGCCGATGAATAAAATGAAAACTTGAAAAATAACCTGCAAAATAAGGCCCTTTCCAAGACAAAATTCAGATATTCATAAGAATTCAGTACGAGTTCACGAAGTATTGCAATTCTTATCAGCATTGTTTTTTTGAAAATGTCAATACAGGTCTCTTCAGTTTTTAAGTTAGTCTGACTGGCTAGCTATGTATCTACACGGGTACAGGGTGCAGTAGTTGAGCAATGATACTGAAAATTTAAGCATTTACATCTTATTATGTTATCGAAAAAAATACTTTTTTTTTTTAAATTTCCTACCAAATAGTTTTTAGTGTGTGTACGTGTATGTGGTTGCAGATGGTCAATTTCAAATGTAATCTTATGCTAAATTGGTCCCTTAGATTATATCCAGCTGCATACGTTTATCATTTTAAAAATTCTGATTCTTTGGTGATCACTATCTAGCATGACATGAAAACGAAAATAAAATGATTATTTAAATTGGGAAGGAGGGATCCATCTTATCGTCACTACAAAAAGAAAGAAAACGTCAGTTTGGCACTCAATTAAACAAATTAACCAACACAAAAATTAAAGCTTTAGTTTGGTGCACAATTAAATAAATTAACCGACATAATAATTAACCTATTCATCGTAATAATAATTTGATCATTTACGTAAATATTGAGCGATTTGAAAATCAAAAAATTACAAAATATATATGATTTTCATACTTATTCATTTTTTCTCATTCATGTATATATAATAATTAAATAGTTGTGTCATTCACAGACAGCTGTTTCGTTGTATTACAACTCTTCAGAGTGCCTATAGACTATCCATTTACTTATCCAGTACCACGAAGTAGGATCGAAACCTTCGCTTCTTACCTTTGACCTACGCAGAACTGGACGGTCAGTAAGATTGAATTCAGGCGATATATTCACTCGTGCATAAATTCCCAATCCACCCGAGTGCTCTATTCCTAAGTTGGAATAGCATTGCATAAGTTGATAATGAACGAGTTACCTCACTTGAAGAGTGCTGAACCCTGAATAAGGCAGTGTTGATAATAATAATAATATTAATAATAATAATAATATATATATTATCATTATTATTATTATCATTATTATTAACACTCCCTTATGCACTCCCTTGAGCACTCTTCACTCTTCACTCCCGAGTCTGTCTCACTCTCTACAGTACATATATATATATATATATATATATATATATATATATATGTATGCATATATAATCAGTCACTATTAACAAACTGCTAGACTATGGCCTTCCAAACTCCTTCCATGACGAACGTGATTGTGCTAATCCCTGCAGTGTCTTATCAGCCAACCCCTCTATCTTGTGTCCGCATCTTATGTCTGTTTCTTCTTTCGCTACTGCGTTTCCTGTCCCACTTTCAGCAATCGGTTCGCCTTTTGCTTCATCTTTTGTTCCTTCTCCTTGCTATGTGGCCTGTCCATCTCCTGTTTGTTGGTTAATTACTTGTAAGAAATCCATCACCTTCGTCTTTTCCAGGATCTATATTAGTAACATTGCTCTTTTCATTGCTTTCTGCACTTGAGTGTTTTTTACAATTCAGATATACCCCCTTTTAAAAAAAGGTGTAAAGCATTGAAGTTATCAACTCAGTAAGGGAAGAAAAAAATTTGTATGACAAGGCCATTAGGATCAATGTAGGTGGTTTTCAAATAGAGCGAAATCTCCGGGGGATTTGAAAAATCTTTGCGGGGGATTTTAGCCTATTTCAAAATGTTTTAAAATGAGCTTTGAGTGTTTGTTTGATTCGCCATGTCCTTCACTGACCCATTTCCCATAATGCAATCGGCCATAGTGGAATACATTGATAACAGTCGAGCAGGAAAAGGGAGACGAGTTACACAAATGGGATATTGCTGTTGCCATAGAGACTACTTCAGCTTCAGCTTCGGACGCTGACAAGTCGCAAGGATGAATCTTCGATATTGGGGATGGATCACACTGAAAATTTTGATCAGGGAGGATTTGGTCAAAAAAGATCGAGAAAAACTGATCAAAGAACTCAGTTTTTAAATCAAATTATATCAGGGTCTTGTTTGTATAGAAAATATAAGGGGAACCGGGACACAGTGGATCAGAGATAGGATAGTAGGTTGACACTAATATTATTCATATATTTGGGTATAAAGAAGAAAGATCAACTCTGTTGGAAGGGATATCGGTTACCTGAGGAAGAGAGTAAGACTTCGAGTTGGCAGCTGGCATGCATAGATAACAGAAAGCTATAGTTCGGTTTATTTGGAAATCAAATAGCCCAAGTTCTCCCCCTAGGTTCCTTGGGTATGCTCCCGATATTTGAGTCAAATTTAGTTGAACCACGTCAATGTTTGATTAATGTTTGAGGGAGTAGCATTAACACAAACAGAGCCAGTTATTTTATATAAATATATGAGAGAATGTATTTATGTATATTGAATGGGAATCAAGGGTTTAGTATCATAGTTACACTGTAAACAGAATTACCCTCTAAAAAATATAAGATTTATATTCTAGAATCCTTTTTCTTAGGGACATTCCCTCAAGTCCGTTCAATATACGAGCCAGATTTGTGCACCAATTTTTATGGTGTTGGGGCCCAAAAGTAGCCAGTTGTTTTATTATAAGTAACACCATGCTACGTGATTTTTGCTCCTGGGTAGTGAGTGTTATTTTCTAATTGCTATGATTCCCTTCCCAGTTTGCTTTTGTGACCTACACAGTGAAATTCATGAATTGTTGTTTTCTTATTCAATGCGATTAAAAATGTCCAAATGTACATGCTGTCCAATTGAAAATAGATAGATTTATAAATATCACTGTCTTAGTCACAAAAGAGAGTAGTTGAGATTTTCTTTGCTCTTTAGACATAATCTATTAAAAATAACTCTTATTACCCAGGAATGAAAAAAAGTTTTTTTTTAAAAGTTGTTCCCTGTAATAGAATAGAATAATAAAATCTATACAGATATATTGAATGGAGAATGGGGGTTGAGTTTTGCATGATAGTTACATGTAAATAGAACCTCCTTTCTAAAATCTATGGACAGATTTTCCGAAAATACAAACAGTTCAGATTCTTTCCCTAGGTCAACTAATCATGTCTTACACATTTGTTTGAGCTGCGTGACAGTTTTAGCAATGGTTAATGTGGGAACAGCCAGACAACCATTATTAGTCGTTTCATATAAATAGAAGTTAGAAAAAAATCATCATAAAAATCTCACCAACATTTGTTAGCAAAAGTTAGCCATCCTAAAGGAAGCACAATATCACCTTCACACAGTTCCAAACGCAATTTGAGAAGAGGAAAAAATAAATTTACCAAAATAAAATTAGAATGCTCTTTTAGTTTTCCTAATGAACTATTTGAAATTACTTGACAGGATCTATTTTAATTAAAATAATTGAAGAACTTTGCTTGCAGATGTGATCCACTCATACCTTTGAGAAAGATAACATCTCTAAAAAGAACAAACGCTGTGATTGCAGTTGGGGCAAGAGATCATTCTAAAACAATCTTAATTTGACCTTATATAGCACGATTAGAAAATGTGTCGTGCCTCTATAATGAAAGTAAGGGTATTTCTGTTTATCGGTGTTTGTTTTAAACCAAGTCCATCAGCTTGCACACTGTACGAAAATGCACAAGTAGGCGATTTTTTCACTAAAAAAGTTGGTGGATGAATTGACTTCAGAAAAGGAAGTAGTAACCGTTCTGTGGTATTTTCATTTACAAAAATATAACAATAGTTCCATATGATCCCCTGTGCACACACATGCATGCATACACACATGTGCGTGCTTATATTCACATGTGCGTGCACAGAACACACACACACACACACACACACACACATATATATATATATATATATATATATATATATATATATATATATATATATATATATATATATGATAAAGCATAAGCCTCTACTCCGGAAATCTGCACCTTGACTGATTTGGAACCCAACTAAAGAGGTGTACAATACTGAACGTCAGAGAGAAGGTTGAAACGTTATAAATATCCGGTTCAAATTGCTGCTAAAGCTTAATCCTGACCTACATTACAAACTTAGTTTCTATTGAGCCAAAAACAAAAGAGATGTAACTTTTTTCTCCTTTCAGGCTTCCGTATTGTCTAACTGGGTTTTTGGTGGAGACAAACAATTTGTTCCACTCAGAATTTGACATCGTTATTGCAGTAACGACTTTTTGTTTAAGGAATGCTTAACAAAATATCAATTTGAATTTTTCCCCGAATCCCTGGCTATTTTTGTTCATTCAAGCGCTCAGGCAGTAACATATTTCTTTTTAGTTTCCCCGATGTTGGTTCGTATGGAGGGTGGGGATGAATCTTTTTGCTGATATTGGGCGGACTTATTAAGTATTTCAGATGTTCATTCTCTCACTTGTTCCTCCATCGATCATTTGGCATGCATAAATACATACGCTCTCTCTCTCTGTTTCACATACAAGCATACACACACACAAAACACACGCATACATGCACACACGTACAGATATATGCATAAAGTCTAGAAAGCTTCACTTTAGACGCATTAGAAATTCATATCTCTATCTCGCGCACACACACATATATATATGCATATATCTATATATGTATATATATTTAAAGTTTAGAAAGCTTAACAGCTTCAGACACATTGAAAATACATACTCTCACACAAACACATGCACACACACACACATATATATATATACATATATATATATATATATATATATATGTATAAAGTCTAAAAAGCTTAATAGCCTCAGACACATTAAAAACATTCAAAGAAACATTCCAGTTTTCTTTCGTGTCAGTTCTGTCACTTTTTTCAAATAGCTGTCAATGCAATTTATGTATCTATCTCGAGTTTTCCCCCCTTTTTTACATATTCTTTGTTATAATGGTACAGTATATGATTTTTCTCTTTTTAGGATCATTTGTTATTTACAATGTAACCGTTTTGGAGATTTAGGAAGCAGAACAGTCATATTAATATGACACCCCAACAGTGTTGATCAAACACCACCTTCCTTCCAGCTATGATTTTAATATATAGCTTATGTCATATTGCAATGTTATTTTATATACAGTACTATTATAGTGCATTGTATATGGATGTCATTTCATACTACACATCACTGAATTATTCAGAGCAGGACTTCCTGACAAGGATTACTTAAAAGCATATTTAACGATGAGTGACCAGTAAGCTCAACAACAGACGTGACTACCTGTTCGCGTCACTTCTATTGAATGTTCACCCATGTGAATATTGAATCTACTGTGTCGATTTTAATCTCAGACTGCATGCAAGCGAGCATGATATCATCTCCAAGAATATTTTTTCGAGTTGATTCTGTATCAACTTATTCAATGGGATATATTAGCATATGCCCGTAAAATGACAGGATTATTTATGTATAGATCGACACTAGGACCATAAAGCTTATTTGACTAGTCATTTATTTTCAATCATTCAATCCTAATTTCAAGTTTTTTTTCTGATATATATATATATATATATATATATATATATATATATATATATATATATATATATATATATATGATTTGGACAGAGGTTATAACTGGCTAAGGTGAAGTTTTTCCTATGGGTCTGGGTGATTTTGAAGCTTCCATTATTGAATGATTCTTAGATGTGGGTGTGAGGATATTAATGGTAGGAGTTTTGTGTATTAGGGTTCTGTGTGATGAGGGGTTGTTCAGTTTAGTGTTTAATCCATTAGGATATAGGGTTTTAAGTTTGTTGATCCACATGTCTTCGTGTTTCTCTAGAACTTTAGTTATGTCAATTGGGGTAGTTTTTTTCTATTTTTTCTATGATGGTAAAGCTAGCGTCAGTGGCAAAATTGTGGTCAGGTGTGCAAAAGTGTAGTTCTACGGGAAGTGGGCTACGATTGTTCTCTTACTTGATCCTATGTCTATAATTGTTGAGTCTAATATTGAATTGCCACTCGGACTTGCCTATGTACTGTAACTTACATCTATTGCACTCTAGAAGGTATATAATGTTCTTACTGCGGCAGTTGTTATTGTGATATATGTGGTAACTCTCTTTTGTGGTAATGCCTGTGAATGTGTTGGTGTACTTGAGGTGGTTGCAACATAGACTGTTTTTTATGTTGCAAAGTGTGCAGAATTTAATTGTTCTAGGTGTATTTTTGTGTACGACTTTATTGTTAACGATATTATTGCTACTAATCATGTCTCTGATGTTTTTGGGTCTGCGGTAGGAGATAACACATGGGTCTGTGAATGTTTCTCTTAGATCTGTTTTGATCGTGAGAATGTTCCGTCTATTATTGATGATGTGTGCCAAGGGTGGGAGTGTGTTGTTGAAGGTTGTTATAAGGGGTATGCGGTTGGGTTTGTTATTGTGGGACAGCATATATATATATATGAGTTGTGCGTCTTTGATATGATTTGGAAACCAATCAGAGTGTGCACAGGGTTACTGCATAGAAGTTAAGAGATACCCCTAGCTGTTATTCAGTTGGCAATGAGTCGCCATTGAAAGAGATTGGATATAGGAATTCACCGAGCTTACTGATTGGCTTCCCTCCAACCTCTAGCACTTTCCCAAAGAGATTTCAGACAGAGGTTGAGATTAAGGAGAAAGTGACAATGTAGCTTATGGCTACCCAGGAAGAGGATTTTTCAGACTGCAAAAAAGAACCGTACGCCAGGATGAATGTATAAGGTTCCAAGAGGAACACTCTGAAAAGACTGGGGCGTCATGATCCTAGGTAGGCTATTTTCCCGTTGGTATCAAATGGTCGGAAACTTTCCATGCGGACCTAATGTATTTATACTTACGTGTGATTTTGCGTGTGGGCGTATTTACCATAAAGCTGTTAAAGAGTTTTGAAATTCTTTATATCTTGTGTATATCACCATGATGACCCAATCGACCCGTCATCTCATATCACTCTTCGCATTGCCGTCCGTAGATTATTTCTACCGAGAATAAAAGGTGTCGAATTTCAACGTACTCCTCCGAGCTCGTCATTGTGGTCGGGTGTATTGGCGTCTCCACTCGAGACTTGGTCACACTTGAAAGATGAACTACAACGTTGGCCATTGTACATGGACAAATCGTTTGCTTAAGATTATTGTTCCTCTACATAACATAAGTGAGAGAATTACTTCTCATGACGTTCGAAACATACACAAGTTTTCTTAAAGAGGCCTGGTAACAATCTCTTTTATTTAATGAGAACATATATATATATATATATATATATATATATATATATATTTATATATATATATATATATATATATATATATATATATATATATATATATATATATATATATATATATATCAGCTCGGCTCGTTTTGTGCTGTTTATTTAACAGCTGTATGATAGTAATCTGAGATTTGCAAAGAAAAAAACTGGTCTGGGTAGTCACTCAATAGAAACTGTCACATAGCCAACATCTTTTGGCAGCTTGCTGTGTTGGGGTGATCAATTAAAAATGGAAAGAGGGGTGATCAATGAATAAGTTACGTTTCTTGTATTTTGTAACTATTTCATCATGCCTCTGTGTCTATTGATGCGAGCAACCAATACTTACTCAGGCTTTTAATATGTCAGTGATGTTAATATCTATTTATACAGGTCTAGTTTGTCACTCAGTAGAAACTATCGAAGGACCAGCATGCCGTCTTAGGAGTGATTAATTGGGAAAAAATGGGGAAAGGTGAGATCAACGGATTATTTACTCCTCTCACCTTTTGTTGGGCGGTGATCTCTAAAACAGTCTGAATTTTAAAAAGAAAAAACAAGTGTGAATGCTGCTGGACACAAACCAGTGATTATTTTAGCATGAATCAACATTTCAAATTAAACTCCTATCAAAAACTTTGGGGGGGGGGATTTTGAAAAAGAAAAAAAATGTTGTTTTTTAATATAATAAGGAATGAATGTTGAAAGTGTCAGTCCTTTAAATCCATTGGTGTGACATGTACACATGATTAATAGTCAGCCTGACCAAATCACTCTGGTTTCAAGCGATCAGAGTGTAGTATCTTTTCACAGTGCACGCTTTTGTTTTGCACCGTTGCAATATAAGGCCAATAACACATTACTAGAGTTCAGCATTGCGAAGCACAAGAGACCTACGATTCGTCCTGTGGCCTTGAAAAGTTACTCAGCTGAGTCTCGGGGGGAGTAGTGCACCCTGGGGCAGTACCATTCCATCGCACTGAAAGGGATACGTCGCACTTCCCCTGACGCCTTCACAACATTAGTTTCCGGGACTGGAGCAATTTTTGCAGATCTCCTGTAACTGGGACCCCCACATTGAAAACAACCTTGTGTCACATCTCGCTCTTGTGGGAAAGCGAGTAAATACGGCCAGCCTGTCCCAGTCAAAATCTGAAGAAACCTATGGTGAGAGTTTGTTGGAAAGTTTCTGGTAAAAGGAAAAAGGACATACAATCAATTATTAATAACTACGGTAGCCCCTATTGTGTATCGAATAGACCGATTTATGTCTTTTTATTATGTCATATTTCCCAATATTCGTTTTACTAATATTTACATTGTTATTACGAAGATAGGAAACATTTCCCTAGTTGTAAGGCTTGCGCTATGTAATCACCTTAACTATTTCACACGCGTTTAGCCGTGGGCTTCACAGAGCCAAGTTTGGTAAAGATCTAGACATACGTCAATGTATATCTCTGAGGCGCTAGTGGTGCATTACGACTATACACAGCTATTTAATCGCCCTCCCATAAATACCTAACTTTCATATAACAGTATTTTCGTCTGAAAGTATTTTATAAATTTCCAGATGGATTACTTACCGTATGTGAATTATTTGCTGGGGCGTAACCCACGTTTCCGTTTGATAACAATTTTTATGTTGGTTTTTGTTTGTCATGCTCTAATAACTTCGACTTCGTTTTCTTTACACCTTTTTTTCATGGAAGAACGTTACGAAAAAAGTCCGTTCAAAACTTGCATAAAAAATTTTGACAGCATCTGACAGCAATCGTCAATATTTGTTTCTCTAATATAACTATTCCTTTCTGATTAACCTTTCGGGTATTTATCTATATCCAGACTTGATGCGAAAAAAAAAATATTATAACGTAGAAAAAAAAAACAAGGAAAAAAGAGCGTTCCTAACAGAGAAAGTAAGCAGCCAATCTCTTATTAATCACTTTTGCCTGGTGTCACCTAATTCCTTAGAAATGTTGCTATGAGATTCTAAATTATGTCTTGAGAAGAACATTCTGCCATTTTGAGAATTCACATCGAATTTAAAACCAGAGATAACTTTATTTTCTTATTAATTGAGAAAGGCAATGAACGGAAGGCTCTAAGCTATGGGATTTGCAATACGCGTAAAACATACCATAGTTAACAGATTTAATAGTATCTAGTCACGGTCGAAATGGTGTTGAGATTTGTCACTTCACTGAGTTGAAAAATGGTGAGTAAAACTGATACTGAGCACGTACCATAGCATTGTATGTTTAATCTGATAAGATCGAATTCATTACTTCTGTCAACAAAGTTTAAGAGAAGTATTTGTTTTTGGTCTCGTCTGTTTGTTCAATCGTCTGGTCGTCTCGTTACGTAATATGTGCATGTGAGGCACATGGTCAGTAAATTTAAGAGCGTTGTTGTAAATTGAAAACATGTGTGCACGCGCCTATGATAAAAATGACTCTGTGTGTGTGTGTGTGTATTAAAAGTGACACTCAGATGGATCAATAAACTTTGGATATATGTGAACGTTTGTCAGAGTGAAAACATCTACGTAAGAAATTAGAGAGCAAAAAATAGGATAAGTACTTAGAGAGAGATAGGGAAAGATTTCAGAGTAACAAGTTTGGGTGTATAGCAGATCACCTCTTGCCCTACGGGCCGGTAGATATGTTTGAGTATCTCATAAAAAGAGCCAACCATAATTGAATTTTGCACATCGCCAGTGTAAGAACCAGTACGGAAATTGTTTTATTTTAGACGCAGGAATCTTCCAGCGCTGTTTCATCTGTTCACACCACCAAGGGAGAGGTATGAAATAAAACAAAGATTCTTTTCATAATCAAACTCCTTGTTCTTAATATTGAACCAGTTACATCCCTCAACAGACGCAGCGTTTTTCTTTTAGCAGATTCGTTATCATTTTCCCTAGCAAATGGGTCTGAACATAAATGGATTCGAACGGAAAAGTCCTTCGCCATTGTCCCCAAGCCGGTTATCTAACATGGAGGAAATGTTGCAGGCTGCCATTATCCTACATGGTATTAATGGATGCCATTTGACACAGGTTCGAAAATATTTTCGATTTATTGATTAATGAACCTGGTTTATTTCAACTCGATGGGAAGAGAACAGAACGGGGAAAGTTTTTTTTTTCTTTCAAATAGAAAAGCTGAAAATTATGGCTACGAAATTATGTATTCAAAAAAGCCATACAGAGAAAGAATTTAAAACAAAAGCGAAACTTGAAGTTACAATGAAACTGGAAAAAATTGAAAAAATGCATCTAAAATGAAAACTGTAAGAACCAAAAAAAAAAAAGAAAAAAGAATTGTAAACAACAAAAAGACTATTGTTTTTTTTTTCAACCTTTTTCTGTGTACATTACCCGTGATTTGGACTTGAGACGTAAACGATAAGTGCTAAGACTGTAAATGACAATTCGTAACGATTGGTGATTTAGCATCTCTTTTAGTCTGAATGAATCTTTATTCATGGATAGATGTTGTCCAGTGAGACCCCAATTTGGCCTTCGTTGGGTATCTTATAAATACGTGTTTTTGAACTTAAATATTTTTTTCTTTTTACATCCAAACAAGCTGATACAACAACACTTTGCAAAAAGAGATGTATAAACGTACATTTATTTTTTAATACCAAGACTTATAAAAGAATGCGTTGGTTTTTCGTGGAAAGTCGAAGAAAAGATTGACCACCCGTCCCGACGGGTATACCAATCATCATTGGATTCACCTGTGGATTCATAGGTTTTATGTGAAGTCAGAACATGGTATAAATGAGATGAAACTAAAAACGATACAGGCAGAAATTAATTAAAATAGATGCAAAAAAGAGTTATGATAGGAACAGAAGTGTGCAGAGGCAAAAGACCCTATATAACTACTGGAATACATAAACTGGAAACTCGGAAAACGCACAAAAATGCAAAAGCCATTATTAGTCTTTATCATAGATCAATATCGAAAAGAGCTCACGATTGACTTTTTCCCCACTTTTGGATGAACATTCATCTTGTCTATAGGATGAGAACTTATTTTTTGAAAATCTCTGGACTAGAAGGGGAAATTCTAAAGTTAACCCCCCAAGCAGAAAATGACAATTTTGACATGAAAAACTTAACGGATAACTTGACTATCACACAGAATGGTTTAATGAATCAACTCAAAACTAAAACTTTTTTCGTTTCTGATTTATGATATAAACTAATTATGGCCCAGTCATTTTTTTAACGTCTTTTCTTTCTAGTCTGTGCATTGAAATAGCCCGTGCTGTCATTAAGGTCTCATGAAATGAGCGATAAAATGATGAATTTTTAGTCTAGTCTTGACGTAAGACTTATTGTGTTCTAGAGAGATCAGATTGTCACTCCCCCTGGTGTGTGAATCACCGAATTAAAACTGCATCGACTTACGGTGGCTGCATCATCTCCGGTATATTAGATATATCTAGATAGATGAGATTGATCTTAGCAGTTAAAAGATGTTAGGAACACTCAATCAATTCTATCACTAAAACTATCAAAATAGGATTATGTTTTTTTATTTGGCTTCGTCTAGCTTGCTGGCTATCTATGTATTCATGAATTACAAGCTAAACCAACGGAGCTCGAGATCTGAAACCTTCAAGATATTATCCTTATAAAGAAATCTTTTTTTTTGGGTTATAAATTAACCCTAAATACGTTTGAGTAAAGGGGTTCAGTTTGCAGGGTAAATTAATCCTTTTGATTATGTCAGACAGAATTCACGTTCTTGGAAGGTTTTTTGAAAATCCAGATTCGTCAGTGATTACTTCCCGACAAAAAAAAAGAGAGAGAAGTAACTTAATGATTGATCACTTCTCTCTCGATATTATTAATTGATCACCTTAACACATCATGCTGTCAAAACACGTTGGTCACAGCACGGTTTATATTAAGTGACTAACATAATTTTTTTTCGATTTTATAATAACTTGGACCAAATTTATGAGGTAAGGAGGAAAGTGTGGACAGAATGAAGGTGTCTTGAAACTAAAAACTTGGGCTTTGTGACAGGAATTTGATTCATCACTTTTAAAAGTGGATGAGGTTTCTTTGAAAAGGAACTATAGAGTGCTTGAAGGAGAGTAGAAAGATAAGAGAATATATCAATCAGGCAATAAAGAAAACGATTGATTGAGGGACGAAAACCTAGAGGAAATGGCGTAGAATTGATCTTAGGGTAAACCAGAAAGAGGATAGAAAATGGAAAGAAAGCAGATAGCGAAAAAAATCTCAAGGCCAGGAACATCGGTCAATCTTCAAGAACTTATCTTTCTCTCCTTAGAAAAGTCTTCTTCGGAGGTTTCTTTATTTCATATCATCGAGGTCGAACAACAGACAAGAAAGATTGTCACTGGCGATAAGAAATGGATCTATTACGAGAATCCAAAACTTATATAACTTGAGAAGTGCCATTTCCAATGATGCATCTTTAGAAGGGACTTTTTGGTGTGTGGAGCAGCCTGCCATAATTATCTTGTAAAAATTGATTTCTGTCCATTATATAAAAACCGCGGCTTCGAAATATTTCAGTTACTTCATTATTGCCATTATTTAATCAAAATTTGAATTGATGATTTTAGATAAGTTATGTATATTCTGTATTCAAAAGATATTTTGATTAGATATCTTGGGACTCTCTAATCCAAACAACTTCAAACTTAACCCTGCAATGCCTGATGTGCTGACAAATATATATGGTGAATATCAATTTTATACAGTGGCAAGTTGTTGAGTCATCTCAAGGCATACACTCATGTGGGGATACACACTTACACAGATTTCTCAAATTATCCACAACTGAGTGAATAGATTCGGGATAGCTTTCAACATCTCAGCTTAAACAGAATCCAGCAGGACTTTATTCTAACAATTTTTTATGACCATCGTCTTCGGTGTGATTGAAATTCACCGTAGGGATACCTCTACCTTAATGACACAGCTTAGAAAGTAATCAATTAGCTGCTGAGTGTACGGGGATATTTGTCCTAAGGCATAGTGTCGAAACCTTTCTGCCGAAACCAGGGATCAAAATCAGAACCCTCTGCATGTGGAGCAAATGTGTGAACCATTACACTATCCGAGCAGAAGTTACTAGATGATATATCTATGAATCCAAAATATCTGATGAATTGCCTGTTACCGATCGGTTAACAACGCAGGGAATGGATTGGAACTAATGCCCTTGGTAAAAGCATGAATGCGACTCTTTCCCCCAGATATGGGCATAACAACGTATATCAAAGAGGACAATGTCATTTCAGGTGCTTGTCAACTCTAAATTTTTTCGCATGTTGCAAAAACCTCGAAGAACTCCGAGACGATAATTGGAGCCCGGGCATCGACGGGTGTTGCTGCAGCCAGCGTAAGAGCACTCACTTTCAAAGCCCCGACAAAGGGAGAAGTTGTTACAAACAACATAGATAAAAAGTAATGACTCATCTAAAAATTTGACCATTGGTCCCCCTTCAAGACTCTTGAGCGAGTAAAACCAGAATAGTTTTAAGATCAATATTATGTATTTTCTATTTCATTTTTCTGAGATTTCTCGGGAACCACCGATCAAAACAACTTCAAATCTGACACTGCAATGCGTAACGTACAGGCTAATGAATTTGGCAAATACAACCTTCTTAAAACTGTTTCTACATCATCGTCTTTGAAATTGATAGAAAAATCCTGATGCAATTTTTGTTTGAATTCCCGAGACGGATTATTGCTACGATTATTCAGTGATTGTTTTGGGTGTCCTTTCGTATGTTGTTAATATCTATCATTGAATTTTTCTGCATTGCATTCCCTTCAATAGTCTTATTCTGCAGTATTGTTTTACCAGCAATATTGTCTCTATTTTTTATCAAATGAATAATTATCAGATCCCAGTAACCCAACAAATGGCTTGCCCGACCAGACAACCAGCCAAGTGGACTATAGATTCTTCTCTCTTTACTAGTTTATATGTCTCAGTATATGTCGGGCGCTCTTTGTCACATTTTCATAGTTGCTTTTGTTCAAAGAAAATACTCAAGTTTTATGTTTACCAAATGCTTGAACATTTTTTGGACATCTGAAAGATATTTAGGATAAAAGCACTTGATATTTGAACGGAATTGTTGCAAGCTCCTTAGAAGTCTCAAGTAGAAACTTCAAACATTGTTTATTTGCATATAATAAATTATATAGGAGAGATAAACTCAAAATATTAAACAGAGTTACATACACTGATTTGTCAGAACATTATGGCTAATGAGATGTCAAGCCATTATGTGCATGCGAAATACCCCCCACCCTATCAGGTACTGACTTTCCATGACCTCTTAAGTTTCTTCAGGGTTTTCGTGCCAGGATTAGGGTCGCAAATTTAAATGTTTTTTTTTTCTTTTTCGATTTTTCGGATCTTACTTTAGTGTTGACAATGTTTATATGTTTTGACAGGTTTTTTTTCGTATTTTGAAATTCAGTGTTGCCAATTAAGAGGTTGTTTTCTTTTTTTTAATTTTTGAAATTGTGAGTGACTTCCAGAATCGAAAAATTGACAAATCATATCTAAATTGGAAATCCTGGGAGGAAAGTCAACGGGAGATTTTCTAACAGCTACAAGTTACTCGGTGAAGATTCTGGCGAGTAAACGTGTTCGTCGAATTATAGCCACTTGATGCTATAAGAAAAGCCCAAAAATGGTGCCTCACACAGGTCCTACCGTTGCTTAACTGACAAGATTTTTTAAAAAATCATAGTCGTTTTAATTCAAAATATCAAATTACGTTAGAAAAAAATACATTATCCAAGGAAAATATACTATTGCGTTAAACCAAATCTTCACCAACGTAACTTGCATTTGCATAATGACCAGATTTTCTACAACTGTATTTGTGCTGACGTCTGAATGTTTTGATTAAATCTATATATGAGAGAAAAAAAAAGATTTTAAATTCAAATTTTCATGTTAGACGATTTGAACAACTTATAATATTTTAAGGGGGAAGCTGCATGAAACCTTTTTGATGTCCTAAGCGCGTACTTATTTTGCTTTATTGTTAATCCAGGTCTTAACAGTCACGAATGCCGAAATGTATTGAGATCAGTGAAAACACAGTGGAATCTTAATGTTGCTGATATCATTCGAGTTCGACTCGTGTAGTGTGGCAGTTTTATAAGTAGCATTTTTCTGCTGAAAGATTCTTCTGCCTTTTTAGAAAACTGCTGGTGCCTCTGAGGTAGATTTAGTAGATGTGACTGCAATTTGGGTGTCTTGCCCAGAAGTAAAAGTAAATAATTTGTCTCAGGGATCCCTGTTTGTTAACAGCGGATTTGGCTAGCACTGAGAGCTCCATACATGTAGCCTTGTGCCAGAACTTGACCAAAGCTAGCAGCCGATGCTGTAGTTTAAGAAAAACGTATTCAAGGGCCCATAAAAATACTATTCCATTGGGCTCAGCTGCCTTTACCCACTTGTACTGTTCGTCGACGATTTGAAACACATGCTCCGAGATTTGAACATCGCAATAACCTTCAGGTTATGATGAGCCAAAATCATAATTTTTATGATTTTACAGGTGAGGTTATTCGCTCAATAAAAACAGTAACGTTTGGCAGCATGCTATGTTGGGGATGATCAGTCAAACAATTGGAAGAAGGAATAATCAATGAATAAATTACTTTATCTCTGAATTTTTGAGAAGAGGTATTATTATTATTTCTATTATTATTCGGACTATCCAAGATAAAGATAGTCAGAATAATAATAGAAATAATGATGAATTACTTCTACAAACGTTATGTCACGACTAGGAAAAGTCTGAATTTTGATAGATTAGCATAGATTTGAATTAAGGGCCCGATTTAAGATGAACACACATTGCAAATTGAACCTCCACCGAAAACCTTTTTCAGTGCAGAAATTTTGAAAAAAAAATGTTCTTCCTAGACAATATGAAAAATAGATATTTAAACTTCCAGTTGAAAGCTTTATCTATTCAGCTCGTACGCGTGAGACATACGTAGATTCATATCGAGCTAGCCTGACCCACTTGGAAACTGAAGAAAGCTACGTAAACAGTTTTGTTGACAGTTATCGTTAACGGTATCTAATTAGGATTAGTCTGTGTAGTTAGCACATGGCAAACTGAAATAACTATGAAAAAATCGAAACAGTTCGAAGAATTACACCTGAGAATCTTCTCTTAGTGGATTCTTTCCCCAACTTTTTGGTGGGTCCTAACTTGGTGAGTCGATGATTATATGAATACTAGTACATTCCCGTGAAAGAAAAAAAACAAGGAAAACAAAATTAGACTGTTCAAGAACTGCGACGTTTTATACACAATTTTTGATAGCATTTGGTAATAAGTGGTAACATTTGTTTCCAGTTGATTTTCCAAGTGAACCCTGTTAAAACATGTAAAATAAGAATGAATGAACATTGTATCAAAGTCAAAAGGAAAAATATCGTCCGAAATGCAATACAATTCGTTGGCAAAGGAAATGTATAAATATATATTTCTTAAAAATAAGAAATAATATATTTCATTTGATAATTGATGTCCCGATTGGAATTGATCCTGCTCCCCTGCTTGGAAAATTTGTATTTACATAGACAAGAATATATAACCATGTAATCTATGATTAAAACTAGTACAAAGCGAGCACGTCCATTTTGTGGTTGTACCGGTTCTATTGAAAATGTAAGATCTGTTAATGTTGGTTGAGAATTCAGAAAATCGTGTAGTAATATGTACCTCAATGATCTTGGATTAGAATATGAACATAAAAGAATGTAGATAACATTTTTAGATTAGGATATTAGGATGGAATTGTTGTCTATGAATTGTTTAATAAACAAGATTCCTTTCTGTTCAGTATAACACGAATTTATGTTGAACAAGAAACATTCCATCTAATATATTTCACGCAACCATATTATCAGACTATTTGAGAATAGCTAGAGTAACTCGTTAATCTAAGGATTTCACTCAAAATCTCTTTGATTGGAATAATGGTCAATCAAGGTGGCAAAATAAGTGAGATTTTTAGACGATATCATAAAGCCGTGACTAGACATCCTAATCCATTCAAAACTTCTCAGATTGAACATAATGAAATAATAACGATAGTGGAAGAATATGTTAACGAGAGTATAAAAATAAAATAAATGAATAATGTATATTAAAATAAATCATTTCGAATTGATTAGGGAAGTGAATTAGGTAACCGGAAGAAATGTATTTCGTCTTTGTCAGTGAGAAAGATCATTGTGTTGACTGGAACAAAGAAAAGGTGGAATCATTTGGGTTTGGTCCATTTTTCTGACGGATTAATAATTGGGCAAGGTAGGAGATCGAACATGGAAAGCCGTGTTACAATCGTCTAAGTATAATAATGAAATAGACCATTGAGATGTTACTACCATGTAAATAAAGATACTGTATTTGATAATTGCAGGAAAAAAAATTGATGGAAGATTTATGGTATACAGCGTGGGAAAATTGAATTTAAAGTCAGTGTAAAAATTGTCAAATTCTTCAGTTGAATATATTGGTAGATAACCAACTCGAAAAAGTTTTCCCTGTATAATTAGAATTCTTGAAGATGTTATCATAAGTTGGTTTGCATACAGTCTGAAATTAAAACTGACACAACTGATTTATTATTCACATAGGTGAATACTCAATAGAAGGTACACAAACAGCAAACCAGGTCTATTGTTATACTTACTGATCCCTGATTGTTAAATACGTTTTTAGGGTAACCTACGTGAGGAAGCTTTGTTTAAAAAATTAGATGATGTGTAGTATAAAATAACATCCATATGTAATATATCATGATAATGCCCTATATAAAATAAGACATTACGTGTGTGACACAAGCTATTCATTAAAATCATAGCTCAAAGAGAGTTGGTATTTGATCAACACTGCCAGGGTACCATGTTGATATACCTGTTCTGTTTTTAAACCCCTCAAAACGGTTCCATGGTAAACAACAAATAATCCCAAGGAATGGAAATTTACACATAGTACGATATTAACAAAGTATATATGAAACAGGAAAAACACCGAAGAAAATTCCAAAAATTGCAATGACGGGTATTGGGAAATAAGTGACTGAAGTGACACAATTTTTTGTTAAAGTTTTTCTAATGTTCAGCTTTTAAAGTTGTTAGGATTTCTACACTATATATATATTGGTTTCACAACCATTTCTATTAGGTTACTAACCAAACCTACGTTTTATTGCTGATTTGTAAGGTTCAGGAAAATACGACAAGTAAGATGTTGAGATGTATATCAACTGGTAAATTAGACCGGACTAAACGGTGCTTCCTTTGGCTTAGAAATGTGGGTTTGAAAACAAAGAAATACTGTAGCTACCATAATGTAAACAAAGAATTAGGACAAATGATGGATATGAGGGTGATATTCAAGTTTTTGCTGCGTTTAAATTTCGGTGGCTTGATTGGTAAAGCTCGGCGATATGGGTTCAAAATGCACCTAAGGCAATTAATTACATTAAAATGTTGGCAAAGAATAGTCATAAAGATTTTTAAAGAGATATAATGAACTGAGATGTTGTTCTGATATATTTGAAAAGACTCTAGATTAGCCTTAATTAATTTATATGCAAATATTGATTATTACAGAATAACCGTTTACTTTTACACAGGGCTTAAGGGAAATTAGAGTTTTTTTAATTTGTCAGAATTAGGAGGCCTTCAGTGTTCCTCCTAATTTTTAGTAGTCAGTTTCTGCTATAAACTTATGTCGTGCAAATGTGCTTCTTGTAAAAAAAGCATATGCACTTTGATTACTTGTACGATTGTAAACTTATAAAATTGCTTCAAAATGATCGAGGCACAGCATTTTTTATGGGTAATAAAACTGTATTAGCATATTTTACGACAATACAAGTATGATTGCATTCTAGCATACTTAGGTAAGAAAAATGCTGTTTAGTTGTGGTAAACACCTGATATTTCTAAAATTGACTTATTTTGGTTAGAGACATTTACTGTATACGCCGTTACTGAATTTTTATTGAGGAAAATCATCTAGGCTTAAAAGATTGACTTAAAAAGTCGATCTTTTGAGCGTAGATTTTCCACAGTATCTCGTATTAGTCTGTTGAGACCCTACAAATTTGACACTTTGTTGGACACAACACTGCTTCAAGTTGGAGAGTCGACTTATCTGGCGAATATTGGACTAAACTTGAAAGGTTAATTTATACGCCGGCATTTATGGTATTTATTTTTCTCACTTGCCAACCCAGAGTGATTCTTCGGATTTCACCTTCTTTTACCGGCGTATAATTCGATTTTTAACACATCATTTCATTTGAAGAATTATATTAGTACGTCAAAACCCTATCAACTTGACATATTAGTCAGAACTTGATAGTATGGTGGATGTAGTACTGTATTATTTTTGGGAATCAACTAAACTGGTGAGCATTGAACTAAACTTGAATAGACACCTTAAATAAGGAGTCGACTTATGTCGCGAAGAGATTGTTTTCAATAAGTATGTTTATGATACATTAGTATTATATTTATGATTATCAGTATAAGTAAAAAATTAATTACTACACTATTTAAAGAAACTAATCTTTTGTGTGCTCATTGATTCCTCTTGGGCCCTGTTTCCAAAACGTTTGTATGTATCCCTGCCCTGCGCAGCTTATAGAGAAATATAGGCTTGAATAGTAATCATTTTCTATGTACACCAGCAAGTCAGTTTAAATTTTATTAGCAGCTTTTTAGCATCTATAGTGGGACATAGACCTCTCTATCATGGTCATCGTGGATTCTGTACTTTCATACCATATTATGCATCACTAACCGCAGTTTCGCATATGATCTTTGGGGCTCCACGTTGTGAGTTGTGTGGTCCACCGGTTGTTCGACATTCTTGCAACATGACCAGCTCATTGCTACTTAAGTTTTCAAATAGATTTTTTTAGTATCCCTGACATCTGTTTTCCTCTAATATATTGTAATGTCTTGTGATCTCTCCTTGCAATGTTGAACATGATTCTCTCCTGTACACGTTGCGTGGTTCTCAACTTGAGGGTCAATCTTTTGGTTGGGTTCTATCTTTTAACTCCATACGTGACTATCGGAAGGATGCATTAGTTGTATATCAGCCTTTTAAAAACTAATGGGATTTTCTCGTTCTGAAAGGTTGAGTTTGCTCTGTTGAAAGCTTGCCATCCTAGAGTGATCCTCCGTTTATTGATTTCAAGGAGATTCGTTGTCCTAGGCAGATGTTGTGGTCTACGTTTTCCTGGTCTGCGTTTTTTTAGCCTGCCATTAGTCTACAGATTATTTTATAACAAAACCCTGATACTATTTTACCAAAATCGCAGAATCCATATCTATTCTAGGAATACCTCGCAACTATAGTTTTAATAAGATACTGAATGAAAAAAAATCGTTTTATAGGAAAAAAAAGTTCAAATAAAATTGAAATAAAGAACACTGTTGTCAAAAATAGAAAGAAAAAGGTTTGGATAATCTAAATTCATTTGCAAATATGAGGTAACATGGCTTATACAGTGCATAACCTTGAAAAATTGAACTTTTTCAAAATATATATATATATATATGTATATATATATATATATATATATCTATATATGTATATATGTATGTATATATATATATATATATATATATATATATATATATATATATATATATATATATATATATATATATATATATATATATATATATACCCTTTGCGGATATCATTTTATATATACTGTGTATATTATGTATAATATATATATATATATATATATATATATATATATATATATATATATATATATATATTTTCCTATATATATATACCCTTTGCGGATATTATTTTATATATACTGTGTATATTATGTATAAAATATATATATATATATATATATATATATATATATATATATATATATATATATACCCTTTGTGGATATTATTTCATATATACTGTGTATATTATGTATAAAATATATATATATATATATATATATATATATATATATATATATATATATATATATAGCTGGAACATAAAAACAAGACCTTACCTAGTTTATTATTTTAGAAACAGTGAACAGCATTTTCTTCAATAGAACAAATGTTTATTAAATTTTATAACAGAAAACTTATCTCATATATCCTCGTAATATTTTTTTGAGGGTCTCCACTTTGGGAAACATTGCTATTGAAAAATGTCAGGGTTAACACTAAGAAATAGAAAAATATCAATATAAATTAAACTTAGAACTAGGGTGAAGGATACAATCAAAATGATAATGAAACAAAAATTGAGATGGGCAGGACACTTAGCAAGGAGGGACGACAGAGCAAAGAAATAACCAATTGATGTTCAGGGGGTTGTAAACGAAGTAGATAAAATCATACACAAAATTAAGGCGTGGGATAGAAAAGTTTAGCAAGACATAGCACAGAATAGCGCAATTGCAGTCGTCATGGAACAAGATTGGAAGTTTTGCAGCAGTAGACTTGTTAAAACTGTGGATAATGATGGCTTTAAACTCTTAAAATAGATATTTTCTTCACTATTTAAAGGCATAGTGTTCCCCTAAAATCATTCCGTAAGTCAGAATGGCGTGGGGCGAATAAGCAACAGATCTGGTTAGTCACTCTAGAGGAACTGTCAGGTGACCAACATCTTTTAGCAGCATACTGTGTTGGGGCTGATCAATCAAAATTCGGAAAAAGGGATAATCAATAGATGGATTACTTTTTTGTCCTTTGTTGGCCAGTGATCACTAAAATATCTGAATTTTGAAAAAGAGACGGACATAAACAAAGGGATCAATGTAGCATGAACGTACATAGCAAACTGAACACCTTACTAAAAATCTATTTCAAGAAAGGGAGATTGACCCTAGTGCAGCCAAGCTTGCTCATATCTATCTAGCTTCCTCTATTCAGCAGTGGAAGCTGTAAGAACTGATCAATAATATTCGAGTTCACGTAAAATTAAATACTTTAGCGTCTCATTTTCAAAATTGAGGATAAACAATCTTCAAATTCACTGCGATTCATCGAATATGAGCAGCTGTAAAATCTTATATCTACATAATGTAGGTGTACATCAATCAAATATGCTTTGCATCAATATTCAAGTTTATCATCTATCTCAGCGAGTTAGAAACATATGCCTTCACTAATGCCCGTCGGAAAAGAATGAATTCACTTCCCATTAAACGATGTATAAATAGCAGTTCAGTTAGAACCATCTGGCCATGTAAGACAGATCAACGAAGGGAAGGTTAGTCCAGCAGGAAAAAACAGATCAGAAATGGAGCCATTCAGATATGGTTGTATCAGATCCTATTACTATTTGAAAAACGATTCTTTGGCTTTGAAGAAAATCTACACTTGGTGGATGGAAATATGATTGATGAAAACCAAGAATTTAAAATCGTCATTTTTGTTGATTCAGCGATTGGTACTCGGGACAGGGAGATAAGACGAAGTCATTGATCAATGAAAAGTGGATCACTGTATTTGATGGAGGGGAATAAGGGCGAAAAAAAGACTGTGATGAGAATTGCTAACGGAAATAAGCTATCACCTTTCATTCATAACTGTTCGGATCGTGTAATGGTTAGCACGTCTGCCTCACACGCAGAATGTCCTGGTTTCAATTCTCAGTATTATTGAAGAGTCCGGAAAATTTTTCCTGTACACTCAGCAGCTAACCGAGTACATTTTAATTAGAGTGATTATGATGGAGATATCTGTTCGGTGGACTTGAAACCTGCCAAGGGAGTATTCATAAGAACTATTAGGGATCAAGTCCTGGTCTTAGATTTGAGATGTGCTGAAATCACCAAGCCAAATCATGCAAAAGTAACGAGGACTTCGTCATCGGCTTCCGTACTCCGTTGCAAGCTCCATAAAAAGTATTATCTCGAAAATTTAACCTAGATTTTTTACAATCTTGTAGTTCCGTAATGTACCAAAGAAGCAAACACCTCTATCGCTTACGTCATTCATATTTCATTGCTCCAAAGTACTCTCTTTCGTGATGGGTTAGTTTTTAGTGAATTGACCAATCACAGTGTAAAGGATAGGAATGATATGAATGGACAGAGAATTCGATGTGTACATAAGATAGATGGCTATACTAAGTAGGTATCAATGTTATCAAAAGTACTAGATACCATGAGAGCTGGAAGATTGTGTCGGCTTTCAAAATTTCACTGGGGTTTGAACACCGACTACTGGCACTGCAGACTGACAAATTTCTCAAGCACTGAGGTTCGTACTTGTATTGTATGCCGGGTTATATAGGAGAAAATTTGGAAAAAAGTCTGCACTAACATGATGATAATAATGAAGATCATGACAGGCCTGATTTGTCATTGAATAGAAATTGTGACGTTTACCAGCATGTTGTGTTTGGGGAGATTAGTTGAAAAATTGGAAAAAGCAGTGATCAATAAATTGATTATGTCTCTTGCATTTATATCTGGAAATGATCACTAAAAAAGTGTGAATCCCCAACCAAAAAACAAAACAAAACAAAACAAAAAAAAAACAACAGGTGGACACAAAATACGGGATCAGTTAAGAATAAACCCTTTTTAGAACACCTCTCCCTGAAAACCTTTCATGGAATGTCATTAAAAAGGGTTTTTTTCTCGGCGATATAAGGAATAATTATATGATAAGACTAGCTCCATTGGTGCTGCCTGTACACGACATACATAGCCAGTCAGTCAACCATCTGGAGAAACCTATCTCGTGGTTACGGTAACAATTTCTAATGATATATAAACAAACATCGTTAAGTGCCAGGAATTATTTCATATCATAATGTAAAAAGAGAAGAGGAAAAAAAGATTATTCATGAGAGAATGCGACATAAAACTTTTCGAATATAGATGTCAGTTACCAAGCCGCTCTGTCATTTTTATTTCGTGCTTGTGCATTAGATTAAAAGAGGCAAGCATTGCGTCTATGCGTGTAAGATAATAGGCGTTACTACAAAAAGAAAAACAAAGTATAAAGAAAAAGAAAGACAAAAAAAAAAACACTAACCTTAAACCTAAATCCTTCCATTGTTTTTTGACAAACTCCTACGATTGAGTTTTGGATTTTTGATTTTCACTTGTCCCTACAGTGACAATGGTCACATCAAAAAAGTGTGACGTCATAACGGCACGAATAAAAGTTGCGTATGCAAAAATTGATCACAAATTCAAACTCTCAATTTAGGTCGATTTATCTTATCACAGGAATTACTAATTAGGGAGTTGAAATTGGACACTTAGTTTTGGAATAATATTGTATGAAAAAAATGAATTCTGTTTTGTTCATCTTTTAGATTTCATTTAAGAAAGGGAGTTTGGCTCGAGTGCAGCCAAGCTTGTCTGGTGTTTTTTCCAATTTTTCCCAATTCATGATATATAGTTGACAATTTAAGTCTTGGTTATATCTCCTCATCAGAATTAGTGGACTGCCTTGATGATCTACTTACATATTCGAAAACTTTCATGTCTGAATTTGATGAATAATTGTTGTTCAGCGCATGATATGAAAGCAACAACTCAAAGTTCAACGAAACGTCCTCTATAAAGTTTAACTGTCGTTATTGACGGATCACGTGATCCTGCAAGTGAGTTTCCTTGGTGTGAAGCATTTAATTGAGGAACGCCTATCTTTCAAGTCTCAAGTAAATCAGATCTGAAACAGTTGAGAGAATCGATTTAAAAAAATATAGTCTTAAATTATAAGCAGATCACGTGACACTGAAAGGAAGATTTTTCCCGGTAAGAAGCATTTTATCAACGGGCATCTCTCTTCTAAGTTTCAAATAAATTGACTTGAAACAGCTGAGAAACAATCTGGGACCGACCGACGGACCGGCCCTCTTATGGAGAGGTGAGGACACCTCTAAAAAGCTGTTTCTTGCAATCATTGGTGACTATTTATTTATTACATAGGTATTACTTTTACTCCAAATAGACTAAACTCTACTAGAAGTTTATAAGAAATAATGTAAAACAGAAAGTATAATATTTTTATGATAGAATGCACTAAAGCCTGACTGGCCTCTTTTACTGCGCGTTGGGGAAATAGCCGGAATGATTTTACATCGTAAGAATTCAAAGATTTCTTTTTTTTATCCTCAATATGCTAAAGACTTGCTTCTTTTTTGCTTGCTCAATCGTTTTTTTACAGACATTGCTGAATTGTTTTGATTCAGTGCATTTATCGCCAGTGAAATATCTGAAAGCTTTAAGAACCTTGACAGTGGAGCTAGCTTACAGGAAGCCCCTACCAGTTTATCTAGCTATTGGTCAGTGTTAGAGGTAGGATGGAAAAGTTGGTGCGAGTGTCACCCAAGAATTTTATCGAAAATAGACTAAATACAACTGATAGTTAAAAAGATAAAATAAAGTCACGAAGTACAACATTTTGATGATGACATCAGTCAGTACTACAACGTCAGAGCAAAATATCTATGGGCCCTGCCTTAGATCATACTTTTGCAATCTGTCTGGGATCAGAGTGTGGACCCTGCCTTAGATCATACTTTTGCAATCTGTCTGAGATCAGAGTGTTGTATCTGTGCTCCCATAGGAAATTTTCACGCACAAAAAATAAATATGATACTTATGGATAAACGTATCGTTTTATATGAGTAGACTACTGCTTGTTATCAAGTATTTTTGTCATGGAGACATTGTTTTATTTGATTGACCAGTTTTTGATTGACTATTTGATCCGTATGGTATAGGATAAGTATTCATTAAAAGTTAGTTTTTTTTACTTTCGAGGCAAAGTCTTTGTTAGTATTAGTTTCTAAGTTCGAAAATTGTATTCAGGAATCTGGTGAGACCAGCCTACGATTGTGTTTCTTGTTTGGCTTGTTCAGGTGATATCTGCGATATCCTTATCGATGGATTTCTGTATAATTTTTGTACGAGACAAGCTTGGCTACACTTGGGCCAAACTTCCTTGCTTCATAAAAATCTAAACATTTGGAATTGATCACAAAGTTCACTGATGGTTTGAAGAACGTCTAAGAACACTGCATCATGGAAACACCACCGAAAATTATGATTCATTTGTAATTGAAAATAACACAGTGGGACAAATACTTCAGAATCATGGACGAATATTCACTGCCTTTGTGAAATTCCCATGTTTTTATATTGTTTAATCGTTCTTTCATTATATTAGCTTTTCTAATGGCATCCTTAGTTGCAGAGTAATTTTCCCTGGAAAAAAAAAGAAGTATATATTCTTATTATATAAACATGATATTTTTCATGTCAGAAGTTCAATTTAAAAACAAAAAAAGGAAAAACCGAAAACTCCAAAACGTGGGTAGACACGAAATTACGCCACAGAATAATTCTTTCTTTTTTATTCTACTCTCTCTTATTCATGTCTGAAATTCAAACATTTCAAATTCCAGGTCAGACTAATTACGCTAATAAAGTCAATTCTAAGAGTTTTGTAATGAAGCTTAACTTAGTGCAATTAGCATTTGGTCTACGGCACAATATTTTCAGTATCTTTGTTCGTATTGTGGAAGGCAATATTATCATTTTTTCTTCTTCTGAAGGCATACAAAATTCAATTGCAGAATTTTCTGAAAATCCAAAATCCAGGTAATTGATGTACGAGGAAACCAGGTTATTTCTTTCTCAGCCATGGTGTGTGCATGTGTGCGTTTATGTGTGTGTGCATGTGTTTGAAAGACAGAAAAGCTTTTATGTTAGTCTACTGTCACTGCACCAAACATTGCAGTGGTTATAGCGGGAGTTGCAAAGAATTAGTTTGATACAAGTGCAAAAGTATACTTACAACTTATAATAAACCAAAATCATCAAAGTGGATAGCACAGTTTTCCAATGACAGCAGATCCAGTACAAATACGAGAGTAACAGATGGATCAAAAACCCACGGCCAGGCCAATAACCTATGTTTGAGATACAGTTGGAGAGATAGAATTTAAAAGTCTGTACTTCAACGCTCCTGCGATTGTCTCTACTCAGATATAAAAGCAAAGCCTTGGGCAGAATGTGCACTGAGGTAATTGAGTATTTCATAAAAGCAAACAGAATCTACTTCTTAGTAAATGGTCTCACCAGGATTGCTATATGTGTTCAGAATGGAAAATATATTTATTTTTGTATGAATTAATCAAAACTTCAGTGTAGGAATAGTGATCCTTCTCCACAAGACAGGAGATAATCGCGATTTCAGCAACTCCATTACACTTTTAACTATCGTATATGAACTATTCACAAAAATACTCACAGACAAACAGACTCTCTTGTTGAAAATCAACCACGTGAATAAACAGGCCCCAGAAATTACTATTCAACAATAAACCACTGGCATACAATAAATCAACAACTGGAAAGGTGATTAGACTATAATAAATTGCTTTCTTTGGCCTTTGTTGATTATGACAAAGGCATTTGACACGGCTTTATTCCAGACACTCATCCAATAAAGGTATTGGGATAGCGCATAATTTGAGCTTGTCAGAAGGGGAAAGAGACTAGAATTGAACTACAGTTTTCACACTTAATCGATTTCCAAATTCGACGCAATTCCAATGCCTATGTTGGGTTGTCTTCGAGATGAAGCCGAGGCAAATGCTCATGTCATAATTTACAAAGGCCAAATAGAATAGTTTATCGTATTCTAATTACCTTTCGATTATATCTGCTCCTAGACAAGTCTAGGTTTCACAAACAATAAATATTCGTTGATTGATAAAGCATATTTAATTTGCTTACAAGATAAAACAAGCCTGAAACTCACACAGTTGAAAACGTCTCAAAACCCTGAGAAACATCTAGATTCTTCACACACACGCACACACACACACACACACACACACACACACACACATATATATATATATATATATATATATATATATATATATATATATATATATATATATATATATATATAACATCTAGGAAATATACAATGTTGGCTTAATTGCACTCAGCAAAGCAATTGCATCAAATACTCTAGAGGGTGAACCTGTCAGAAATATCTTATATCCTAGTTCAGCAACACTTGGGGTATGCATTTTTCTGTGTTGAACCATATACATTTCATATCTTGCCAGATGAATTTTGCTTGGTTACTTGCAAACACCAGTTTAACCACATGTCTACATGTTCCATTAATATAAGAAAAATTCAATGATTCTATTTCTGTAAAAAAATTAATATTACTTTTTTTGTTTTAGTTGAATTTCGTCTAAATAGCCAATTTGATATCTACTTGCAACCAAATATGACTAAATTCAGTTGAAAAACAAGTTAATTGGCAACAGCAAGCAGGGGAGATGACTCACATTTCAGAATTTCGGGATGGCCAAGCAGTCAACGACATCTAAAAATCAATTCTCTGCTTCATTAGATAGAAACGTGCAAAGCAACCAGCAGAGGGAGAAAAGTAGGGGGAAGAAGACGGAAAAAGAAAGAAGTTGATTGCTCTAGCGCAGACTCGAACTCATTTCATTAACAATAATCAGTTAACTAGCTAACTATTGATCAAGTACAGTCTTGAACTCACTTCATTAGCAATAATCAGCTAACTTGTTAACCATTACTCTCGCAGAGGCTTGAACTCACTTCATTAGCAATAGTCAGTTAACTAGCTAACCATTGATCAAGTACAGACTTGAACTTACTTCATTAGCAATAATTAGTTAACTAGCTAACTATTGATCAAGTACAGACTTGAACTCACTTTGTTAGCAATAATCAGTTAACTTGTTAACCATTACTCTCGCACAGGTTTGAACTCACTTCATTTGCAATAGTCAGTTAACTAGCTAACTATTGATCAAGTACAGACTTGAACTCACTTCATTAGCAATAATCGGTTAACTAGCCCACCATTGCTCTAGTCAGTCTCCAACTCTCACCATTAGCAATTATCAGCGAATTACCTAACCATCACACTAACACAAGTTTGAACTCACTTCATTAGCAATAATCAGTTAACTAGCTGAACATTGATCTAACACAGGCTTGAGGTAACTTTATAAGCAATAATCGGCGAAGTAGTTGACCATTACACTTGCACAGGCTTGAAGTCATTTCATTAGCAATAATCAGCAAACTAGCTGAATATTGATCAAACTCAAGGGGCAGGGGGAAGAGCCACTCAGCTTCCTTTTTGAATTGATTTTCATAGTCGTGAAATATTCCGATATTGAAATATTCTGAAGTTTTTTTGCTATTTTTGCTTTTTTTAACACAAAAATGCAGACCTTGAACATTTCATCATTATGGCATGTTATACATTATTCCAATGATATCACATTTTTCAATGACATCACCCATCTCTGTTCCTTATTTCTATTTTTCAATATTCTTGGGACCGATTGACTGATTGATCAACCGACCAAAAGCGTTTCATTGAGGTATGTAAACGTATAATACATCATTCAACGTACGATTTTTGTTTCCGAATAAAGTTGTTGGAAAATAAAAGGTGGAAGACAAACGAAATGTGAAACAAAATATTAATGAAAAAAAGAGTAGAATAATAAAAATTGGTTTGACAAGAATATGAATTCATATCTCCGTAATCTCACAATATATCTTAGAATGGAAATTGTAAAAACAGTTTTGAGCTTCACCTCACTTGGATAAAGATCTTCCGGTAATCAATCATTCTGTTATCGTATTGTACATAAGCAGTAATTATCATAAACATGTGTGGTTAGTAATTCAATAGAAACCGTCATATGACCAAAATCTCTTGGCAGCAAGTCGTGTTGGGGGTGATCAACAGAGGATGACAGAAAAAAAGCTGATCAGTGAATGTTACTCCTGTTGCCTTCTGTTTGGAATTATGCCATGATAGAGGTGACCGCTAAAAAATTGAAAAAAGGAGTGATTACTAAATGAGTTTTTTGTCGCGCTTTTGGTTATTGGCTCCGCAAGCCCCATGATAGAGAGGTCTGGTGGATCTTGAGGAAGATCTATGTCCAACGAAGAACACTAAAATGCTGCTGCTGATGATGATGATGATTATGATGATCACAACAATTTTGGATTTTTAAAATACTGCTGGGTACAAAAAGAGACGAATTCAGCATACACTAACATCTTAAATTGGACCCCGTATTATAAGCCTATTTAGTTTGGAAATTTAAAAAAAGCAACAAAAAAATGTTTTTCTACACATGAATGAATGAATGGCTTGGTTTTACGAACGAATATTTTTTGAAGGCCGGGGCAGCTGTGGGACCATAGACAGTGGGGCCTGTGTGAGGAATAACCTATTCAAAATGAGGGGTAAAGGTTTAAATTTTTAGTCTCCAAGTTCTACGGGTGCGGACTGTAGGCGTGATAAATAGATTAATGTATTACCAGTCATCAGGGCCAACTTGAATATAAAATAAACTCATGTTGATAGTTCTAGAGACAATTTTTGTTTACATTTTCTGATGGAGGCTGGTATCTCCGCCAACGATGTGGTTTCACTGATATAGGGATAAGAAAAGTCATTAAAAAAGTTTAGAAAGAATAATCGATGGACTTTATTGCTTCTTTGTATTAGTAGCTAAGAAAAAAGAGAGTCGTACAAATTGTGGACACCAATCAATAAATCAGTACAAAACTGATGTTCTTGTTCGATAGATATTGATTCTTATGATTTATAACATCCTTTATTCAAATCAAATAAGTTCCCACTCAATAGTTCTTTTATAGATTTCTTTTATAGTTTTCTGTTGTCTCTGTGATCGTTTGTGTCTCTTTCTCTCTCTCTCTCTGAGTCTTTATATATATCTTCGGAAACAGATTTTTGGGAGGGATTTCCACAGCAATAAAACCGTAGACGCGGGCTTGTGTACGAAATAAGACTCCAGGCTGAGCAATGGATTTTAAATTGAAGTGCAACTTGCCAAGGGTAGACCTTACCCTTTAACCCAAGTCTTTGTTTCGCGTGGGCCACCGAGATAGCACCAATAAGAGCACGGCCACAAGGTCGTAGGTTGGTGTGTTCTTCTCCGAGCAGATCGGAGTTTGGTCTGAGGACCTCATTAAAATAATCTGATAGTAAGGCTGACACGTGAACAAACCACAGGATGTGAATGTTCTAGAGTTGATAGATGCCTGAAGTAGCAATATGGTTCTACCATCCCTTTAGAAGTGATTAGGGATAGTATATTTGTCTGCAAATTCAGGTGCATTTTTCTGGGTGGCTATCTGCAATTTTTAAAAGAAATCCTAAACTTCCCAACAAGAGTATATCCGTGTTGGTTTTAGGAGTCTGCTACCCCTTCCAGAGTAGTGATGCGACTGTATAGCAACCTGAACATATCGGAGCCCAGATCTAATTCACACCCCTCGAAAAAAATCGTTGGTATTTGTGAGGTTTTAACTTAGTAAAAGTCCGGAATTCCCCCCTTAACCACCCCTAACCAAGACGATAACCCTTCTCCAAAAGATGGTAGTTGTATAGTATGCAATGAACATGTTGCAAATTCTAGTAGACTCTCTCCTCTTGATTTAACTCTTGACAACACCCCTGGGGGCTAGAGCATTTTTAGCAACAGTACAAGCACCGGAAAAAGAATGATGTTAAGTTGGTTAACACTTATTATGTGGAACAAACTAAAATTTATACATAAATAGAGTTAATGCTTGATAGATCCCTGCAAACTTAGCACCCCATCTTTGATATTAACCCTTTGTGCTTAGTCCTATTTCATTGGTGGGTTTTATACTATCGTATCTGTTGTTTTATTTCTTTCTTTCCATTTTTATAAATGAACATTCTTAGATCCAAACACGAAGAAAATAGAAAAGGAATGAGAGATAATTAAAAAGACTTGACTCATGAGTCAAATAAGAATACATAGGAAAACTAGATTTAACAGGAGGTAGTTGTATTGAGAGCAACGGACACTTAGCAAATTATAGTGGTCACGTACCACTTCAATCAACTCTCCCTGACAACATCCTATAGGCTTTAAATCTATTTTATATATCGTAAACTGGACCCAGAGCAACCTTTGGCCCAATGTAATCTTTTCGGCTGAATTTTTATTTTCTCATCTTTCGAACGGCACATGAGTCTAGGTCCAAAAGTCATCTAGCCAAGACCTGTCTGAAGCGTATGTAGTCCACATTGAAAATGTTGCAGCAAGCAATTTGGTCATTCATGTTTCTGGATTCCTTAAAATATACGGTAAGCAAATCGAAAAATGAGCTCAGCGAAAAATATGACAAGCAAGTTGAAATATGAGGTAAGTTAATAGAAAAGTACAGCAAGCAAATTAAAATACTGGATAAGCAAATTTAAAAATACGACAAGCTCATTAAAAATAAGGCAAACAAATTTTAAAAGAACCTTGGAAGCGAATTAAAAAATAATCAGTCCGTTCTTATCGTTAATTTGCTCACTGTATTTTTTCATCAGCATGCCTCACTTTTTAATTTGCTTTCATTCTTTTTTTCTTTTTTAAATTTGCTTTCCGTATTTTTAAATCTGTCAAATTTTTAAATTTTCCTGGTAAAAGACTTAATCTGGTCTTTAGTAGACTCTCTCCCGTTAATACATCAGAGCTATCTATCAACCCCTGAATTCTACCAAAAACTTCTGTACATCACTCTACCCCCTGTTGTTTCTGCTTAAAAAATTAATTTGTATCCTATTGTCTTTTTCTTTCATTCTCTACGTCTATATTTGCGAATGACACAACCCCACTACTTGACTAGACTCATATATTAACAAAGTGGAGACTTCAGGTAGAACATCCAATTTGCTGATAAACCGTTCGTCACATAATACAATGGGATCTTGATGGTACACTGCATACTACAACAAAAACTCAATGGTAGTAAATATACTACAATAGAAGCAATGATAGACCGTAAAATACAACAGAAACTTGATGATAGTCAGTATACTTGATGATTGACCTCAAACTACAGTATAAATTTATCAGGAGCATACTGCAGAAGAAACTATGGTAGACCACAAACTACGGTAGACACTTAAGGAAGTCTGTATACTTGATTGTAGACCACAGGTACAGTATAAATTTAATTGAAGATAGCATATCACAGTAGGAGCAATGGTTGACTGCACACTACGGTAGACACTTAAGAAGGTCTGTATATTTGATGGTAGATCCCGGGTACTGAATAGATTTAATTGAAGATAGCATATCACAGTAGAAGCAATGGTTGACCACAAACTACAGCAGACACTTAAGGAGGTCAGAATACTCGATGGTAGACCACGGATACAGTATAAATCTAAATGAAGATAGCATATCACAGTAGAAACAATTGTTGACCGTTGACTATTATAGAAACTTTATGATAGACTGCATACTACAGTCGAAGCATAAAGATAGACTGCAGACTACAGTAAAAACTAAATGGTAGACTGCATACTACAAAAGAAACTTAATGGTAGATCGCATACTGCAGTTGCACCCATTTCTATTACCACATTTAACGAGTGACTTGCATCACCTTATGTGAAGAAATAACTCAGTTTTTTTTCTTCTTGCTGTTGTAACCTAATAGAAACAACACCTAAAAAGGAATGATAGAATAAATAAAAAACTGCTAATTGAAGTGTAAGGAAACATTGGCGCGAAAAAACAATGCCCATGTAGATCTTTGCAACGTATTGCTTAGCTGTTGAAATAGAGTCACGGCAAAAAGAGAAAGGAAAATATTTCGTGATTAATGAGTCACGTCTCTTTAAAAAAAATCTAATTTTCTAGTTATCAAAAGTCTCCTTTATAAAACGAAACTTAGCGTTGACGTGACACAGATTTTGTTTTTAATCGATGAATAGATATTTGATGGTGTCCATCAGGAAGTTGGTGTTGGATATTAAACCGACAATAACATAAACACGAGATTTATCATACCGACAAATTGAAACAATAAAGTACCGTGGGAGGTAGAAAGGAAATATGAAGAAAAGAAAGATGCCCGACGAGAGGAAATATATAAGAAACTAGAGAGTAGGGTTTCCGACGGATCGACCCACCCCCAACAAATATATGTATATATAAGTGAAAAGTGACCACTGCTGGACTCAAAGAAAGCATAGCATAGCATGTATCTAGGGTAGCCGACTTTTAGAAATGGAAACATTGGATGTGTTCTGATGTTATGAGGGATCTGGATTATGGCTCAAAAATGATTTAAATTGATCCCCCCCCTAGAGTTTTCTTTTTAGTTTTTAAAAGAAATCTGAGAAATCTAAGATTAATGTGAACATATCTGAGAGGTTCCCATTTAAGAAAAAAGAAAGCTTTGTTGATTGAGGAGCCTCGTGACGTGAAGAGATAAGAACATAATAAATAAATAAGCTGTAGAGTAGCTAATCTCACTCGATAAGCAAAACGCTTGCAATTTTGATCAGTGAGCGGTGCAAGCAAGAATTTGTGAACAACTGTTCCATAGAAAGCTATTAAAAAAAAGCTCCCATTTTCATTTGGGGACAAATCATCGGATCATAGGGTATTTACAAGTTAATATGGGACAAATTATCGAAATACAGAGCTTTGACAAGTCAATATAAGACAAATTTTATATAGGATATTGGCCAATGCGTTGAAAATTGTAACCTCCTAACAACTTATTAGTGAGTGAGTGAAATTTTCAAAAGCTTCTTTTCTGGACATGATAAGGAGTAAACGTTCAAATTTTCAGTCCTTTAGCTCAATTGGTGCAACCTGTACGCTTGAAACATGTGTAACTCGTCAGCTAGCAAGAATCACTTGTAAACTGAAAGAAACCTATGTTGACAGTTTTGGTTGATAATTTTTTGAAGCCGAATTTTTGGAAAAACGACTAAAAATATAGGAGCAAAAAGGAACTGAAAGAATAAAAAAATGTCAAAGAAAGTGAAAACAGATCTAAGGGAAGCCTGGAAGTCAGACGATTGATGCGCAAGTTCGATCTTTATCGCCTTTAAAAGTCCATTCCTTCCAAAAGTGAAAGTTTTCGAATCCCTTTTTCTCTGAAAGAGTCTTCATTTAACGACAATACCATGGTGAAATAGAATTCCATTCATGCAATTGACGCATGTTTGTCTTATGACTTTGAAAAATAGAATACTATGTTCTGAAAACGTATTATCAAATGCCACACAAGCGACATCAGATTGATAAAATGAGTAGACAGCAATGATTCGTAGAGATTGTGTGAGGTGTTTGGTATGTCGATCTTTCGGTCTGATTGTGAGTCAGTGAGTGCTCTCAGTGAAGTAAATTATTCGTTGACCATCCATTTTTCCAAATTTCAATTGATCAGCCACAACATAGTATACTGTAGAGAAAGTTGTGTTGGTTTCTATTGAGTGACTAACCAGACCTGTTGATTGATGCCATTGTCTCTTCTTTATTGCTTTTTGGAGACATAAATTTACCAAATCTTTCAACAGTTCAATTGAGGTCGTCATCAGAATCGTTCTATTCTCTGGGGAGCAATCAGTATTACAAATGGAGCCATTGACGCTTTGATCAAATGTATAATTATCAGAAACAATCAACCAAAACTGTCACCAAAATCATCAAAATGGATTTCTTCAGTTTTCAAGTTGGTTCGGCTGGCTGTTTGCATCATGCTTATAGGTAGCACCAATTGAGCTAAAGGGCTGGAAAGCTCGATATTCACTACTCATTATGTCTCAGAATAAAACACATTTTATTCTTTCTTTAAATTCTTCTCCTAAATATTTTTTTTTGTGGGGCAGGATCCATTTGCTATTTAAATTGATAAGAATTAATCAAATTTATTCCTTTAATTCATTTCCCTTTTTTTTCCTTTTTTTAGTGATTACAGCCCAATAAAATGTGAGATAAATAGCCTATTCATAGATTAACCCTTCTTCTAATTGTTCAGTTGATCAACCCCAACAAGGTATGCTGCAAATAGACTTTGCTCACGTGACAGTTTCTGTTGAGTGACTGATCAGACCTGATCTTTAATATTTTGACGTTTATTCCAAACGTGAAAGGTCGCCAACTGATTTATTGAGATTTTTACACTGAAACAAGAAGAGAATTGATAACTATTGTCTGATATTATGAGATGGGTCATTCAGCGAGTTTTACATCAAATAGAGAACATATTTTGGTAGCATACCGTATTGAAGATGATCAATATTAAAATGGAAAAAAGGGTCATCAATGGATGAAGTACTTTTCTGTCAATGATTAAGTTACTTTTGTTGGGCAGTGATCACTAAAATTTAAAAAAACAAGCAAGCACAAAAAGGACTAATTTAGCATAAACTTACATTTTTAGTTGAACCCTGCCATTTGAAACAAAAAGGAATAAGTTTTTGTAGACACAATAAAGAGTAAATGTTTATTTTTTCTACCCTCTAGCTCGACTTTTGCAGCCAGTCTATGTAATACATACATATAAACGTGGTTGAAAACTGAAAAAATCTATTTTTCTATCTTGGTGACAGTTTTTGGTTACGGTTTCTAACTATCATCTAATATTATGATATGGTTTGTTATAATTACTAGCCGAATACCCGTCCTACGTAGAAGTCATTTGATTAGTTTGGCAGAAAAAATAGCATGAAATATACATCGAATCAACATATAAATAATTTTGTTTTGAAATATGAAATATTTTGAGAAAATAACTCCTAAGTCAAACCCAAATGTCAGTTTGACAAAGTTCTTGTTGGCAAAAAAATAATTTCATACCAGTAGCAATTTCGGTTACATATACTTATCCTACCTCCTTTATAATAAGGATTCTAAAAGTTGCTTAGTCTTTTATTTTAATTTTTGTTCTTATTATGACAACGTTTCGATCAATGTATTTTTCAACTCACTGAATAATACTTGAAAAAAATTTACTGATAAAAATAAACATTCTTTTTCTTGATGTGAACAATTCATGGTCAATGGTAACATGGTTCTTGAACGTTGTATCGAAAACGATCAAAATCAAAAACGAAAGTAGACAACAGCGACTACCTCGGGGAATTCCTCAAAAGAAGAAGAAATCGAGCGGAGAATCACTCACAAGACAGTATATCAGTTATTAACAGGAGTCAGAGATATAAAAGAAGGCATTTGAAATCACAAATAACGATGGGCTGGTCATGTTGAAAGAGTGTCAGAAAACTGCTCGACATCACGACTCACAACATGGATTCCTAGATATCATATGCAAAACTGTGGACAACAAAAAATGAAATAGCGTGATGACTACGCAAGTTTAGAAAGTACTGGCTACTCGACGTCCATGATAAAGGAGTTTGGCGAAACTGGAGGAAGGTATTTGTCCCTCGGCAGATACTTAGTGACTGCATCTACTGCTGCTGCTAACGATTATTCACTAATTCCTTCAAAAGATGTTAACCATGGATGTTGAGCATTTGATGACATTTATTGTGTATTTGGGGTCGTAAAAATGCAATAAAGATCCTGGGGAGATTTTCAGAAGGAAGAAGGAATGGCGAATTAACAGAATGCTATTCATGTTGAACTACAGTTTATCCTAGGTTTCTTTCCGGTCACAACCAGTTTAATTTCAAGCAATAACCTTACGACTCTCTGATATATCTCACTTTCTTTTTTTTTATCTTCCTTTTTCTGTCTTTCACTAAACCCCCGTAGTTGTTTCCAACTACGCCAAGGCTATACTCACTGTTATGACTTAAAACATTAACAAATAGATTATTGACGATAAAGGTAATAATAAGATTATATTACATGAATGTATTTTCTAAATCTTATTTGTTTCATTGCTTCCAATATTTTTCTCAATTCATCATCATCATCAGTCTTTCAACATCCGTCGTTGGACATAGACCTTCTCCGGGATTCGCCACGCTTCTTTATCATGGGCGTCGCAGAGCCAGTACTTTCTGAATTTGTCTTGCTCGTTTCTCCATCTAAAATTCTGCCGGCTTCGGTTCTGCATGTGATCTCGGGGGATCCATGTCGTGAGTCACGATGTCCATTGGTTGTCCGCCATTCTTGCAACATGGCCAGCCCACTACCATTTGAGCTTTTTAATGGATTCTATGATGTCCCTGACACCTGTCTTTTCCCTGATGTACTGTGCTGTCTTGTGGTCTCTCCATGTGAGGCCTAGCATAATTTTCTCATGTGCACGTTGCACAGTTCTCAATTTGCGGATCTGTCTCTTGGTTAGATTCATTAATTCATTCTTTCTTTTATTCATTCATTCTTTTTTTCATTCATTCATTTATTTATTGTGAACCCACAACCAAGTCAGGAAGTCATTGCGACCCGCTAATGGGTCGGTACTTTTTTTATGCAAATAAAACTATAATTGAAAGAATGGGTCACATGAGATGATCAGTTTGTATAAGATATCAAGCAGAAAACAACGGAACAAAACTGTTTCAAAGATACAGAGAAAGCCGCTTATTGTGATCACTTCAGAACAGGGTCTTGTAGATCAGGGTTTTTCGAACTTATTCAATAGAAGCCCAGTTTTATTCTAGGCAACAACCCTTCAATCAACTAAAATATAAGACGTAGATGTGTGGAACTTTCTCTTTGTACTCTTCTCGTCAAGTGTGAAATTGTTTGAATCAGTGATTCTCAAGATATCTGAAAGATATGAATAAGGAAACGACGGATTATAGAACATTTATCTAAATTAATACATTAAAAAAATTAGATTTAAAATGTCTAAATCAGCAAAAGATCTGAATTTAGATGTAAAATAAAAAAATCCTTTTGTTCTCAGTGATCGTGCGACCCAGTCGGCAGAACCCTGTGACTTGGTGAGCGTTCAGCTTTTAATTTACTACGAGCTGTTATAGCTGCAGCGCGAACTCCCTTTTTTTACCCAGCATTTCAGTCTTCTGTATCCCCAACCATCACGAAATCCGACATTTGAGTCTAACGCACAATCATCACCATGTCATATCATCATCATCATCATCATCGTCAGCAGCAGCAGCAGCAGCATTTTAGCGTCTATCGTTGGACATCCTAAGATTAAAACAGATCTTTCGATCGTTGGCGTCACTAAGCCAATACAGTCCGTCACAATTACACATAAGATCTATGGGGATTCACGATATACTGGATTCAAGCAAAAAACTCAGTTTTATTTTAAACATCAGCTGTTTTTACAACTTTCCTTTGAATTACTTGAATAAATCCAATGATCACAATTTTCAAAGAACCAATTTCTAATTGAAAGCAATCACAGAAAAAGGGAGAAAAAATTGAAAATGATCTAATGAAAATTTTCTCTTGTTGTTGAACTCGGATTCTGGAGCTACGATTTTTTTTAAATGTTGACTACTCTGACCAGGAAAGAAGTGATCTAGATACAATTTTTTTAAAGCTTGATATCCTGTAAATTGGTACTTTAAAATATAGAAGAAATCACCTTCCAACTCTGCATTAGATAATCTTTACTCCCCAAAGAAGCTGAGCAACATCCACAAACATTTGTCTGATCATTTTCATATACAAAAAATACATCCTGAAAATATGAAAGTATTGGTTACCCGTCTACATGATGACATGAAAATAAGCCATTTTGAAGACGCCCGAAAATCGAGCACGTTTCAAACAATCATTCTGACACACCTAAAACAAAAATAAATATGTCTACTGCATACACATGATTTATATTTGACGTAGGAGGAAAAAAACTATGCATACTCTATACAGAACATTGTTTGAGTGAGATGCTCGCACAGTTATCGACGTTTGGGATTCTTGGACATTTTCAGGGCCGTGTCGGGAAAAAAGTATGAGATAAAAATTGATCTGATTACATTTTTTTAAATCGAGTGAAAGAGTTAGTGCTAATTACCAAGTTGTACATGCTATATCGAAGGAGCTATAAATGTCAGATGTTGGTCAGAAATGATCGTTTTGCAGAAGGCATGAAATTGAGTTACATTTCAATGATTTTTTTTAATTTCAAAACTATTAGAGATGAAATCTCGATATTTTATATGTTTTGTATGTTTTGTCCAAGCGCATCTTCAGTTCTTCTCAGAGGTATC
>OY735233.1:33924284-34001784 GCA_963457665.1 Thysanoteuthis rhombus | reverse complement strand
AGATAAAAACGTTTGCCGGTAGGACAGGACTGAGATGACAGAGAAGGATATGGAAAAAGATTTTGTTCAGTAATTCTGGCTGCTGCCGACATCTGGATATGAACGTGTGTACAATGTATATGCAATCTTGAATCAAATACGTAATTATCATCAGTCTTTTATCGTCGGTGGACACACACCTTCCCTATGATTTGCCAAACATCTCTATCATAAGTGTCGCGGAGCCAGTACTCTCTAAACTTGTCAAGTTCGTCTCTCCATCTTTTGTGTACTGCCGGCCTCGGTTCCGCTTGTGATCTCTGGGAATCCATGTTATGAGTTGTGATGATTTTGTACGCCTTTCTTGTAACATGACCAACCCATTGCCATTCAAGTTTTCTAATGGATTCTATGATGTTTCGGGCACCTTTTTTTCTCCCTAAAATATTGTGCTATCTTATGATCTCTCCGTGTGAGTTTGAACATGATTCTTTCTTGTGCCGGCCCATGGTTCTCTGTTTGAGGGTCAGTATCTTGGTTAAGTTGTAAGTGTCAGATCCATAGGTTGCTATCAAAATGATGGATTGGTTTTATACTTTTCTTTTTAGGACTAATGGGATCTTCTTGTTCTTGAAGATTTGGCTCTCCTCGAAGGTTCACCATCCTGGAGTGATTTTTTGCTTGATTTCTTATCCTAGGATGATGTAGTGGTCTACTTTATCAAGTTCTGCGTTTTCGATTTTGATCGTTATGTATTTATCTCTAACGTGATCATTGCACAAGACCTTTGTTTTGCTGTAGTTCATGTAAAGGTTAACTTTATTATAGGATAGGGTAAAAGGTACATATTGCTGTGTGTGTCTAGACTCATATGCATTTATACGTGCATATGCATACATAAGTGCACATGTATATGTATACACGCAAACACTTTAAATTGATACATAGACGTAAGTGAGCTAATGCCCGTAACTTGCCTTAATTATTAGCTGAATTCTGATTTGAAATTTTCTGTGAATAATGTTTGACCAATATACATTATGGAGAAGTTTTGATTAAGTGCATTGACAAGAAATGTGGTTTTGTTAAAAATACTAGCCTGGCTGCTGCAGGCTCAAATTCCACTCCCACTTTGTAAATTCGTAAATTTATAAGATTTGTCGGTTCAGCTCAGTCGGTAAGAGGGTTGTCTTCCAATCACTTGGTCGTGATTTAAAACAACGGTAAGGAAATGTAGTTTTGTTTAACGTAATATAGAAGACAAATAGTGAAGAGTTTACTTCCCTAAATTAGGTGAGGATTGTTCCCTGACTGTGTTCTTCTTGTTACGAAAGAAAACCAAGTCAGCTCCAACATGTTTGAAAATAAATACTTTGTGCAAAGTAAATATTCTTATATGTAGTAGCATCCATACCAGAGATTGCAGTCACTGATTGATAAATCGATATAAAAAACGCTTCACATCATCTCGACGGAACATTCCCATCCACTATGAATCTTGGGTGGCATTTTATTATCACGTCATCAAAACATGAACTCATTTTATTACGTCAGAAGACGAACTGGCGTCACTTATGCGAATGAAATTCTGTTTGCATTAAATGAAGGTTCTTCATGAGTAAAGAGCCTTTAAGGATGGGAGCTTTGGAAGAAAATGGCTACAAAAGGAAGGGGCCTTTAAAAGATTGAACTAGTGCATTCATCTGACTTTAAGGCTTGTTTTTATCATCAGATTACAAATTTATTGACGGAATCACATATATGATCCAGTAGATAGCATCAAATCTAGAGAATCAGTATCGTCACCATTCTGTATGTGATTTTTCAGTTTAACGATTCCTTCTGGACTTTTTACATTTGGATCTATACAAAATCGGATAATTCTATGAACCAAATAATATCCAACATACACACACACTCTGACACACACATACACACACACACACACACACACACACATAAAGTCTTGGCAGCTTTACAGCATTGAACACTAAAAATCAAAAAAAGAATTCCTATGGATTTTTTGTATCAATTCAGTCACCCATTTCCCAATATCTGTCAATGCAATTTATGTAATCTCCCAAAGTGATTCCCCCTATTTCCCCTGTACTTAAATTGTCTCTTGTTGGATCATCAACTCTTTAGCCGTTTCGGGGATTTTAAAAACAAAACAGTCGTATCAACATGACACCACAGCAGTTTTGATCAAACACCATCCCCCTTCATTGTATAGTTTTTGCCATCGGTATAGTCTGTCCTTTTATAGAAAGTTTTATGTGTAGTGTATATTGATATTATTTTATAATACGTATTAATGTTTTAAAAACAAGGCTTACCTACGTAGGTTACCCTGAAAAAACGTTTACTGATGAGAGATCAGTAAGTATATTAACAGACATGAATTGCTTTTCGTATCATTTCTATTGAATATTCACCCATGTGAATATTAAATACGTTGTGTCGATTTTATTTCTAGACTGCATGCAAACCAAATTATCATATCATCTTTAAGAATACCAATCACTGAGAAATAAATGGTTCTTTACCAACATATTCAAACAAAGAATTTGAAATTATCTTCCACTAACCTTAATGTTCATTTTCCCCACGCCGTATAACATTAAGCTTCCATCAAATGCTTTTTTACAACACTTTTCATTATCAAATAAACTATATATATATATATGAATATGTATTTATATATATATATATATATATATATATATATATATATATATATATATATATATACACATATATATATATATACATATATATATATATACACACATATATATATACATATATATATATATATATATATATATATATATATATATATATATATATATATGTATATATATTCGGGTAAAAGAGGAGAATACTTTTTGAAGAGGTGTCCTATAGAATTTGAAATGGGTTAACCGAGTAGTTGAAGTTTTGAAAAACACTTCACTATTTGATGAATAAATGGATGAACATATATCCTTAACCCTACCTGTGATTTTTTTATAATATATCACAAAAAACCTCTGCTTTCTCAAAAATTATATTTCCACAGAAGAGCAATGAGAGCCCTAATCAATGATAACCCCAACCCTGAATTCCTTTATTAATTACAGCAGAACACTGTGGAACGCTTTTTGTCGAGCTCCAGTCCAAATTATAATCGACCTTGTTTTTCCCCTGTAACTACAAAGAGAACAAGAACAATCCTCAGCTAATTCAGAGGAGTAGACTTTTCACTGTTTGTCGCTGTCATCATGTCAAAACAAACTGATATACAAAATTAATATTTCTCTACCTAGATCCGAAATCATGATCAAGCAGTTTGTAGGTGGTTCTCTTACCAAATGAAACAGGCTGTCAAGTCTCATATATTCACTAATGTATCTATTATATATATACTATTTAAAAGTTGTTGAAATTATTTTCAGTCGGTTTCGTGTTCGACCCTGCAACAGCCAAGCGTCTTTTTAATCACATTTTCCCTATTTCTCTTCGGCTCCTTTGCGTTCTTGTTTTCTTAATTTAAATCTCAGTTGTTTTTTTCTTACTTTCCTTATAATTCACGGATTCCGAAGCCGAGCAGTCATCTTACAGACCTTCATTATCGTAAATCGCAGAATTTCTATTCTTTTTCTCTTTTAATCTGATGAAATATTGTCCTTCAATGATAATTCCAAATATCTTATTCTTGATATCGATAATTTTTTATCCGGATTAGAAGTTGATAGCTTATTTATTGATTATAGACATGTTTTTGACCCGTTTCGTTCGTCTTGAGAAGAAGAAAAAACAGGTCTGCTGAGTCACTCAGTAGAAACCGTTATATGACCATATCTCTTGGCAGCATACCGTGTTGGGGGTGATCAATGAAAAAATAGAAAAAACAGCTGATCAGTCAATAAGCTTCGGGGGAAATCATTCAATGTTGGGGAGGTCAGTAAAAAAAAATTTTAAAAAAAGATTCATCAATGTATAATCTATTTCTCTGATCTTTTGTTGGGCAGTGATTTGAATTTTAAAAAAAAGAGGGATCAATTGAGTGTTAACTTACACTGCAAAGTGAGCTCCCATTAAAAACCCTAGTTAGAATGGGATTTAAAAAATTCTAATGATAAAAAGTAAATGTTCGAAACTTCAGCCTCTGACTCAAATGGTATGGCTTGAACGTGTGATTCATACGTACATAGCCGGGCAGCCAGCTGCACCACCTTGGAAACTGAATAGATAGTATTGGTGACAGTCTTGGTTGACTTTTTCAAGCATGAAACGTTTGAATTGAATTTACCAAAACACAGAACACACCGGAGGAGGAAGATAACTTAATTTCGGAGAAAATTGATTCTAAACTTAATATTCAACACAAGAAGCTAGTGAATTATTACTTGAAAAAGTCATTATTTAGCTAAGAATTATTTCAAAAAGTTTCTAAAGGGTAGCTAAATAGTTATGGGATAGGCTTATGTGAGTTTGGCTTCGAATTGTCGTTTCTCATTATTTGATTGTGATCTAGATGCAGTATATCCGTTTGGCTTTGAGATCTATCAGAAGAATGAGAAGCTTGGGTCCAGTTCTAGGACATGTTCTTTTGAGCATCACCTCCTCATTGCATTGATAGGGCCAAATCTATTGGCTGAAAGGTCATTTCAGTGACATAACTTGCCCCCATATTTAGGAGACCATCAACAATCCAATGTATACATGCCTTTACTAATATGACTAAATTGAAATGACTTGAAATAGGCTAAGAAATTTGGAAAATTGTGTAGTGGCTATAGCAATCAATCAAAACAATAATAAGCCTTGCTTGTTCAGGGTCAAACTTCATGCTGACAGAAGCTGGTAAGTTTTTAAATTATTTCGACTATTGTAAAAATATTTTTCCGGAACTGAAAAAGATTTTTGAATTTGACTATGGGACGGGACTCGATAGGATAGCATCAATATATTTTTCTAGATGAATGACATTGAAATATAGATTATCATAGAAATAATTTGAGGCAATTTAGATATAAATGAAAACTAGTGTCCCTAGCTTCCTATTTTCTCTTCCTCTATTCATATTACTCTCTCTTCCTCTCCTTATTTCTCTCTCCATCTTATCTTTTTTCTTCATTTATTTCTCTTTTTCTTTCTCATTTTCCCTTTTTCTTTTTCTCTTCCTTCCTTCCGCTAATCGATGACGTATGAATAGGATATGTCTCTCTCATTTCCTTTCTCTCTCTACCCATCATTTCAAACTTCTAATAATCGGAAGTCATAATCGGAAGTGTGAAGTCGTCATTATTGTTAGGTGAGTAAAATGAAGTCAAAACTCGATAGGAATTTGGCAAAAAACATGGTGCTGGAAACAGAATTTTAACTTTGTTTGCCGATTCCATTTCGTCAGTAATCAGTCCAAGTAAGACGTTGGAAGTGACTTTGTCTTTCCCTCTATAACAACAATAACGGCAACAACAACAATAATCCTCGTCTAATTTGGGAAAGTAAACTCTTCACTGTTTTTGTTTTGCCACATTAAACCGAACCAATACACTAAAATGATATTTCTCTACTCAGCTGACTTGACTGAACTGAAATGAAATTGACAGGAGACGCAGCTACTGACTGAGCCGAATCCTAAATATCAACGGAAATTTATATTACAAGTGAGCAAGCGCTTATTCATCCATACAGATAGATACAATTATAGAATTAAAATTCCTTCACTGTGATTTGAAATTAAGACTAGGTGTTTGGTTTGTGGTCCTCTTACCGACTGAACAAACCTTAAAAACTTTCATATCTAAGAAAATTTATATTTCAAGTGTGCAAGTGCCCATTCAATTCATATAAATGAATACAATTATTGAATGGAAATCTTCCTACTGCCATTTGAAATCATAGACAAGTGATCAATAGGTGACCCTCTAACAGACTGAGTCAATCAAAGTCTTACACATGCATGAAATTTATGTAGCAAATACTCAAGGGCTTATTTCATATTGAGTGATGTAAACATTTTTACTAACATATACATATATATATATTCACATTTTTTTCATTTATTATATATACAATGCAAAGTTGCTGTAATCATCTCCAGCTGGAATAGAAGCGGGAGTGGGAAGTTGACCCTGAAGCAATCAGGCTTATTATAATCATTTCATGTTTGGAATAGCAAAAATGTTTTGTGAATTTCTTTTACAATGTGTTACTAGAATAGTTTGGAAATTCGAAGCGATTGATTAATCGGTTCATCTGTCAATTTACTCTGCGTTTCCCGTGTCTTTCACACATCTGTCGAAATCACTCCACCAAGAAATTAAGATCCTCATTTCTTATCAATCTCTCTTTTTTTTAATGAAGCCATCTTGAGCCTCACTTACACTTTTTGGTTGCTTGTCATAAAGCTATTATTAAACAGTTTAATGTACTTTTCGTGTTTTCCCTTTGCATTTGAATAATTTCTTTGTTTCCGCTGTGGTTTCCTTCCAGGCTGGAGTAATATGTAGAGACATAATTCATTTCTTAACGTATGACGTTTCGTCGATTTTCCTCCACCAAAAAAAAAATAACTTAAAATGTCTGGTTAGGTACTTGAGAGAAATCAACACGCAACCAACGTTTTTTTTAGCAAGCATTACATGTTGAGAGGTGTTCAATGAATAAGTTATTTCTTTCGTCATTTGTTGAGCAGCGACCACTAGAAACATTCGTGAAGAAAACAAAGAGTAACGCAATTCAATGCAAAGTAATGGACCGACTTAGTATAAATTTCTACTGCAAATTGGACCCACATAAAAACCTATTAGGGGAAGTGGTATTAAAAAAAGAAAAGAAAAGAATTTTTTCTAGATATAGTAAAGAATAGATGATTAGATTTTCTGCACTCTGGCTCCATAGCCGGATAGACGGATACACTTTGAAAACTAAAGAGAATCATGTTTACAGTTTTGATGACAGTCCTTATTGACGATTCCTGACAAGGCATCGATGTCTGTTTGTCTCAGTGAAATTTATACTGAAATGCAATTTACGGAAACGCATCTTTTTCTTCATTCTCCCTGCCTCTGTCACTGCATGTGTTAGGAAAATATCGTTTGCATTGAATGCGACAATTAGGGAGTAACAAAGGGGAATAACTGGTAGTTAACCGGGATTTTTTTTCAATGAACATCTCCAAACCAATGGACCCTAACTTTATTGTATGACGGCACCGTGAGAAATATGTTCGATTCCTGCGGCACCCTAACATTATCAAATCAATTAGATAAGAATCATCATCATGATGATCATCATCATCATTAGCTTTCCAGTGTCGACGTTGGACATAGACTTCCCTCAAAATTCGCCCGAAGAAATCAAGCGAAGATCACGCTAGATTGGCCAGCTCGACTTATAGGAACAAGAGAATTCTACTAGTCCAAAAAAGAAGGGTATAAAACCAATGTATTCTACCGATAGTCACCTATGGAGCTTAAACGTGAAACCTAATCAGAAGATTGACCATCAAATTGAGGACTATGCAACGTGCACATGAGAGAATCGTGTTCGGTCTCACATGGAGAGATCATAAGACAGCTCAGTGTATTAGAGAAAAGACAGGTGTCAGGGACAACATGAAAACTATCAGAAAACTCCAATACAATGGGCTAGACATTTTGCAAGAAGGGCAGATAACAGCAAGACATCACAATTCACAATGTAGATCCCCAGAGATCAGGTGCAAGGCTGTGGCCAACAGAAAGTAAGACAGTGTGACGAGCTGAATGAATTTAGAAATTATTAGCTCCGCGATGCCTATGATAGTGAGGTCTTGCGAATCTTGTGGGAAGTGTATGTCCAACGACGGACAGTAATAGATGAATGATAATGATAACGATGAAGACGATGAGGAAAACACTGATTGGGTGGGTAAATATCTATCCATTGATGTTTCGTAGGGTGTGTGCCTACAGTATTAGCGAGATGTAGAAATGTAGAGAAAATGTAAACAAAAGATATTTTGAGTGGCTAGGATGGTTGTGTATTTGGGGTTGTCTCTGGCCGGATGACTTTATGTTTGGTTGATGGTTCATACATCTGTCACGCTATCTATGTAGGATGGATGATAGTCACTTGTGTAAGGGTGTTGTTAAGGTTGGTTCTTTTTGTTTTTCTTTGGGAGTTCAAAATGTGCCCTGTGTGTGTGCCTGTGTTTGAGTTCATGTGTCTCTCAGTAATCGTATAGGATAAACCGAATAGCACATTCATTTAAGAATATACAAATGCATCAGGAAAGTGAAGTCCTGATAAATACAATCACATAGCAGTATTTCTATGCAATATGCAGTCCTCGGTGTACAGTCTGTATGCCTATATCTATGCCTATATCACATGCAAATGGCTATGCCTGGACTAAACGCGATGTTTATGTAATACTGAGGTACGTGTATAACGCATCTACATACCCGTACCTGAAATGCATAGTACAGAGTGCAGCGATGTGCCAATATGTCCATGTGGTGCATGTGCACAGTATATAGTCATAAATCAACGTATGTCAGTTTAGTCATATACTTGATGCATACTTAATCATTGAAGTTCGAATGCACAGTGCATATCTTACCTGGTTTACGAGTCCCTAAGCTGGACGCATACATATATCCGTTCCATCATGGGAATATTCCCGCGTGCACAAATACACGAAAGTAAATGCACGTTCGTTTGTAATGGTGTAGCTAACCTGTGTTTATTGGTCGGCGTTTCTCTGTGGAATCGTTTTGTAATGACCTTGTGTTTGCTATTTATTGTGATTTGTTGAAAAAGCCCGGCTGCTGTTTTACGATGTTGTTCGTTGAAATAAGTGCTGCTTCTATTAACTAACAGGCATTACTACCAACCTCCGCAAACAGAGGACACAAATTCCACTCTCGCAGAAAAAAACCCGAACAACCTTAATCACACCCTAACATAAATGCCAATCCCCCAAACAACATTGATAGCATTAAGATGTATGACTCCTCAACCAAATAAATTAACATCAGGCCACAGACAACCTTAAATACATTCTATCCCAACAGTTCTTAAAGACCTTAGATCTTTTCATTTTTCTTTTAATTCCCCGATTTTGCTGATGATGATGGCTTAAAATCTATGTGAGTGAATGCATATTCACCCAATCTGTGTTTTCCTTATTGTCAATAAAAAAATTCACCATTATGTTAGATATCCATCCAATAATTATATGCATACATATATATATATATACATGTATATATATATACACATATGAATATATGTATGTATGTATATACATATATATATATATATATATATATATATATATATATATATAGAGAGAGAGAGAGAGAGAGAGAGATAGATAGATAGATAGATAGATAGATAGACAGGGAGTGAGAAATGGGGTGCTTAAAAGTATTTGAACAAAACAAAACTCTTTCGAATAGCAATGTTAATTAGCCTGATCAATTCTGAATAAGACTTTTGCAATAAAATACACTTGATTTGATTCATTTAACAAAATTCCTATTTGTTCAAATACTTTTAAGCAGTACGGTATATATATGTATATGTGTGTGTGTATGTGTGTGTGTGTGTTTGTATGACTATAAATTGCTTTTATATTTTATAGAAAACCTTCTTTGAAATGATCTTCCGTCTTTTAACAGTGATGTATCATTTGACAACGTAAATAGAATAAAGAATTAAATAAAAATGGGGCTGCTGAAGGAATCGAACCTGAAATCGATAGAGTACCCACTCCAGGGTTGCGTTGTTCATGTCATTGAGCTGAAAAGCTGCAGGTGATGCAGAGGCCCAAATAACTGTTTAACTAAAATTATCATTTTGTTTTTTATGCTCAGTCCGTCTTTTTGTTTCTTTCAATGTGACAGTTATATGTTCAGAAATATATACGTATGTATATGATCTGACAGAATGATCATATATACCAAACTGTCGTGTTACCTACTATTTAATAATACCTAAGAGAGGAAAAGATCAATGTCTTTCCCAAGAGCATTAGTGATAAGAAGAGGTGAACATGTTTCAAGCACCGCTGGCAATTATGCCATTCCTCCCCTCAAACATTATATATACTTGTATCTATTTTTCGAAGATCGATCTTCTGAGCATTGTTGAAGTATTGGATTTATTGCTCACCTTCTAAATGGACCGTAGTAAAAAATAAAACCGAATAACAGGGCATGTTTAAATAAAAGTAGCTCAATTTCCGAATGTATAAATAAATCCCTTACTGCGCACAGTTTTCCTTATTGTATAAACCACAAAATAACTTGTTTATCTTTTTTTCTCTCTTTTGACATTCGCACCTATCCTGGTCCGGAAGCCATGAAGCTCGGATCCTTGCCTACAGGCACGCAACTAATGGTAACAGAAAAAAATTTTTTTAAGTCGCAGTCGATAACTGAACAACCGTAGCGTCAAAAGTTGAAGTCATGTAAAAAAATTCAATCAAAGAATAGATATGGTCAGAATAAATTCTGTTCATGATATCATTGGCGTTTTCCACTGCAATAAAATGGATTTTTAAAAAAACATCCAGAAACATCTAGATTATTGAGAATCTAAATATCATTGATAAGCTTATCACAATAATGCCCCAGAAATGTAAAAAAAAAAAATGTTTTTTTTCTTCAAAAAATAAAAATGAAACATTTTTAGAGGGGGTTCTGTGGAGTACTGATGTCAACTCTGTTGACAAAATGGTATGACCAGAAGTGCCTGTACACACAAACAAACAAACACAAACACATATAAATAAAGATAGAACTCTTCACCATCTTTGATGGCTACGGTCGTTCAATGGTGCAATACATCTATATGATACATATTATAGACCAATTCTGTCCGTGGCAATTGCCATAATTCCTGATCACTGACAATGCTCTACTACCTAATTGAACAAGTGTTTTTGTTTGTGTGTCGTGGTGCTCCAGGCAACACTGTTTTGTCTATAGACTAGAAAATTGGCATCATAACTCCTCTAGCCACAAACAATTGCTTTTTATTTTCCGTTAAAAATCTTTTTTTTTCTTAATTTTTGGGGGCCTCTTTTTGACGGACAACAATATTTGTCTTTCTTTTAGAGTAACTTTCTCTTAGATTGACTGCTTTAGAGGGCTGAGAAAAATTCAAATTCTTAGCTATTTAACTTTAGTAAGAGAGAAGTCATTTCATGCTTTTCTTAAGGGCATTAATGCGAAGTGAACGTGGACAGCCTCTGCCAAAACCTGAATCCGTCCAGCCAGTTAGGTTTTCCGAGCCAGTACCGTTGTGTCCCACGACATTTCAAATCAATTCTCTTGGACTGAGCAACCTAGAAGTCTTGGATTCATCATTTACCTTAAATGGACGTGAGCGAAAGCAAGAATTGAAAAGCAGATCATGTTGAGATAAAAGTAGCCCAATTTCCGGACGTATAAATAAAGCCCTGCTGCACACTGTGTACTGTAAAGTATACACCACAAAATAACTCGTTCGAAACCGTCAACGAAAACTGCCACCAAAGCTGTCAAGATAGGTTTCTCCAATTTTCAAGGTGGTCTAGCTGGCTGGCTATGTATCTATCACGTGAGCCGCTGGGGTGAAAATTTGACGATTTACCCCATTCATCATCGTCATCATCATCATCATCATCATCATCATCATCATCATCATCATCATCCTTTTAACGTCCATCGCTGGACATAGACCTTCCCCAGGATTACTAACAATTCTCTCTCGTGGGCGTTGAGGAGCCAGTATATCCTGAATTTGTCTAGTCCATCTCTCCATCTAGTATTCGCATGTGGTCTCTGGGGATCCATGTTATGAGTCGTGATGTCCATCGGTTGTCTTTGTCTTTCATTCTTGAAAAAATTTACCCTTAATTGTGTTTGAAAAAACTCCATCTTTATCTGCAAAAATTTCCCCCAAATAGATTTTGAGTGTGAAGGTGGAGAGTGTTTGCTAAAAAAATGTTCTGTTTATTTATCCCTTAGTACGGCGGATTCACGCCAGGTTTCTTTTCGTTTTCTTATTCATTTTTTAAATTCAAACTTTTTTGTGATCACTGCCCAACAAAAAGCGAGAGGAGTGAATGATTTATTGATCACCCCTTTTCCAAATTTTTTCATCGGAGACATCCAACACCACATACTGACAAAGGACGTTGGTCATGCTACGGTTTTTATTGGGTGACTAACCAGACCCGTTCCCACTGCATCTTTTTTTTTAATTCTCTGTCATTTATACCTTTTTCCGGAAGCCACAAAGCTGAGACCTTTGCGTGCTGGCACGCAGATAATGGTGACAGAAAAAATATAGGACAATATAAAAAAACATACAAACAAAAACGCCATTTTTCCAGATCGAACGCTGAAAACGAATTGTCACGATTTGATTATTGAATCAGATGAAAGCTAGTGAATTTGGTAACATCATTTCACCTATGCAGGGAGCGTTTGTGTACCTTTTTATGGCTATATAAGACCGCAGTGGGAAAAGAGTTAAAACATGTTGGGAAGAATAAAAAAGGTTGATATACAGAAGAGATGAAGACAGTTAAAGATCAGCAAGAGAAGTATCATCATCATCAGCAGCAGCAGCAGCCTTTTAGTGTCCATCGTTGGACATAGATTCTCCTCGGGTTTGTCATATCCCGTATTTTTTTCTGCCGGCCATAGTTTTACATGGTTATGATCTCTGGGGATCAACGTTGTGAATCTTGATTTACAGCAGTTATCTGATATTCTTGCAACATGACCAGCCCACTGTCATTTGAGTTTTCAGATAGATTCTATAATATCTCTGACTCTTGTTTATATATATATATATATATATATATACATCGTACTAATAAAACGTGTCTAGTACAAATTTTCCGTACTGAGAATCATGCAATTGAAAAAAAATTAGATTGATACATTTCTATAGCTTGAACTAATGTATTTTTCAATGTTGAATACTCAAGTCTAATGTAAATTGTTACCGGACATACCGATAGAGACACTTTTACTCAAAAAATAAATGAATAGATGAATAAATTCACTGTCATATGATACTTGTATGTGCACGGTGTATAATTCTAATTTTGTGGAACAATCTTAGTTAGGTTAGTTTCTATGTTTCAACTCCATAGGTGACTATCAGCAAGATGCAATAATTGTAAGTCCTCCTTTTTAGGACTATTGAGATTTTCTTGATCTTGAAGGTTGAGCTTACTCTACTGAAAGCTTCCTGGCCTGGAATAATTTTTTGTTCAATTTCCCGTTCTTTAATTTTGTTTTCGGGGAACAGAACGAAGGTCCGGTTAGTTGGGTTTGGGGTTGTGAATAAATAAATTTCTTCTCTTGCATTTGTTGGGCAGTGACCACTCGTCCAAATTTTCAAATGACAAGCAAGAATGCAGCCGGACACAAACTAAGGTACCAATTTAGCAAAAATAAGTATTGTGAATCAACCCCCTCCGGAAAAAAAACCTTTTTAGGGGGGAAGTAAAAAAATTTTTTCCATACTCATTGATGCGAATGCTTGAACAAAATTTCAAGTTCCCACTATGGCTGGGTTAGGCTGAGTGATGTACACAGATGAATATACATGAATAGCCTGAAAGCAGCAACATCGTTCAAACCAATCTATCGTGGGTTGAAGTGATTAATGTATCCAGCAACAATGTTTAAACCGATCTGTTACGGGTAGCAGTGGATGAAAACACCACAGAAAAGAGTTCTGATTAGTCACTCAATAGAAACTGTCATGCAATCAACGTCTTTTGGTAGCATGTCGTATTGGGGATGATCAATGAATAAGTTACTTCCCACGCCTTTTGTTGGGTAGTGATCACTAAAAAAGAATTTTCAAACAAGAAGAATGAATGGTGCCGGACACAAACTATTGGTTTGATTTGGCATGAACCTGCAACAGCAAACTACCCAACCCCAGCTAAAAATCTGCGCAGGGGAAACATTAAAGAAAAACAAAAAATCAAAAAACAAAACCTGAAACATTTCCCGACTTATTGATGGGAGTGTGTGTACTAAAGCTTATTCCATCAACATTTAAGGTTTGACGCATAAAAAATATACATATAAACATCAGAACCAGCAACAGTATTTAAATCGGTTGGTTGCAGGCTGAGGTGATTAACGAACCCAGCAACATTGTTTAAATTGGTATGTCGTGCGTAGCAGTGATTGAAAACATCATAAAAATAACGTGAAGGTTTAAGAGCGAATTCCAATGTCCTTCTTAAGTCACATGCACCTCTGAAAGGGAGAACACAAAAGATAGTTTTGAAAAGCTCTAACAAAAGATTGAAAAGAGGATAAAAAGATTAGAACACAGAATCTGAAAAAAAACAAAGAAAGAGTAAAAAAAAAAAAACAGGAGTTGCCAAAGTCTTTGAAAAATTGCAATTATTACCTTTCGCACATCAAAATAACCTTCGCTGTAATGTCAGTGTTTTTAGGCTAAGTATTTTTTTTTAGGTTAGAGTATCTTTAGGGTTAAAGTTAGTATTTTAAGGTATTTTTTAGTGTAAAGGTTATTGTCTGTTTCTCTGACTTTAAATTCGCTGTCAGCATCTGCCAGTCTATAGCTGGAGCGACGACCATTTTGAAACGGGAAAAGTCTCAAGTCCCTAAAATATTCATCTCAATGAAGATCTAATTGTTTTATATGTCTATCCATACCTCCTTATCCATCGATCAGTATTTTCTATCATATAACTGTTTCTTCTTTTTTCTCTTTCGTTTTCCTTCACCACGATTCTCCTTCGCCCTTTTTCATTCCTACTCTGTATTTTTCTTTCTTTTCACTCCTCTTTGCTTTTAGTGTAATTTTTTATCCTCAACTTTCCTCCTCTTATGTTCGCGGCAATTTCTAAACACTATTAAATTCCGTGTTTTACTTTTTATCAAAATAATCCTTTGTATGTCCTCAGTCCATTATTCCAGTGGGTTGGGGGTTGCTGTGCTGGGGAAGGTCGGGGTTTGTCTTTTTTTTTAAACAAAATCTTTTGTCTGTGCCTTGCCGATTTTATTAGCGTGGGTTTGAGGTTGCCGTCCTGGTGGAGAGGGTAGTGTACAGCAATGACTGTGTTCATGTTACCATCTCCTTTCTTTTTTTCCTTTCCCTCTTACTGCATGGTCTTTAGTGTGACATCATAGATAGAGATGGTAGGATATATGCATGTCTATAAATAATCATGCAAAACAAGTCCTCCCAAAGGAGTGAATTTTTTGTGAGACGTTGAGGTATGTTTCGCTCAATAATTCTTGCATATGATTTTCCAAGGCGGCTTTAATAAGTACTTTATCTCCATTCGCATATTGTTCATCGTATCCCCTGGTTTCAACGTAACCCGTTATTTATTTTAGGATTAATATCCTCCACTGAAATAAGCAGTTGTCAGCCTTCAATAATGGAAATATTCTCTCCAGAATCCTCGCGAAGAAGGTGGGATAAAGAAATATGTATATTTCATTGACTACCATTCACAGATTTGTCCACGAGAACCAAGAAAGAGGACTTGCAGCCAAAAAAGTGGATCAGGAAGAAAGGAGCCTTCAAAACAAGATATAAAAGAGAACTGTCTAAAATGGCTTCTAATGAAAGGAAACTGACAGTCATCTCTGTTGAGCCGTTCTTAAGCAAACACACCTGGAAATGCCTAATTCCTTTAGAGACTACCTGATAATAAGTCTACAGACACTTTTTCCTTTACTGGAAGTAAAAGTCTCCGGCAAAGATTCTGCGTATCAAAGAAATTGAAACACTTTTCATTTTTTTTCTTCTCTATTAACGATGTTAAAGACCGTTATGCTTCATAATGGGAACAAAAGCAAAAAGTCAATGCTTGGAGGGCGAAGAGCTCTATGTGAAGTTTGAATCCCTTTCTATTCTTTTTCCCTCTTGTTCCACATTACAGCGGATGGCAAATTTTTTGTACGTGCGTGTCTACGTAGGCTTCCTAAGGAGTAATTCTTGACCGTTCTCACCAAATTCAGACTCAGCACGTATTTCTATATACCTGAAAGTACTTTTTGTTTTTTGAAAATCCCCTAATCGCTTTTAGTGTGGGGTTGGGGTTCAATTTACAAGGTAAGTGTTTGTGTCCAGCAACATTTACTCCATTTTTTAAAATATTCGGACATTTTTAGCGATCACCAATCAACAAAATTCGAAAGAAGTCACTTATTCATCAATCCACGATTTTACAAAAAAAAAAAGTATGCTTGGCTTTGTTCCTACCTAACAGTTCTTTGTAGGAACTTAGAACATTCATCATAGAATCTATCGGAAAACTCAAATGGCAATAGACTGGTCATGTTGTGAGAATGAAAGACAACCGATGGACATCACGTTTCACAATATGGATCCCAAGAGACCACATGCGAAACTGAGGCCGACAAAATACGAGATGAAATAGACAAATACTGAAAATATTAGTTCTATGATGCCCATGATAGTGAAATGTGTTGGATCTTAGGGAAGGTCTATGTCCAACAACGGACGTTAAAAGATTGATGATGATGATGATTATAATGAAAACATTCTGCATACCCGTCCTTAAAGTCTCAGCCACTTCAAATTCAAAGTCACACTTTTTGGCAATCATTGCAGCGCTGTAAATCATAGAGAAAATCTCATGCAAGGTTATTGGGAGTGTCTGGATCTAAAAATGTTACCATATGAATTAATGGTAATTGTTTCTTCACTTTACATGATTAAGGCTCATGAAATGATTCATAAGATCGCTCGACTCTCAGATAAGACGGCTAGACCTGTACATGAATATAAGGCGACTCGTAAAATCTGTATTAATCAATGTTGTAAAAATTTGATTTCCCGTCGGGTGAATTTCCCTCTAATGCGTCGGGTGATATTTGGTACCCGGAGTCACTAATATAAAATAAGATCCATGTATTGCAAGTTTCTTTGTTTCAGTAATTCTTCGAGGTTTTCGATTTGTGAAATAGACTTAGAAGCAGCAAGCCCCCGAAGTGGCATCACTCACTTCACTGTACGATCAGTAAGTATAAACCCTGATGCCAGATACGCAATTATTTATAGAGCCAAAAAAATCTTTTTTGAAGAGAGATTTAGAAAATCAAAACTAGCAACATTACAAGTAGGAGACCAAGGGGATAAATAAGAGAAACATTTGATAAAATGATAAAAAGCACCGAAAACCTCTGCGCTAGAAAAAATCTTTACAATGGAAAAGAAAAGAAATATCTAACCATATGATGAGCTTATATTTCTTATGTTTATATTTCTGTTTTCATTCATACGGGATAATCCCATTGGTTGATTCACCACGAAATAGAAACTCTTAAAACTTCATGTCTGATCCTCACACATTAAAACAATTCCAGTTGAGTTGAAACTTGGAAAAAAAACTCAAATTTACGATACTTAAATTATTAGAAAAACCCTTTAAAATAGCTCTAGGCTCCATGATTAACACTGTAATTTCTGACAGGTATATTCTGGTATATACATATATATGAAAAACATTGTATAATAAATTCTAGAAATAACATGAGATAATCCCATTGGTTGATTCACTATCGTATTATGACATAAAAATAAAAATTACGTAATAGAAACTCTTAAAACTTCATGTCTTATCATCACACATTAAAAAAATTCAAGTTGAGTTGAAACTTGGAAAAAAAAAACTCGAATTTAAGATACTTAAATTATTAGAAATACCCTTTAAAATAGCTCTAGGCTCTATGATTAACCCCGTAATTTCTGACAGGTATATTCTAGTATATATATATATATATATATATATATATATATATATATATATATATATATATATATATATATATATATATATGAAGACCATTGTATGATAAATTCTAGAAAAAACATGGAGAGTTGTCAACAATTGGAACAAACTAATGGATCAAGATCCAGAAATAATAAAGACCAAAATAGTAATCAACTTCAAAGATAAATACGATAGAGAAAAAAGTGATAAAAAAATAACCAAACTTCTGAAAAAACAAAACAACAACTCCCAAATGAAAAAGTAAGATACGAGCACCGATATGTACATGATTTTATTCGCTATATATCTTATCTTATTCCATCTTATTTTATTCCATGCATCAAGCTTGTTAAAATTTTCTCATATAGTCAAACTCAAAGAATTGACTTTATTGTTGCTTTTCGTCAGACTTCCAAATTTAAGACTTCTCCGATTTCTATATTCATTTCAGAGGGAGAGGGTACAAAATAAGAGATGTAATAACAGCTCGTCTGCTTTGGTCAAAACAAACGTAGAATCGTGCATGAGGGTGAAGATTGTTTCAATAAATCTGTTTTGATCTACAAGTTCTCAATCTCATTTACACTTGAATAAAAACAATTCTACGCATTCAAAAAAGGATTAATTCAAAGGCGGACTAGTCCCTGCTCCTAAGTAAATCATAGACAATTACGTTCATTTTAGTTCATGAAAGGATTTCCTGTAATCATCACGACTACAGCAATAGACATTTTATAAAAGAAAAATATTCTTTTTATTTATTTCAGCACATTAAGTATTGATAATCATCATTATTAGATTTTGCTATTCTTCTCCTTCATCTTAATTTTTTTAGTTGCAATAGACAGCAACACCGTTTAAAATGAAGGTAACAGTAGCAATAATAAATAATATTGAAGTACATGACTATTTTGATTTTATCTCCGGCGAAAACTTAGGTGCGTCAAAAAATACCATTAAAACAGTACATACTAAACCATAATATTATTCATAAGGACCAATAAGTTATAAGTTTCTTCAACACATCCATGGGACAGTGTTTGATTGCGTTCTGTTTATAATCAATAGATCATGAGGTGGATTAACAGTTAGACTGAGTAGGCTTTCCTGTCTTATTTCTGTCCTTACCTTAGGGGCTATTAGTGGATTAATCATTAAGCTGAATAAACATTTTCTTTTTTTCTTTTGTCAAACTTTTACTATTGGGTTTTGATTTCATTTTCGTCTGTAAGATCATAGGTGGATAACAAATGATAATGACTAAAAACCTATGAGGTCATGCATGAAAAACAGTGACCCAGTGACGTACGCTTAATCAGATGCCGAATTCACTGCCGTTTCTAAGGTCCAAATCCAGTCGACTAGCAAGTTTGGAAATCCCATTTACAAGAACTATTAATTAGGGAGTTGTGATTGGACACGCTATTTTGGAATGATATTGTATGAAGAAATGAATTCGGATTAGTTTCTTTTTTTAGGTCTTAATGAAACGAGCGAGTTCGGACCTGGTAGAGCCAAGCTTGTTTTAAATAGCGCACATCAGTTATCAAGTAACGTCAGCCTGAATATGACACCCCAAGATAAATTTAGTGGAATGTAAGCGCAAAAATATTCATATGAATACGTTGTTATAGTTAATATCCTAACGCTGTTTTACGGCTTCAGTCGTCTCTGCCAGGACTCCACGTATCATAAGTTTCTCTATCTCGGCTCCGGTTTACAATATATGAAATAGACTTGATGGCGACTAACACCCGAGATGGCGTCACTCGCATCCCCATACGGATAACTAATGAGGTGATGATATTCGTCAGTTTGTCAAGACCATCTTGATAGGATCCGGTACCGGAAAGACCTGTTGCAAATAGAATTAATGGTTCGGACATTTTGCCAAAGTGCTAAACTAATTAGGATTTGACTCGAAGCCATCGGCCTTCGTCTTGCATCTTCACTAAGTAACAATTTGTGAAGACACACTTGGCTATGTATTCGAAATTGGGCGCGTTAATCTACATCAAGTGAAAAGTTGGGAACTTTTAAACTGTATTACACGGGGCAAGGACGTTTGCTCAGCTGGTTTATCATTGTTATCATGGAGAAAAATTCACATGCTGCGTGGATAGTGGTCCGGATTAAAAAGTTTCACTTATTCGATGTTGAAAAAAGTGCAAAAGGAAAAAAGAAAAAAAAAATTCGTGACAGGAAAACAGACCTAAACTCAGATATCACATTGTTTCTGCTTTGAATAAAGTGAATTGTTTTTATTTGGGCGCCATTTTCAACAGGATGCAAAACTATAAAATGGAGACCCCCCCCTCTATATCTTATAGGAAAATCGAAATTACGAAAAATCAATATTAGTACTGAGACAGGGTCAAAAGAGTATGAGAAAATAGGATAATGGCAAATCAATTTTAGATAGATAATAGGTTTGAAATGAATAATAATCCTAACCCTCCTTTTCTTTCTCCTCCTCAGACCATCAGTAATGAGTTCTGTCCTCAATAGGCGCCCCCTACCTGTGGCTTTACGTCAAAAGTAAGCTAAACTTAGTAAAAAATATAAATAACTTGAATAATTTCCCCCTGAGGATGCTATACCGGAGAAATTAGTCGGGTGAAAATTAAAAATATCAAATGTAATTGCTTTTATATACAAATGATAAAATGTATTTTTTAACTGTTATATTTATATATATATATATATATATATATTTATATATATGTGTGTGTGTGTGTGTGTGTGTGCGCGTGTGTGTGTGCGCGTGTGTGTGTGTGTGCGCGTGTGTGTGTATACCTTGGAATTCAAATTATTTTCATATATTTATTTCTAAAAATGCGTTTTGCAGACTCTTTTGGAAACGCTTGATAAAATAAGTGTTTGAAAATGATTAGTTTTTTTTTCCCAATTTGACAAATTATATAAGTTTTACATCGTCCGAAATATCATTCCATGTATACATACGATTATTAATTGCGTTTTATTATATTGAAACCCTCATTTGACATGATACTCAGTCATTACATAAACATATCACGCGGCCAAGACAACGTAAATAGAATGAACAATTGAGAAAAATGTGGCTGCTGCAGTAATCGAACCTGCAACCGATACGGGGGCTACTTCAACGTAGCGTTGCTCTTATCATTGAGCTAAACAGCCACCAGCACTAATAACTGCTTCAATCTCAAATTCCCATTTTTCGCTTGTTCACAGTCTATATCTTCATTATTTGTTCCGTTCAACGCGACATTTATGTATGAATAAATTAGACAGGATGATTATAAATTGCATTATATTAAATTCATCTCAAAATGGAATTCCAATATAATACAACACAATTTATAATCATTCTATCGGATTATAAATCCATTCCCTAATAGACACGCGCACGCACACACACACGCACACACACACGCACACACACACACACACACACACATATATATATATATATATAAATATATATATTTATATATATGTATACTCGCACAAAACTTCACTCATATCAATATATATCAATATATATATATATATATATATATATATATATATATATATATAAATGGGAGCGGTCTTATACTTAGGCTCTGCTCTTACCACTGAGCTAACAACACTGTTGTGCTATTGCAGGTGTCTGAAATGCACCTATATTATTAATTACCTCGCACAATTATGTTGTTCCCTATGCCGACATCAAATGCTATATGCGTAAATGGACAATTCATATCTGACAGAATGTGATAACTATGATTATTTGGAACTAATTGTTCGGCACCGATTCGACTTGGTAGCAAATCGAGGACGGAGTGAGCGTCAACGGTAATTCATATATATGACTATTGACACTCATTCCTTCCTCGATTATATATATATATATATATATATATATATATATATATATATATATATATATATATATATCAGATATGTGGATTTGCTACACAAATTAGCTCATGTTTCTGCCCTCTTCGGGCCTTATATCTTGTTATACTGCTAGCCTGATTCGTACCACATATACCGTATATATTTATATATATATATATATATATATATATATGTATATATATATATACAGATAGATAGATAGATAGATAGATGCCTGTTTAGGAAATCAATATCATAAATCTATCAAAAAATATATTCAAATCTGACAAAAACTCTATTGATGACGTAAATCCCGATGAAAGAAAATAATGGAAAACCTACGGCCTCTCATTAGAGATCATTCCTATCAGTTTTCTCTTATCTCTTGTTTTGAGGACAATCCCCCCCCCCCCCAAGATGTTTTTGGCAACAGATCTTCTTTTTTGACAATTGTAACCTAACCTATTTCAAAATCGCCGCTACTTCAGCTGAAGGTTAGAGTTTTCAGGGCAAAGATCAATATTTTTAGGTTTGTATTAGGTTTGTTGTCGTCTGCTTCTTTGATTTCAAATTCGTCTTCAGTGTCTCTCACTCTACAGCTGGAGCAGCGGCAATTTTAGAACGGTAAAGGTCATAATTGCCAATATCTTATTGTTGGATTATACAACCAACAACTGCTTACTTGCTTCGGCAAAAACCTACAAACTTCAGTAAACATATGAGATCTTTCACCATCTAAATTGCATCTAAAAAATCAAGAATGCTCACACGCATTCTGGCTGAAAAAAGCTGAAATACTCGGTTTTAATATCTTTATCAAACATCTAAAAATCACAAATGAATTTTCGGATCAATATGAATATCCAAGCTTCCTGGAATAGTTCGAGGGTTTATAACCAAAACTACTGGGCAACTACGAAGCACCCGGACAGTGCATTATCCTTCCAAGGCCATTGTCATTACGAGGAATTCTGCATGGATCCATCCAAAGATTTGATCACTTCTTTCATAGTCTATTGTCAACCCCTCCACAAAATTTTATGCGTTTACAATATAATACTTCGATGTAAGAAATTATTTGTTAAGGGATCCACTCCAAGATTTGATTAATTCTCTTGTAGTCTATTGTCCACACGTGCATAAAATCTAATTGAAATTAATCGATGACTTTTGGAGATATCGTGTGGGCAGACATGACATTTAGGCGATATTACGTGGTTTGGACACATAACTACGATATATGGGAGATAATCGTGCATGGATCTGCTCTATAATCTAATCTCTTCCATAGTCCATTGTTCACCCTCTGCTGGATTTCATAGAAATCAATCGATAACTGTTGGCGATAATACATAGAAATGTATCTATTCATGAGTGATGAATTTTGTATAACCATAGATCTCAAAGATGGTGAAGTTTTCTACCCTTTTTATATGTGCGTATGACTGTTCACTGTGTGTTTGTTTGTATGTTCCAGCGCTCCTGGTCATACCGTTTTGTACACGGATTTGAGAATTGACATTTATGAATGTTTTTATCGTTTATTTCTTTAAAAGAAGGTCTTTTTTTTTCTTTACTTTATTTGACTGGTTTATTCATAACGATTTAATTTTCCAAAATGCTTAAATTTCTACGATTTTTCGCACTTTATATTTTGACAAATCATTTGTTAAACTATTGACTCTGATGGAGAGGTTGGGGGGGGTTCGAATTCGAAACAATCGAATAAATTGAACTAATATAACCAGAAAAAGTTCCATTAATAACATCACTGGAAAACATCTGAAATATGCAAAAAAAAACATCTAAAGATATCTAGAATCTCCAGTAATCTAGACGTTATTAATGATTCATCTAAATAAGCACTACCCTGCATCAAAGAAGTATGTTTCCAACCTCCCATTGCTGAAAAAAAAAACCGTTTTTGATAAGGGGTCTAAGGGAGTACTGATGCTGCTTTTCAAGTCCGTAGACAAAACGGTATAGCCAGATGCGCTGGAACACACGAACATACACATAAACAAACTAAGACACACACTTACAAAAAGGACAGGATCTTCCGCCATCTTTGATTGCCACGGTTGTACAACAGAGATGAATAACAACTACAACACCGAAGGATCAAAGGGAAATGAAATAACTAGAGTAATTCAATTCCAACAAAAAAATGAAAGAGTTCTACAATGATTCGTGATGTCAACTGCTCAACCATTAGTTGCTGCTTAATGAACCGCCTTGTCTCTCGATTTTCTTTTGAACTTCCAACAGAATAATTCTGTTTATCAGGCAACAAGTTGTCTATCTATCACAGCGGGATTTATTTAGTAACAGGGAAAAGACCAGACTCTGTTCAAAACCTGCAACGTCATTTACGCACTTTTTGAAAGCATTCTGTTATAAGACTATTCGTTTCCTATTGATGAAATAAAATATAATTTACAGCTGTTAAGAAATTAAAAGTACTCTCTGAAAATAGATGCAGATTATTTTAATCGATCTTGTATTTTCGTTTGTATTCAAAAAGTTTATTTCCAATTGTGCTCCCTAAAAGTTATATATATAAGGTCATAAGTTCACACTTAAAATATAAGATGCTGGAAAAAAATGTTTCAGATTCTTAAATTACAAACGCTCTTTTTTTACGTCACATTTCTTATTTTGCAAATTGATTCAGAAAAGAGTTATATGACATAGTGTGACGTGAATAATATTTCTGTCTTTTTGCCAAATCTATTCATTTTATCATTTTTATGGGCGCCATGTTCTTATTCAAATTTGATTTGAATAAAAAGTTTACAGGCATTCTATTGACAGAACTGGTGACATTTGTCGCAGTTAAAAAGACATCATAATTGTCATCAAAACTATCAACAAGAGTTTCTTCAGTTTTGAAGGTGATATGGCTCGCTTGCTGCCAGACTGACGGACTACGTATGTATATATCATGCATACAACCTTCACCAATGAAGCTAGAGGGATGAAAATTTGATAATTTATTCCATTTTAATGTCTAAAAAAACATTTTTCCTTTAACAAAAAATGTGTAAAAAAAACATTTTTTTCCCTCAAAAATCCAACCCCGCCAAATAGTTGTGAGGGGGTTTAATTTACTCATTGATCACCCCTTTCTTTAATTTTCTAATGATTCTCCCCAACATAGCACACAGAGGGGAAAGGTTGCAACGGTTTTTTTTAAGTGACTACCCAGACCTGTTTCAGTGTAATTCACCCTCAAGTCTTTATTACCAAATATCATTCATCCATTCCTAAATTGTCTTGTTTTTCTTCCAATTATTTTCATTCCAGGAGGTTTTTTAATTCATTTCGTATCATTGGCAAAGGACATTAATCAACAAACTTTTTTTAGAAAAGTCTTATTTAAGTTTTTCGATAAAATACGTAAGGAAAGCTACGAATGATAAAAAAATGAACCCAAAATAATGAAAAGTTTTCATGTTCAGATATAGTTAACAAACAATAGTCCAAGAACTTGGAATTGGATTTTGCAAAGTAGTATTTTCTTGTGACACATGTCTACCGTATATATTACTATTTTGAGAATAGAAAATACACATGTCTGAGTAAAATGAATCTTCCCTTTTTCATGTTAAATTCACACTTCACCAAGCGTTGCACTTTTATTCACTCTTCATTCATCTCTGTACTTTCATTCATCCTTCATTCATCCCTAAATTTTTGTTCAACCTCCAATTATCTCTGTAGTTTCGTTCACATTTCATTCAACCCTGAACTTTCATTCACCCTTCTTTCACTCCAGTACTTTTGTTCACCCTCCACTCATCTCAGCAATTTCATTTAACCTTCATTCATCACTACAGTCTCAACACCCTTAATACATATCTGCACTCTCTTTTTTCCTTCACTCATTCCTAAAATTTCATTCACCCAGGCCCTTCATTCATCCGTGCAGTTTCATTCATTTCCTTCTTCTGCACTTTCATTCACCCTTCACTCATCTCTCCAATTTCATTCACTTTTCCCTTTGCTTTTTCTCCCCCCCCCCCTGCACTTTCGTTCCCCTTTTCCCTCAGCACTCAGAGAAATCTGAGAAACGTACATCCTCGGGAGAGAGATGATTCGACTGATTCAAGACGTCAAGTTCAATCTTACCGACAGAATGTGCTGCACAGGCAAATATAAACATATTTGATCGATAATGTGCTGAACGGAACGCACTGGAACCATTACAGCGATTAATTGAAAACAAATCATTTTAATAAATGCTGGAAAGCAAGCAATAATATGTTGCCTATGTTTACAAAAGTATGATAACAGGGGAACTGATCTAGAGAAGCCAAAACAATTCGAAGCAGGTTGGTACAGTGCCCTGTGCAATTCGAAAAAAAAAATAGTTACTTTGAATTTATAATCAGTGCAAAGTTAGTAAAGGATTCGGATTAGTGGAGATTAACTGTAATTCATTCGACCAAAGCTTGCACGCTTATATCAAAACTCTCTCTCCCAGGTGGAGATGCCCATGTGGAAAGATACACTACAGTCGCACAAAAAATCAATATTCCGAGCGAAACGAGTCACGTGTCCACGTCAAGATGGGCGCTCCTACAGGCACGTACGCTTCTCAAACTTTTTTCACGATTGCACTTGTGCCATTACAAGGAGTTTAAACAGTTTCAAAATATACTCACGTACGAAATATCTGCATCGTATGCTCAAGGACGAAATAACTCAACCGTACAGGATTCTTTACTCTTTTCTCCCCACTCTCATCCCGTATCTACAGCCCCACCGACAGGAAAAGCCAGGCAGGTCAATACCAATTGTTGTGGTTCTATGAACGTGGATCGAAAATCAGTCCTTTTCCAAGCCATAAACTTATTCTTGAAGAATTCGTGTATTCAAGGAGAAAATAAACCAACAAGTAGAAATCTCTGTATCACTTATATTTTTCTTCTGACAACGTTGATCAAAGGAACATCATTTTAGGCCGACGGTACTTAACATGGGACGTGAGTACTGTGGGCATTTCCCAATCTATACGTCAAGTAGACGCGCAGCTAAACAGTTGCGTATCTAAGCAAATTATTCTTTCTGCACGAGGGATGATCAATGAATATGTTACACCCTTCAACTTTTGTTGGGCTGGGATAACTAAAAAGTCCAAATCTTCGAAAAACAAACTAAGAAAGCTATTTAGCATAAACTTACATTGTAAATTGACTCCTCCGGCTGAAAACTTGGGGGATGAAAAACAAGTCTGGTTAGTCACACAATGGATACCGACTTGTGACTAAGGTTTTTGCCAGCATGCTTAGTTGGAGTTAATCGATTGAAAATCGGGAAAAAGAGATGATCAATAAATGAGTTACCCCTTTCGCCTTTAGTTGGGTAGTGGTCACCAAAAAAAGTCTGAATTTTGGAAAAAACGTACAGGCAGATATTACGGGATCAATTTAGCATATACCTACATTGTAAATTGAATACCCTACTAATGAGCTATCTGGGGATGTTGAGAAACAAAAAGACCGTTTTTTAGACATAGTAGAGAGTAGAAGTGCGCATTCGTACTGTCTGTACACATGATACATACATATGAGTCACTTGGCCTAGACAGCGTAAATAGAATAGATAAATGTTTAGCTTGACTGTGAGAGCAACGCTATGTTAAAGCAGCTACCTAATCGGTCATAGGTTCGATTTTTGCAGCAGTTGTATTTTCTTTAATTGTTTAATCTTTAACGCTGTCTTGATATCTTGAATTCATTATCCAAATAATAATGGGAAGTCGTTCCAATACATGTATACACATACACACATATTTACATACAGAGCGAATCAGCCAGCCAGCTAGCCGGACCGACTTAAAAAACGAAGAAACCTATTTGACAGTTTTGGTCAAAGGTTTCAAAGAGTACTTCGAGACATTTTAAAACCACGCATCAACTCAGGATTGATTAAAAAAATACCCCCTGAGTGCCTGCTCACACATCTTCTCTCTCTCTCTCTCTCTTACACGAACGCACACATGTACACACATACATAAGCACACATACATGCACATTCGCAATGTAGCTAAAAGGTGGTAAAAGGTCATCAATACTTCCATAACTGAAAAAATGTTTATATAAATTACATTTAAAATAAATTGAGTTTGAGATAAAATCTATATCCAAAGAGAGTGGTTGAGAAAAAAGACAGGCGACAAGAGGTGAGGAGGGTGTGGTTGAGAGAAGTATGGGGAGAGGAATTGGAAATGCGAAATTCCTGGGTACTTTAAACTCAGTATGTGTGTGATCATGCTATTAATGCTCTGGTGTGTGTTTGCCGTTTGTTCTTACTCCTGAGGACAAGTGTTGATGCAAAAACCTCCAGCAAGTACTTTCACTTTCACTTTCACTCACATCTCCGACCTTGCACTGCTCCTCAAGCTCTAATTCCCAAGTACAACCACTCTACACTGTCCACAGCAAAAACTTGAGTGTAATCGTTCCTCTTCCAGCAAGTCATGCATCGAGCAATCGAATATTGAATTCCAGATATCCTTAAAAAAATAAACAAGATTGTTGTAACAACAACAACAAAAAAATCCCATATTGAAAAAAAAAAGATTCTGTGAACACTTGATCAAAACAACATGCCTATCCTTTTTCTGCATACTCATGTTCCTGTCTCCATCTGGAATGTGTACGTGTGCGTGAGCGCACACACCTTTTGTAACCAGTGCACAAGGGAAATTGATGTTCGCACAAAAAAGTTAGTCATCTAAGATAACGCAGTAATAAACACGTTGAATGATAATAATAACAATAATAATAACAAGAACAACAACAACAATAATAATAATAATAATAATAATAATAATAATAATAATAATAATAATAATAATAATAATCGGGATTAGGAGGAGGATAGAGACCGTACAGACCACAGCACTACTGGGAACTGCACGGATACTGAGGAAGGTGCTAGAGATATAAGTACTGCAACGAATTGTAGCTCTGTCATGATATGCGAAAGAGAGAGGAGACGTTAGCTGAAGATCTGAGGAGACTTATTGTCACTCAGCCTTCAGCGATAACCACTGGGCAACCGGTGTGAAACTGTTAATCGCAGAATTACTGCGACCTATGATTACTAGGGGAGGAGGGGTGGAGACTTGAAGAGACTTGCTGTCACTCAACCCCCAGCGGTAACAACCTGGCAACTGGTGTGAAATTGCTAATAATGATAATGATAACAACTTGACGCCACAGTCAATAATTCAACAGTTGCGTCAAAATTTGAAGTCACGTGAAGAAAAAATCCATCAAAGACTAAATTGGGGTCAGATCACATTCTGTTTATGACATTACTGGTTTTTATCACATTAGAGAACATCTAAAAGAAAACACTAACAAGCGATTAAAAGCATCTAGATTGTAGAGAATCTAGATGTCATTAATTAACCTCTCAAAATATGATCCCCAAACAATGAAAAAAAATTTTCAAAATCATTTTCAGAAGGGGCCTGTGGAGGGGGTCGCTGATGTTAATTTCTGTCGACAAAAAGATTTGACCAGGAGCACTGGGATACACTGACCAATAAACAAGCACATAAACCATGCACATATAAAAAAAGCATAAAACTCTTAAAATAATGATAAGGATAATATCAATTGTAATAATACTAATAATCTGTGAGTTGATGGATGCTATTGTTATTAATTCATATTGACAGGACATCGGATGAAAGCAAGAGATAATCATTAATGTTTCAGTTAATGGGACAGCAAACTGAATTGAACTGTCTTTTATCCTCCATTGTTGGACATAGACCTTCTCCAGGGTTCGCAAAAACCTCTCTAGTGAGGGAGTCTCGGAGCCAATATTTTCTCATCCTGTCAACATCGCCTCGCTAACTCATATCCTGCTGGTTTCAGTTCCGCATTTGATTTATGATGATCCATGTTTTGAGCTGAGATGTCAATCGGTTGTCTGCAATTTTTGCAACATGACCAGCCCATTGCCATCTGAGTGTCTTAATGGTTTCTTTGATGTCTTGGACTCCCGTTTTATTCCCTAATATACTATGTTTTTTGTAGGTAGTTCATTTTTAATAATCGAAGCATCTTAGTTTCAAGTTTTTGTGAGTCTCAAATCAGCATTAAACATTTCTTTCAGTCACTTACACAAACTTTTTTCTTTTATTTTATTTTCAAACGTCCATCGAATCTATGACTTTTTTTCTTGATAGTAATGATAGAGAAGTGTGGCAAATCCTGGGGGAAGGTCTATGACCAACGACAGGCGTTAGAAGAATGATGATGATGATGATGATGAAGATGATGATTGTCACAATAGCCAATCTCATCTTATTTACAACCCTGTAATTGCGTGTATTAGCTATGTTGATATATTTCACACGGACCAATATATTGACTTTATGACAGGAAACATACAACCATTCAATTAAGCATACTATTTTGCGTTTATGGCTTTTATTCGGATAGTTACCAATATAGTTTTATTCGTAAGAGAGCCTATGAGAAAATTATCTTGAAACCTTTTCGAATTAACATTTGCATCAACTTTCACTGCTCTCATACTTATCGTCACAGGAAGGAAAAACTCGCATAACATAATATTATTGCACAATCTGACTACTAACAATTAGTGGGGGGCATTTTCCCCTGCCCCCTTTGCACGCTGACTAGTAACAATTGAAGGAACGATTCTCGTCTGTACTCTTTGGGGCGCATGCGTGTTACCGTCAGTGTTTAGATAACCAGGTTTCTTATGTAGGAGGGAGAGCCGTCACAATTACTGAAATGAAAATTGAAAAATACGGTTGATCGAGTTTTTTTCTCATTTACTGTCGAGGAAAATGACTGATGTTTGTGACCGGTGTGACATCATTAATTACTCAATTAATTAATAACATGAACCATAGGTTCAACGATGCGTTCACCATCCATTGTAGTAGTAGCAGAAAAAGAAAGAGGTGGAAGAAAAATAACTACTTGTTGTTCTTTGATTTGATTGATTCTCATACTTGTAAAATATTGTAATATTAGATATTAAATTGCAAATGGCGTATTTGGCGTTATTTAGAATACAAAAGTGCAGTCTTCGAATATTCTACTACAACAACATTATCAGATGGTAAAAAATGATTGGATTTGATTTTCTTTCAGTAACGTCTCACTTTTCGATGATATCACGCTTTTAATAACATCACATCTCTGCCTTCCCTCCTATTTCTCATGTTTGACGTAACATATTAACCCTAACTCCAAAAATACTAAATCAAATGCCAACTTTGTTTATGGCTTCGAAGCTTCGTCCTCTTTCAAGAGTTGATTCGATGACTGCCGTCGTGTATCTTCTTCTGTCTGCCCTTCGTTTTTTCTTGATTAATTTATCTGGTTCGATTTCAATTTTCTCAATTTTCTCTCTTGTTGCTGTCGGTGGCTTGATGTTTCTGCGTTTTTCCATGAGATTTCTGGTCTCGTCTGAGATTTTACTAATGGGTTGTGTGCTCATTGGTTTGAATAGAGTGGCAACTTCTATTATAGATACTGTCATTTTGTTGTTTAGTCCATTGATGTTGGTGTAGATTTGTTCAGTAAGAATTTTAAATCTGTTCTTCAATTCGAGCTTGAAGGATCGAATGTGCTTTTTTTGGTTGCGGTTTTGTGTGGAACATTTCTCTTCGTTCTTTGTTGGTGTTTACTTGTATTTTACATCGTACCATTCTGTGGTCGCTACCTTTGAAAAAATAAACCCTCCAAATCACTCTATTGTGCAGCTGGAACGGTGGCCATTTCAAAACGGGTTACGTATCGATTGCCGTGAAGTGAAAACACCAAACATCATCGATTCAATATGCCAATATAGAAAGGAGATTACTTCATTGAATTTCACTTGCTTTTCGTTCCATGGTTCCCCGAAGTCGTTTGCATCTTTGACATTAAAATCACCATCTGCACACATCCCTCTACAACTGGACCAGGGATCATTTTCAAACTGGAAAGGTCAAATCTGCTTCTACTGATTCACATGATATTTCAAAGAAGAATATACAACCATTGCATTCTCCCGATAGTAACTTATGGAGCTGAAACATGGAACGTAACCAAGAGACAGACCTGCCAATTTAGAAGTATGCAACGTGCGCATGAAAGAATCATGCTCAACTTTACATGGAGAGATTACAAGCACAGTATCTAGGGAAGAAAAACAGGTCTTCGTGACATCATAGAAACTATTAAAAACTCAAATGGCAATAGGCAGGCCATGTTGCAAGAATGAAAGACAACTAATGGACGTCTCACAACATGGATCCCCAGAGATCACATAAGAAACCGAGACCAACAGAACACAAGATGGAGAGATGAATTTGACGGATTTAGGAAATACTGGCTCCGCGTAGCCCATGATTGGGAATAGTGGCGAATCTGGAGGAAGGTCTATGTCCAACGACGGATCTTGATCTTGAGAGACTGATGATAATGATGATGATGGCTAGCTACAGTTTAAGGTTAATTCACCGGTGATTCAGCATTTTCACTAATCTGTCACTTCTCAGGCCCCATTGATGCCGGATTACTGAAGGTTTACTCTATGTACAATTATCCGACAATTTATTTAAAGAAACAAATAGTTGTGACTTTGTAACAGTTACTCGATGATAATGAGAGGTTGGCCTTATTGCAACAGAAGGTTACGTCCAAAACTTATAATCATCTTCATCATCATCATCATCTATTTAATGTCCGTCGTTAGTCATAGATATTTTGTCAAGATTAGCCGTCTCTGTCATGGACTTCACGGTGTGATCACCTCTTAAAGTGCAAGTTCGATTGAACTGGACACATCACAATCTCTATTATTATTCGGACTATCCCTATCTTGGTTGTTTTCCATACAACGTTTCGGCTGTTGTACTCTACGGCCTTCATCAGGTATCATATGGTAGGTAATAGGTTCAATCCCAGCGTGAGATAATATTATGAGAATAATAATTCGAAAGTACTACTACTGCTAAGAGGGGAGTGCTGTCTATATACCATCGTCGGTTAAATAAAGGGTTCGGTTCGTTACTTCCTCCACACCTACCAGATGATACCTGATGAAGGCCTTAGAGTACAATAGCCGAAACTTTGAATGGGAAACAACCAAGATGAGGATAGTCCAATCAATAATAGAGATAATAATAATAATACCTCACCTCAAAAATTCAGTGAAACACTGGACAGATCTTATCCGTTTTCTTTTCTTTTTTTTTTAATATATCTGGGTTGCTCCATTTGGATTGGATAATCTGTTCAGCGTTTACAAGAAGGCTTTCATGACGAGAGCTTCCCTGTACTATTGATATCCAATCGGATGTAAGATATCCAGTCTATTCGAGCACGTACTCTAAAAGTGATTACACATTCGAGATCCAACTACATGAAAAAGGCCGGAGTGTACACGACCGAAACGTTGTTAACAAATGACTGCATAGACTGAGGACCGTACCAATAGCACTAAGGGGAGAAGTGGTTTCACGACTTCCTTAATAGAATTCATACTAAGTGAATGTGAAACTGCCAAAACTCAATTTCGCTCTGCCAATTCCGTTTTCCGCACCTGTGACTGTTGTCTTTCCACAAAATATGTTAAGAAGCATTCACGCTTGATTTCTGAAAATCAGACTTTTTTTCAGTGATCAATGCCCAACAAAAGGTGAGAGGAGTATTTCATTTTCTTAATTGATCACTCCAAAAATGAAATGCAGTTAAAAAAACTTCATCACGTGACGGTTTCTATCGAGTGACAAGCTATACTCGCACAAATGCATCAGATACCGCCATTTTGAACTCGGTCATTTCTGAGTGGCTAAAAGTGGCTGGATTTTCAAAAAATAGCTTTTTCGTAGATTCAATGTCCAAGTAACCAAATAGTACCGATAGATATTTGGGAAGTTAGAAAATCTAACCCTAAACCTAACTACTAACCCTAACACCAAACCCACCAATTAACTGTAACAATAACCCTTCCTACTAACTCTAACACTAACCAAAAAAACTCTAAATATTTAGCAGAATAAAGATAACTTTTATCATATGTATTTAGCTTAGGCTCGGCTATTTTGCTCTAAAAAAACATAAAATACTATATATCTAGAGTGCTGAAATTTTATTATGTTATAGCTTGGACTAGTGTTCTTCAAATGCTATTGGCTCATGATCGAAATCTAAATTGATAATTGAATGATCAAATGGAATTGAATATCAGTTTACTAACTGTCTATTCAAAGCTCTCCGTCTAAGCAACAAATTATCATCATTTCAATCCTCTAGTTCTGTTTTAAGGGTTTCAGATCAAAGTAATTAACGGAAGTTAAATTCATTTAAGAGTTAGTAATTATCCTTGCTTCTGCTAAATTTTCAGCGTTTATCAGTTTAGTTGTTTTCGTTAGCTGTGCCGACCATTGGTACACATATAGCCAGCCAGCCAGCCACAATCACGTAAAACTGAGGAAACCTTTATTGTCTATCTTTATAGAAAATAGCAGCTTCATTGAATATCAATGATATCAAGAAATTCACCAAACACAAAAGGGAATATATTTTTTACTGAAAACTAAAAATGTCCGTGAATTCCTTTAAAGTGCCTTTAAAAAATTCAAATCCATCTCTCTAATAGTTAGGAGATCAAAGATTGTTTGGACCATTTGCCAACAAAGCAAACCATATTTTTAATCGATCTGCTTCGAGAAGGCATACCATTTTGTCAATCAGATGATCATTTATGATGCTGGTCTTCCAAGGGCGACCACTCTTCTTCCTATCACTATAAGTCCCGCGAATTCTAAAACTGACACTTTCATTATTAACCACAGTTGTACTAACACCATATTTTTGCACCAATTTCACGTTCTAGATAGCCTCTGTTATGTAATGTAACTCTTTGAGCGCGTTAAATCAGGCTTGGAGAAAGTATTCTGTCCAATTTATCAGTTACACCATGAACACCTAAATCTGCAAACATGACCATGTAAAAGACAAAAAGTAAGTACATAATCCCTGGCTGGTCCATAGAAAAGGCTGATGTAATCTGACACAATATTTACAAGCACTAAAAATGTCTTATTCAATCTGATGCATTTATTAGAAGAATTCATTTTTTTCATTGGTGGTTTTCAACTTGGAAGCACCCAGAGCCGATTATAACATTGATGGAGTCCAGTTCATCACTTTTCTTGGGGACCCTTCTATTATTTGATCTAGCAATTATTTTCAAACAAAACAATACAGACACTGAATACAGATATACCTTGATAGAGCACTTTTAATTAATATGAGTTTTTTTATGTAGTTTGGTTAGGGTTGTGCTGTACAAATTAATGTAAGTAAGTATAAGCTAAAAAACATTAAACTATAATAAGACCTTGGACTGGGATATTGTGATTAGACTGTGTTTTGATATAGCACAATTGGGGTATTACAATACAAATTAATGTCACTAGGTATAAAATGAAAAAACATTGAATCAAAATGAGACCCTGGACTGAGATTATGTGATTAATTTGTATTTTATGTATCATAGTTAGGGGATTGCAATACAAATGAACGTAACAAGGTATAAAATGAAACAAGAAAAAAGAACAGACCATGCTCAAAAAATGCGACTTCGTATAAAAGAAATTCTGACAGCATTTAACAACGTTAGTTAACATTTGCTTCTGTAATAGGAATATCAATACTATAAAAAAAACCTTGTTCTTCAATTGATTCTTCAAGTTAATCCTCGTTAAAAGGTCCGAAACAAAAATCAATAATCATTGCATTAAAATTAAAACGAAAAATATCGTCCGAAATGCAATGTAATTCATTGGTAAAGGAGAAAGTTATGTATATCGAATCAAATATATACATACATATATAAATATATCATTGTGTCATCCACAGACAGCTGTTTCCTCGTATTACAACTCTTTATTGTGGGTATCCCTTCCCTAATTTCTGGCCTTTCCTTCGGGATCAAAGCGTAGTATCTGTTCCACGGCAGAGCCTGAGGCGCAGCTACTGACACTTGCCCGTCGAATGGGCTGGAGATTGGGTTGTGGGTGGTGTCAAAGACCGAGTGCGCCGGTGCAGTGTGTCAGCCAATGAGGTTTTACTGATGCTGCCACTGCTAAGCGCATCGGGAAGCCTTTGGACTCGTCCTTGGGCTCTCCTATTATTACTCGGCCTAGCTGCAGGTGGTCAGTTTCCCACTTAAAGGAGCAGGTCTCCTGGGGGACACTTTCGTGGCAGAGGTTGCTTTGCTTGCAAAGCAAACCGTAGCTGCGTCGGCTGGAGCCATTTTTGGACGGATGGATCCTATTCTTAAGTGCGACCTTGTGTCATATTTTGCTGCCGTGGGACAGCGAATAAACACCCCATCCAGTACCACAAGTAGGATCGAGACCCTCGCTTCAAAGGCTGGCATCCTACCTTTGCTCGACGGAGCTGGGCGGTCAATAAGGTTGAATTTAAGTGATGCATATTTATTCACGCACATATTCCCCATCCACTAGAGTGCTCTATTCCGATATTGGAAGAGCATTGCATAAGCTTATAATGAACGAGTTACCCCACTTATAGAGAGCTCAACCTTAATTGAAGGAATGTTATATATATATAAAGGGTATACATACACTGTTTTCTTTTTTTTTTTTATTCCTGTTTTTTCTTTTCTTCAGTTCTATCATGTATCATATTTTTATTTAGAGAATCGATTTTTGAAAGCGAGTAATATGATGCAGTGAAAGGTAAAAAAAAATTATCTTTTTTTTTCTTTATAAATCTCATTACTCCCACGCCCTTTTCTTTTTTTTAAGCACTCTTTCTTCGGATCACGTGATTCCTCACAAACGCCGCTTACCTATTCGAATCTGGTTTTTCCATGAAACGTTCCCCGTTCTTTGAAGAGTCGACTTGCAGTTAAAAAGACTTATAAATCATGGTAAGACTCTGAATAGTGCAGTTGTGAACAGCACGGAAATGTTTGAACGAATGAACCACAATAATCAATACATGTATTCATGGAATTATGATATCTAATCTACTGTTTCAATAACGTATCTGCAAAAAATTGGAACGCTGAAAAACATTGAAAATATCAAAAAAAATATTTCAGAGATATATAGCAGGGGGGGGGCTTAAAAATCTTGGGGCCCTGGCTAGCTGCATTGTCTGTCTTAGTGTGATACTGACCGCACCCCAGAATCAGCATAGCTTTGCGTGGGAGTGTTTTAAAGTTTTCGATTACGTGACAGGAATACCGTGCAACGAATTAGCAGTTTAGATTAGTCAATGTTTTTTTGTTTTTTTTTTGACAGGGGAAGCAACCGGATTTTTTCAATGAATGTTTTTACTTTAAAAGAATCAAATTATCTGAGAGTGTTTTTCCATTTCCCCGGAAAGCTGGTGATTAGTCACTTTTGTTGTTATTTACACACCAACCGTTCGCATTATTTGAAGTTCATGGAACGGGATTGTGGAGAATGGAATAGTGCTTTTTGCTAAAAGAATTTAGATTAAAGAGGCTCACGAGTAACCGATTTTTAGATCGAACCTCTGAACAAACAGGTCTACTTAGACACTCAATAGAGGCTGTCACGTGACCAATATCTATTGGCAGAGTGCAGTTTTGGGGGTGGTTGATAGCAAAAAAGAATAGGGTGATCAATGAATGACTTACTTCTCTCACCTTTTTTTAGGGGAGACAGGGGAGTAGCCACTAAAAAACAGCGGAATTTGAAAGAAAAAAAAACAAGAAAAAAATGTGAGTGCTACCAGACACTGAACTAAGGGATCAATTAATCATAAAATTTGATTGCAAATTGGACTCGAAGCTAAAAACTAATTTAGTTTGGATTCGAAGAAAGATTTTTTAACTAAATGATTAAATTCTCAACCCTCTGACTCCACGGGTGTGCCCCCCATCAGCGTGACCATATATATATATATATATATATATATATATATATATATATATATATATATATATATATATATATATATATATATATATATATATATATATATATATATATATATATATATATATATATATATATATATATAATTATTGTGTCATCCACAGGCAGCTGTTTCGCTGGATAACAACACTTCAGTGTGGCTATAGACAATCCATTATCCCATCCAATACCACGAGGCAGGATTGAAACCTTCGCTTCAGACCCGCAGGCCGGTATCTGCTGAGCTAGACGATTAGCAGCTTAGCCCTCAGGAAACAGAAGGGGCTCATGTCGATAATTTCCATTGACGATTTCTAACTCAATCCAAATCTTCTACAAGACACTGTACGTCCTTTTGATCCTAGAGAAATGGAAATAAATTCAGCACAAAAAAAACTTTCTGCTCATTTGCAATTTGCGGTCGTAAATATCAACAGTTGTGCTCGACGTACCATCAACAATCTTGGCGAGTTATGAATTATCGGAATTGAAATTGAAAAATAGAATATTGGAAATAAATATTCTCAGCATCAGTACGTTTCCTCTTAATAAATGCTTCGTCTACGCGGGCTTACTCTGACACTAATAGAGATATTAAATGCCATCAATTATGGAAGAATAAATCAACTCTTTTATATATATATATATATATATATATATATATATATATATATATATATATATATATATATATATATATATATATATATGTGTGTATATCTCTAAAAAGTGAATATATAAAATTATGTCATTTTAGTCAATTATTCCCCAACATCTGTTCATGTCATTTCTAAAAAAATTTTGTGAAAAATAATACGGAACAAATAATGATTTTTTTTTCTTGTTGGGATCATCGATTGTTTACCATGAAACCATTTCGGAGATTTAAAAGCAAAATATATATATATCCTCAAAAGTTGCGTCATATTCTATAAAAAATATTCATTTGAAATGATCTCCTGCGGTTGCACGGTTAATTCATCATTCAATCTAGACAACATAAGTTGGATCAAACAATTAAAGAAAATGGGGCTGGAACAGGAATCAAACCTGCGACTGATAGGGTAGCTGCTTCAACGTTATGATGCTCTTGCAATCGAGCTGAAAAGCCTCTAGTAAGGCAAAGGCCAACACAACTGGGTTTACCCCTAATTCTCATCTGTTTTTTTATTTCTTGGACTATTTGTTTCTTTCGACGCTATATATATTGAATAGTACACACAGTATATGTGTTTCAAATCAAGCTAGCAGCATAACATAATATAATAATACATCCATTGAACAGTATATATACATCAATCATGTGTATATGTATTAAATAGAACTTTTATTCAAAATGGTGCTCACTACAATTGGGAGGGAATATATATATATATATATATATATATATATATATATATATATATAGGAAGTGCAGGTAGTCTAACGGTTAACAGCACAGGAGAGGTAATTTCTGGCAGAAATTGTTGGTATTTACTTCGTGATAATGCCCTTGAGAAAGACATGAACCATGCATCCCCAATGAATATATAAATAGCTTGTCACTTGATTTCCTAGCCTTGGTCTCCCTCATCTATGAGCAAATAGTGGTGTAGGCTCGGCTCTTTAGCCTTGGTTGGTAACCAGTCTCGAAAACGGACAACCCAAATTCCAAATTAGGAGTGTAACTCAATGGGAGACTGGTCCCATTTCTCTCAATAGCTCAAATCAGGGTTTATTACTTGCTGCACCAGCCATTTAACCCAATTCAGTCAGTCACATTTTACTTAGAGTAGAGAAAAACTCCGTCAAGTTACTCGCATTGCAGTGAGAACTGCCACGCCTGTTGATTACTCGGCATGGAGCCCTGTCGATCTATTACGTCATGGGTTGAAAAGGAACTTGAAGTTGAAACAAAGATGGTGAATATTTTGACCATTTTAGATTCGCTGATTGCGTTTTCATGGTGCCAGAATCATCGGAAGAATTAAAGAATATGTTGACTGATCTGAATAGGGAAAGCATAATAGTAGACTTGAACAGAACAAAGAAAAAAGTAATGTTTAGCGATAAAATCCCCCAAAAGGACGAGTATCTAGAAGAGGTTGACAATTACTTTCACCAAGGTCAGATTATATAGTTTGAGAAAGAGCATGACAGTGGAATTAAATGATGCATAACGATTGTCTGGAAAGCATTTTAGAAATGAATAGAGGCATACTGAAGAGCAAGTTGCCAACATGCTCAAAGCGTGATTAATATAATCAATTCATAATGCCAGCTGTGACTTACAGAAGCAAAAAAGTGGAAATCAACAATACAAAATGAGAACCAATTAATAATCGCGAAAAGAGCCATGGAAAGAGCAATGTGAGAGATAGCACCAAGATATATAAAAAGATCAACATTGGCTAGAGAGAGAATTAGAGAGGGGATATTGTAGAAATGATTGAGCTACAAAAATGGAGATGTGCACAACACTTAGAAAGAAAAGATGACTATAGATAGAACAAAAAACTAACGAATCGATACCCACGGGACAGTAAAAGCAGGCAGAAGGGATGAGATGAAAAAAGTTTGCCGAAGAGACATGTCAGAGTTTAGTGCAATCGTGGTCACCATTGAAGAAAATGGTGGAGGTCCTTGTCCAGCAGTATGTATATATTTTTTTAGGGTTGAGCAATCCTAGGTAGGGCACCCATCTGCGATAAGCTACGATAGCTATGCTCTTCCAACCCTGAAACGGAGAAGGGAATTATAAATATGTTGCTTGATATATTGCTTGATTTGGTCCTACTGTCCGTCCACTTCTGCATAGAGCAGGGGTAGAGCATCTGCCTCTGGGTCCGAAGCGAAGGTTTCGACCCTACTTAGTGGTACTGGAAGCGAGACTGGATAGTCTATAGCCACATTGATGAGTTGCTATACAACAGAACAGCTGTCTGTGGATGACGCAATCATCAGTTTTAAAATTTATATATATGTACATATATATATAGAGAGAGGGGGGGAAGTGGAAGAGAGAGGGGGGAAGTGGAAGAGAGAGAGAGAGAGAGTAAGTAAGTATAACTTGTTGCATTTCACCGCATGAGATGACTCTAATTACCAGTGCAACATACCGACAAATTACGTAATCATAAGAAATTTTATCTTTTTTGAATGCCTTTTGGATAGGCATTAACATCTTTTAATAGATCAAATCAGCGAATACATCCTGCTATTAGTACCATGTAACCAAGTTCAAGATGTTCCGTGTACATGGAGAGAAGAATATGGGTGCCGCCTGGTAAATCCCATTTCCCATGCTTGTCTGGTGAACTTGGTCACTTACACGATATAAATCATATCAAAACAGGCTGGTTGGTCACTCAATAGAAACTGTGACGTCAATTTTGGCAGGTGCCAGTGTTGATGGTGATCACAAAAAAAACGTCCGTGTTTTAGGCCCCCTCCTAAAAAAACCCAAAAAAAACAAGGGTGAACGCTGCAGGACACCAAATAAGGGATCAATTCAACATAAGCATACGTTGCAAATTGCACCCAGAAAACGATTCTATTTAGGGGAGGATAAAAAAACAAAAAACAAAAAAAAACAAACACTTTTCTAGATATCATCATCATCACCATCATCATCATCATCAGTCTTTTAGCGTCCGTTGTTGGACATAGACCTTCCCCAGGATTTGCCACACTTCCCTATCATGGGTGTCACGGAGCCAGTACTTCCTAAACTTGTCTAGCTCGTCTCTCCATCTAACATTTAGCCGGCCTCGGTTGCGCATGTGGTCTTGGGGGATCCATGTTGTGAGTCACGATTTCTATCGATTGTCTGACATTCTTGCAACATGGCCAGCCCACTGCCATTTGAGATTTTTAATGGATTCCATGATATCCCTAAGTCTTGTCTTTTCTCTGATGTACTGTGCTGTCTTGTGGTCTCTCCATGTGAGGCCCAGCATTATTCTTTCATGTGCACGTTGCATGGTTCTTAATTTACGGGTCTGTCTCTTGGTCACGTTCCATGTTTCAGCTCCATAAGTGACTATTGGGAGGATACATTGGTTATACACCTTTCTCTTTGGGATGAATGGGATCCTATCATTTTTGGAGGTTGAGCTAGCTTTGCCAAAGGCTTGCCATCCTAGTGTGATTCTTCGCCTTATTTTTTCTTCTTTTGAAGGTCTCATGGATATTTGTTGTCCTAGGTAGATGTAGTGGTCTACTTCTTCTAGTTGTGTGTCCTAGATTTTGATCTTAGTGTTTTTATCCTCGATGTGGTTGTTGCACATGATCTTCGTCTTGCTGAAGTTTATGTGTAGGCCGACTTTCTTGCTCTCTTCATTTAGTTCATCTAAATATAATATGTAGTAAATATCCAACCCTCTACCTCCAATGGTGTGACCAGGACGCGTGCTACATACATACATACATACATACATACATATCCAGCTAGATTTGCTTGAAGACTGAAGAAACTTATGTTGACAGCGTCCCTCTCGGAAACACGTCCCCGACTCTATCCGTCTCAAGCCTCTAACAGCGCAGGGTTTTTTTTTTAATGCTATCTTAGGTATAGTTTGGATTAGTGGAAGTAGAGATAGATTCATGCCTTTCCCAACAGCATTAGTTCGAAAGAAGGGTAGATTGTCTCAGCTGGTATTGCTGTTTGCCAACGAAAGAAAAAACATCTCTAGAAATTTAAAGCCACAGATTGAGACAATGCAATGCTTATCAACCACGCAGATACAACAAAGATGAGGAATAGGTATGGTTAATCAAGAAAAGACTGTCACATGACCGACGTCTTTTGGCAGCATGCAATGTCGGGAGTGATCAATCAAAAAACTGAAATTAGGGATGATTAATAAATGTTACTTTTCTTGTCTTTTGCAGAATAACTGAAAAGTTTGAAATATCAGAAAACAAGCGGGCACAAACTAGTGACCGATCTAACATAAACCTACAATGTTAATTGCCTCCTGTAAAAAAAACTTATTTAAGCAAGAGAAGTTTTTATCCAGAGTAAATTCTCAAAACACTCATGTAAATATACATACATGAATACATACATACACACATAAATGGCCAGTGAGCCAGACCAACTTTAAAATAGAAAAAACGTATTTCGTCAATTTTGGTGACAGTTTTGTTGAATGTTTTCTAATAGAAAGGGGTTTCTTATTTTTGATATGTCGGTATCAAAAAACTCTCCAACGGCACAAAGGATCTAAATCAGTGTTTCCCAAACTCTTCGGAACAACCACTCCCTTTTAGAAAATATATTCCTTCAACACTCTTTGTAAAGTCGATCAAAAATGATACATTGAAAATCAAAGAGTTATTTTAAAAAATGTCTCTTTATATTATAACCAAAAATCTAATTGTACGCATATTTAAAAGTACCTGATTAATTGATACAAAAATAATTAGTACCAGTTTTTTCAGACATATGACTTAATGCGTTGGATATATAACTTGTGTTTCATTACCCTCAGGCCACCCTCATAACTCCTGGTCTCTAAAGGCTCCCTACTTTCCTTCCAACGCCCCACACCCTTTGAGCCCTTCCAGCGTTCCTCAGGGTGTGATAGCGCTCACTCTCGAAATCACTTGTCTAAATGAAGAAAGATGATGATGAGTTCGAAACCGGCATGCCGACTTTATTTCCCGTGCTGCCTGGCCACCGGCATCTCCACAAGTCGAACAACCTAGCGTATATCCGCCTTGGCGTTCGGGAAAGTGTGTGACAACGCGAGCTCAAGAGTATAGCAAGTCTGCCTGTCCCCTTTCTATGAAGTTGCAGTAGTAACAGTTGGAAACGTTGAGCGGTCGCTCTTGAACGTTATACATGACAGTGAGGTCCCATCTCAACCCCCCGCCGTCTCCTGTTTACACGTGATAATCGCAAAGGGGTTAGGAGGAGGGAATCCTTATCTTAGAACCACCTTTTAATTAATGACTGACCACTAAGGGTCATGCAACAGAAGAAAATGGCAGCTCAGATGACCGAAGAAGCGTCAGTGGAAATGAACGGGCATCGTGGTTATGACCAACATCAACACCCCCGTCACATATGCACCTACATACGCACGCACACGCACATTAGTACAGATTACACAGATACGCACATATACATACCTAAGATTAGACGCGCGCACACGCACACACACTCACACGCACACACACTCACACGCACGTGCACATGCATTCTCTACTAACGCACCCACAAGCTCACCAACGGACATGCGCACACAGGCACACCCACACATTCAAGATTGATGTGTCAGTTAACGGTGATCAAGGAATAGGCGCGCCCACGCAGAGAAGGCTCATCAGTCTTGCCAACTTTATTTTCAATTTTTACGACTAAAATTGAGTCAAAAACACTTGGAAACACATAGCCTATCCCGATACATATCTGTAATCTAGGAAATATTGCATATCATTTATAAACTAGTTTACCAGTGCCGTCAAAAATGATGGCATATATGAAATATATGGATACACACATTACATTTTATAGACGCGGCTAATAGAGATCTGCATTGCAGTGAGCTTGGAGAATGGCCTACTATACACCTTGCATTTTATAGACGCGGATAATTGAGATTTGTATTGCTGTAAGCACGGAGAATAGCCTTCTGTACACATTGCATTTTATAAACGTGGATAACAGAAATTCGCATTGCAGTGAGATTGGAGAATAGCCTTCTATACACATTGCATTCTATAGACATGGATAATAGAAATTTGCATTGCAGTGAGCTTTGAGAATAGCCTTCTACACACATCACATTTTATAGACGTGGATGATTAAGATTTGCATTACAGTGAGCTTAGAGAATAGTCGTTTATACACATTGCATTTTATAGGCATAGATAATAGAGATTTGCATTGCAGTGAGCTTGGAGAACAGCTTACTATACCCATTGAATCTTATATATGTGGATAATTGAGATTTGCATTTTGTATAAGCGTTATTGTACACCAACGGATTTTTAAAATAATTTTTTGGTCTATCCTTGTCATATTTACGCGTCTTTGTGTGTGTTTTAGGTTCTTTAAGTGGCTGTTTGGTTGTTTATGTGTTCCAGTCATCCTGGCCACACCCTTTAGTATACAAACTTGTAAACTGGCATCAGTACCGCTCTTCAGGCCCTTCCTAAATTTTTTTTTCAGACCTTTGGAAAAAAAAGCTCGTTCAACCTTTTTCTGTGCCTTAATCTAAATGATTTTTTGTTTGTTTTTTTAAAACTCTGTTATAGATTTTTTTCCAGTTGAAAACGCCAGTGATGTCATACATGGAACTTATTCTGACCATATTTATTCTCCGATGATACGGTTCTTCAATTACTGACTGTGATGGAGAACTTTTATTCGTCTGGGTTTTTTTTTTTGTCGTTGTTTTTTTTACTTTAATTTTGGCATTTTCATTATAACATTTGAACTACATCTGGTGCATGAATTAAATTTTGATTTATGTCAGTTGTGTTCCTTGGTGTGACAGAAGACATACGCACGTTGGTAATTATTATATGTGTGGATTAAATGTTACCTTAATCTTAGACGTTAATTTATCAAAATAATACGAAGCAAAGTCGCTTAACGCTTGCCTGTAAACAAGAAAATTGACAAATACTTGTTTGTCGGTTATTTTTATTAGTATAGATTAGAAATTGCTGTCTCGATATCGTGGAAATACAATGCAAGGCTGGACGAATTTAATAACGATAGATAATATTCCCTCATACATTAGGGTTGAATATCATTCTAAAAGTTTATATGTACATTAATGTATGTGCATGTGTGTGTGTGTTTGTGTGTGTACTACAATAATCATTAAATAGTTTGATATTGTAAGGTATATTTCATACGTGGAGAGATACGCAGAGTAATAGATGTCGTATCACCCTCGTCGATAAGGATGTGTAAACATCGTGCAATTATGATCAACTCAGGTAAACAACTTTAATTACGCTAAATAAAGTAATTGGTTGCTAACATATATATATATATATATATATATATATATATATATATATATATGTATGTATGTATGTATGTATATATATACATACACACATATATATATATTTGTGTATATATATATATATATATATATACATATATATAAATACATATATATATAGATATACGTATATATATATATATATATATACATATATATACATATATATATATATATATATATATATATATATATATATATATATATTGAAAAAAAGGGAGGAATTCTACAAATGCATTAAATTCGGGTATTGTTTATTCTTTATCTTACAACACGTGTTTTGTTTCTGACAAGACTTGATAGCCAAAACACTTACTATAATATGAAAAGATACAAAAATCATTCTCAAATTTAATACATTTCCGGAATTCCTTCTTATCTGAATTTTCATTTTTTTTCGTCGTTCCTGGAGTAAGCAATAAAATTTTATAAGTTTCATGACAGTAAGAATATTTCTATTCTCCGAGGAGCTATGGATTTGGCCAAGGGCCCAAAATTTTACATTTTTCCAGAATCTCGTCATTTCTTGTAATGGTCGCAAATCCTTTGGCTGTTGTCATAAGAAAACATACCTCTAGTCGTAAAAAGCTGGTTCCATTACTTCATTTGTTTTTTTTTAAATCACTAATTTAATTATTATTAATTGAAAAAAAATACATCTATTTTAGTAAAATCATCTAAATAGCAATTTCTGACATCTAGATACAACCAAAGAGATCAAGATTTAGATGAAATAACATCTAAATTGGCAACTGAGACACACACACGCACACAGACAAAGGAAAAGAGAACAGGTGGTTGAAAGGACACAGGGATAAATGTAAAGGTGTAGTAGAACAGAAATATCTTCGATCCCCACGAGCAGTCACGCACAACAGACAGGAAGAGAGAGAGAGGGGGGATGAATAGTGAAGAAGACAAAAAGAGGAGGGGGTAGTAAAAAGGGAAGAGAGAGAGAAAGAGAGAGAGACAGAGAAACAAGGAAGATGAAAAAGAGAAAAAACTGATATAAATATGAAATGGCTTTTATACAGAGAAAGAGGGGGGATAAATCGGGAGGAGGTGAAGAGGAGAGAGAGTGATAGAGAAAAGGAAATAGAGATGAAAGAAAAGGGAGACAGAAAGAGGGGGAAAGAGTGAAACGAGTACAATTAAAAGGAGAGAAAATTATATATTATATATATATATATATATATATATATATATATAGAGAGAGAGAGAGAGAGAGAGAGAGAGAGAGAGAGAGAGAGAGATAGAGAGAGAGGGAAAGATAGACAGAGAGAGAGAGATAGACAGAGACAGAGACAGAGAGAGATAGGTGGAGAGGGGGAAATGAATCGTTAGAATGAGGGAGGAAGAAAAAAGGAGTATAGTGAAAATGAAAGAGAGAGAAAGTGAAAGAGAGAGAGAGAGAATGAGAGTATAAGAAAGGAGAAGAGAGAAAGCCTGAAAAGAAGATAAAAAGAGCGAAATGGGAATGAGAGAGATGGGGGAGGAATAAATCGTGAGAGGGAGAGAGGAAGAGAAAAAGAGGAAGAGTGAAAAGGAAAGAGAAAAGATAAAGTGAAAGGGAAAGAGTGAGAGAGATAGAAAGGAAGAAGAGAGAGGAAAAAAGTGAAAAGTTAGATAAAAATAGAGAGAATAAAAGATGGAGAGAGAGGGTGAACAAATAAGGTGAAGGAGAGAGAAAGAGGAAGAGTGAAAAAGAAAGACCAAAAAAAAAATGTATTGGAACGAAAGAGAGAAAGAAAGAGAGAGAAAGAATGAAAAGGGGAAGAAAGAAAATAGAGAAGATGAGGGGGAAAGAAAAAGAAAGAAAGTGAAGGGGTGAGAAACGGGTATATAGGTAGAATAGATAGTCTAAATTCATCATTCATTGTATTAGACGAGTAATTCCCAAGATATGTGCCGTGGTCTCCCTGAAGGCAAGATATAATTAGAGAGAGGAAAAAGTTTGAGATCTATTGCACTATAACAAATATATGCGAACTTCCATGTTGCTCGAACTGAATAGGCATATTCACATTTAATTTGCCTTACAAGGAAAGTTATATGCATACGTATTATAACCCTGTATGGAACAAGACAGTATTTGGTCACACACACACAATATATCTTCCATAGGAATAGAGCATTCTGGTGGATGAGGAATTTCTGTGTAAATAAATATATCGCTCAAATTCAGCCTTACTGACCGTCCAGTTCCGTAGGATATCGGCCTCTGGGTCTGAAATGAAGGTTTCAATCCGGCCTCGCGGTACTGGATGGGATAATGAAAAGTCTATAGCCACACTGAAGAGATGTAATACATCGAAACAGCTGTCTGTGGATGACACAATTTTTTATCTATCTATCTATCTATCTATCTATCCATCTCTCTCTCTCTTCCTCTCTCTCTCTCTCTCTCTCTCTCTCTCTCTCTCTATATATATATATATATATATATATATATATATATATATATATATATATATATATTACCATTATCCCCCTATCTAACATTACCAATCTTTCTTTTGAAAAATCAACCCACGTTTTTAGATTTTAGGCCCATTTTTATCAGACATTTTATCAAACTAATGTGAGAACTTCAACCCTCCACCGAAGCCATCCTTTATGGACATTAGTACACGTTTTAACATGACATATCCTTTCATATGCTGCTTTTCTTATTTTAGAAAAAAATATGGAAATTCTGGAATGTTTTTTTTCCATTTTTAGACTAAAGAATTTTTGACAGGTTTATTAAAAGCCTCTAGTGTTTCTCTGAATTTTTAAGATGAGGCAATATTATTCTTTATATTATTATTCGTACTATCCTCATCTTGGTTGTGTTTCATACAACGTTTCGTCTGTTGTACTCTATGGCCTTCATCAGGTATCATCTGGTAGGTGTGGGGAAGTAACGAACCGAACCCTTTATTTAACCGACTGGGGTATATAGACCGCACCCCCCTCTTTGCAGTAGTAGTATTTTCGATTTATTATTTTCTCACACTGGGATTGAACCTAGAACCATTAGATTACTTGCAGTAATTCTGTCTGATTCTCTAACCTCTACGCTATGTCTACAGAAGAAATAAAAACGTCTAGTTTCTCCAAAATTTAGATATTTTTAGATACGTTTTTACACGATTTTTGATGCTTTCCAGTGGTAATAACATTCAGATCCTCCAGAATTGAGATACTTTTAGATGTTTTTTTTTTTAATTCTATTTTAGTTTTTCTTCCAGTGGAAAACGCCAGTGATGTCATGAAAAGAATCTATTTTTACTGCAATTTACTCAGCCACTTAATGTTGGTATTTAGATAAAATTTTTTTCAATTCAACATCAGAAGATTCAAAAAAATCAGGTGAATTATTCAAGACATTTTTTCCAATATATCATTATACTTGGTGTACAAGTATGCATGAAAGCTTTGATATAAAGCTGAAAAACCCGTCTCTCAGGTGGAGAAAAAAGATTTTCATTTCTGTGACTGAAAATTCATAAAAACCATCTGAAATAATCGAAACGCTTTTTAAAGACCTCAATTCTGTAGACCTGTTTTTAAGGAGGTGAAATTGGCACGATTCCACGTAGTGATTTGCGAACGTGTTTGCAAACATCAGGATTTAGAGTACGCTAATTAAATCAATACTCGAAAAGTTTCATTTTCCATTTGAGAAGTATAAAATCATTCAAACACTCAGTCAGTTGTCCCTGTCTCTGTCTGTCTGTCTGTGTGTCCGTCTGTCCGTCTGTCTCTCCCTTTCTTCGTCTCTCTCTCTCTTTATATACTCTATAAGTGATATCCATGATTTGACAAGCACTTACAACAATAACATGAATTCACCAATAAAAGACGATAGTATATATGAAGGATTAATATACAAATAATCAACAAAGAAAACGAATTCATAAAATCTTTCAAAACATTGATAAGGAACGAATGTATGTACATATATATACATATATACTTCTTTTCACTTTTACACACATATGCACGCACATGAACAACACACACACATACACACACACATAAAAACACACACGCACATATATATATATATATATATATATATATATATATATATATATATATATATATACTAATATCAGAGTCTTCTGTTTATTCGTCTGTGCCTCTTCTCCGCTAAAACTACAAGATTCAACGACCAAATATTCCTCCAGTAGACTGTAAAATTCCCATGTAGGTTTTACCTAAAAAGCCATTTGAGGTAATTTTCCAGGCTTTGAACATTGGAAAGAAATGATTTTTATGTCAAAATTTTCTCCAATAATTCTTACAAATGGCACACACTTTTGTTAGAATGGATCTTCATACAAATTTGGCGTTTCAATTTTGAATATTAGTAGTAATAGTAACAAAAAACAATCTCACTCACATAAACACGCACACATACACACACACACACACACACACACACACACATACCTGTTATTTCAAGTGATTCTGCATCCCCCTTCCTAACATTTATTTCCCTGCAAATTTTCATTATCGAATAACACACCTGAGATGATTATCCGAACTGAATAAAAACAGTCCCTATTGAATATTTTTTTCAAGATATTTCGTTTTTACTTTGACTTCTAGAACAGAAAATATGTGGAAAAGTAGATATATTTCAAATATCGATAACCGTTTTGTAATCCAACAATTGTCAAATACTTTCCAGTCACGGCTTTTTAGCCGGAAATTTCAATAGAAGAAAAAAACACAATAATTCAAAATCGTATCAGTCGAAAAACTAGAAGATCAATTTTTTTCTCTACACCTCTTAAACTGCATATTCTTCTTGCAAATTGTACTTTTGTCTGCTTCATAAGACATCGTCCTGATATTAGTTGAGAAATAATCAATCTAATAAAATAAGTTTGATAAAAATAATTCACCTCTATCAACGACGTTTTGGCCGTTGTGTTCTACGGCCTTCATCAGGTATCATCTGATGAAGGCAGTAGAGTGCAACGGCCGAAACGTTGTATGAAAAACAACCAAGATGAAGATAGTCCGAATAATAAAAGGAATAATAATAATACCTCATCTCGAAAATTCAGAGAAACTCTATCACTGAAGTTGGTAAGAGGTATATGTATTCGGTTGTGTCTTTTTGTTCGTCTGTTCGTCGGTCCACACGATATCTCCAAAAGTACTGGAAAAAAATAGATAAGATTATGTGGAAGGGTGAACAATGGGGTGAGAAAGAGGTGGTCAAATCTAGGCGAAGATCCAGGAAATCTGTGATTGAGAAATATTTTTCCGTTTCTTTTCTAATTACACTTATGCAATGAACCGAATTCTGAAGAGGGTCGCACAATAGGTTACAGGAGAGCTGATTAAATTTTGAAGAGGATCCATGGATACTTATCTTCCCCACACCGTAGTTATATGTCCAAACCACACTATACCGCCATAATTTCATGTCTGTCCATACGATAGCTCTAAAAGTTATGAATGAATTTTTATTACATTCTTTGGAAGGTTGGACAATCGGCATCGGAAGAATTGATTAAATTTGGGAGCACGACCATGGACAATTACCTCTTGTACGTCACAGTTATATTTCAAACCACATAATATTGCCGTTTTTTTCTGTCTGCAGGATATCTCCAGAAGTCATCGATGAATTTCAATGGGATTTTGTGGATAGGTGCATAGTGGAAAACTGATTGAATTTTTGAGCAGACCGATGCATTTCTCTACATCTTTGTTATATTCCGAACCACGTAATATCGTCCAAACTTCATGTTTGTCGACCTGATATCTCCAAAGTTCTCAATGAATTTCTATACATTATGGAAAGGTAGAAATCAGCCACGAAGAATAGCATTTTTGGACAGATCTATGCACAGTTACTCCTTTTGATCATGGTGTTGGGAGATCTATGCGCTCTCCGGGGGTTTTCGCTTTTTTATATCTTTTATTGTTTAGCTAGATATTTATATGAAATTCTGCTTTGGTCTCCTTCCAAGGTTGCCATTGGTATTAACTTTATGCTTAATTCAGTCTAATGTTACAAAGGAATAAAACTGCCGTACTTTACAAACACCAAACTAATATATGACCTGACATTTCGATATTACATTAGTGTTGCATCTTTTTTAAACTAGATTTGATAAAAATTCCTACTATTAAAAAATGATATGAATCTACAAAACATTATGAAATTTTAAACGATTCTGATTGAATATATCTCACTTCTCACAAGTAACAATCCGATTTCGAAAATGGATTACGTCTTATTGTTTCACATTATTTTTTCTATTAGATTCTTATCCAGTCATTCGTCTTGCAAACGGACAACATTTATTACAAGATTATTCTTGTTTATACAAGTTCTGAGTCTTCTTTCGTCGTACTCAACTTTTTCGTGTTCGGAGGTAGCATCGATTTATATGAGAAACCAAATTATACCTTTCAGTTTTCAAAATTAATTTTAGGATTAAGTCGCCATATTTGGTTTTTTTTTTTCTTTTTAAAACTTTTTACATACATTATTCCAGGGGCGATTCAAAGATTGAATTAAATACGTGAAAGAATTAATTAATTCATTTCCAGATTGATGTTGCTTTTCATTCGTTTCACCCAAGGGAATTCGACGGTTTCTCGATAAATTATTATAATTTTTCCGACGATTGGGCTTGGGGGTGTAATTCAACTGTTAAATTAAATTGGGCCATTATTTTCTGACCGTCAGACGTAAGTGAGGCCTCGAAGTATGTGGGTCATTGATTTTGTTCTCTTTTTAAAAAGATTTTTGAAGTTATTTGATGCATCAGTTTCTCCAAAATGATCACCTCTCGAAAAGCAACTACGTTTTTATTGGATGGAAACATTTACATCTATTTTTGCAAATATACTTTTTTCGATTTCGATGTTGAAATTTTCTATCCATCATAACTTTTCCCGATGAACGGCAGGTATCCCTATTTATATATATATATATATATATATATATATATATATATATATATATATATATATATATAGAGAGAGAGAGAGAGAGAGAGAGAGAGAGAGAGAGAGGAGGGGATGCATTGCTTTTCCAACTTGGGAAAAGAGCACATTGGTGGATGGGGAATATATGTGTGAGTAAATATATCTCTTAAATCCAATCTTACTGACTGTCCAGTTCTGCGTAGGGCAGAGATAAGATCAGTATCTGGGTCTGAAGCGAAGGTTTCGATCCTACCTCGTGGTACTGGATAAGATAATGGACAGTCCATAACTACACTGAAGAGTCGTAATACAACAAAACAGCTGACTATGGGTGACATAATAATATGTATATATATATATATATATATATATATATATATATATATATATATATATATATATATGTATTGAGGCTACACAAAAGCAGCTGTTCATGAAATTAAAATAAAAAATATATAGCTAATTACTCTCTCAATTTCATTATTGCATTTTCTTGATGATGACCGACAATGGACAAAAGATCGAGAACTACCAAAGTTGGATCATTTAAAAAAATTGATGCTGTTAATGAGAGTTGTATCCCCCCCCCAAAAAAACAAACAAACAAAAAAAGACTTTGAAATTAGATACACTGAGTTTGTCAGTTATAATAATGCATGTTTTAAATGCTCCTCCATAGGAATAGAGCACTCTGGTGGATGAGGAATATCTGCATAAATAGATATATTGCTTAAATTCAGCTTTACGGCCCGTCCAGTTCCGTGGTCGAAAGGTAAGATATCGGCCTCTAGGTTTGAAGTGAAGGTTTCAATCCTACATTGCAGTACTGGATGGGATAATGGAAAGTCTATAGCCACACTGAAGACATGTAATACATCGAAACAGCTGTCTGTGGATGACACTAAATATATATATATGTGTGTGTGTGTGCGTGTTATTCAAATTGTGTTTTATTATAAAGAAACTATCATTTGAATATTTTCCGTCATTACATGGTCAATGTATCACTTGGCCTCGACAAGGTAAATAGAATAAATAATTTAAGAAATCAGGGCTGCAGCAAGAATTGAACCTGGGACTGAGAGGGTAGCCGCTTCAATGTAGCGTTGCTCATACCAGCAGATGAAACAGTCACCGTTAATGTAGGTACGATTCCCTTAGTAGCCTTTTTTCTTTAATTGTTTTTTTTACGTTGTCTAGACCTAATGATATATTAACCGTGTATTGACGGAAGATAATTTCAAGTAAGAGTTTCTGTATAATATAACGCAATCTATAATCATTCCGTCGGAACATATACATCCATTTCTTAATAAGTATATCATATATATATATATATATATATATATATATATATATATATATATATATATATATATATATATATATATATATATATATATATATATACCTTCCTTGTGACATCTGTCGTTGGAAGTAGAATTTTGTCATGACTCTCGATCCTGTGTGGTGCAAAGCAAATATCTCCAAAGTCTGTCACAACAGTCACGCCATCTTTCTTTATGCTGACCACATTTCAGTGTATAATCTCTGGGGGATCCACAGTTTTCTAATGAATTCTATCATTTCTCTGAATCCTCTTTTTAGATGGGTCCAGACATCGCGATACGAAGCTTATATATTGTGTGAAATGGCAAAAATGGAATGCCACAGAAAAATTTTGAAAACATTTTTCAATGTTTTCTGTTTGAAGCAACAAAGCTCCCGAGACTTTATATTTATATATATATATATATATATATATATATATATATATATATATATATATATATATATATATATATATATATATATGTACTCTGATATATATATATATATATATATATATATATTTATATATCAGAGTACAAATCAGTTTTTCAATATCTGATGTGTGAAACGTTCATTTCAAGCTCGATACATTCTAATCTAAATTAAAGGAAAGAAAAGTAGGACTTCAATTATGATGAAAAAATGAGTTCACTGCACGAAAATGTCAATGTTTCTGCCCTGATTGGGCTTATTCAGGTAAATGATTCGATTTATTTGGATCCCTATTTAGGGGTATGTCTAGTTTTCGGTGTGAAAAACTTTTATATACATATATATATATATATATATATATATATTTATTTATTTATTTATTTATTTAAATGTAGATAATCAATATATATGACCTGCAATAAAAACTGCAGCTGGTCTTGAAAGTCACCTTTATGCCCAAGAGAGGGTGGGTATCTTATCGTTGAAAAAAATGAGAATACGAATTAGATGGAACGGAAAAAGTAACCATGTTCATTAGCGAGTCGATAACCATCACATATATAGTAGTAAATATGCCACGAGCATACGTATATGTATTAAATAGAGCTTTAATTTGAAATAGTGCTCAATATCATCGCTAAAGTGGTTATAACGCAATCAAAGATATTTGCATTGGCTCATTACAGATTGTACATTGTTTCACTTGAAAAAAAGTTGATACCCTCCCTGATACATGTTGTTCTTTTACTATCGCTAAGACTTATTCCGAACATTAATCTTCCAATTGGTGTCTGTGCTCTACTGAGTTTGTTTTGCGGCTTTATCAAGAAAGTATGATGGAAATACAGGAGATGTGTTTGAACAAAGTCTACATCTCCGTAATACTTTTTTGACAAAGCTGGTATGCACTGGCGAAAAAAAATTTGACTAGTCTAACACATGGTCTTTTGAAATTGTTATTTCACCAAGATACTGTCGGATAAATCATGATACACACTGACGCACTGATTATATATATATATATATATATATATATATATACATATATTGTTTCATCCACAGAGAGCTGTTCCGATGTATTACATCTCTTCAGTATGGCTATAGACTTTCAATTAACCCATCAAATACTGCAAGGCAGAATTGAAACCTTCACTTCAGACCTGGAGGCCGATATCCTACCTCTTGATATATATATATATATATATATATATATATATATATATATATATATATATATATATATATATATATATATATATATATATATATATATAACACATGACGCATGTGGTACAGATCAGATTAGCAGTATAGTATAATATGATAATACAAAGCAACGTCTGATATGTGACGGATTTATTCCATAGAGTGCTCGATACATTCAACTTTATACTACAAAAATCAAGTCGTTTCAGAGTAGAGCTGAAATAAATAGATGAATAACACTATGTGGATTCGCTACACAAACTATGTTTCTGCCCTCTCTGGGCCTGATCAGGCGAATGATCGTCGTTTTTTTCATTCTAGTTGGGGGAATTTGGTGAGAATCTTTTGAGTGTTACTGTGGGCAGGAGGGGTTATTCATTTTGTTAACGGATATGTGCTAGGTTTAGGGGCCATCTCTGAAAGGATGCTTAATTGTTTTCTGAGCGGTGCTTTCATCTTAACCGTGGTATTTGGCATTGGGTTTATTGTCGATGTTGGTATCTTTTATGGCTCTAGAGGATTCTTAATTTATTTGGGAATGTTTGGGAGCTGATTGCTCAACTGTGTATACGAACCTTTCACAAAAATCATCACCAACCGAATCACAAAAGCTCTTGATGAAAAACAACCACGAGAGCATGTTGGCTTTAGAAGAAGCTACTCGACAATGGACCACCTGTATTCGATAAATCAAATGAAAGAAAAAACAGCAAAATACAAACTACCATTCATCGTAGCATTTATCGAATTGAAAAAGGCGTTCGACTCAGTAGAAATCCCAAAGGTCATGGAGACCATGACACAACAAGGTGTAGATCCAGTATATATCGAAGTGCTGAAACATATATACAATCACAGCAGCTCCTTTATCAGGCTACATAAAGACTCGGACCCCTTTCAGCCCCAGAAATGAGTAAGACAAGGTGATACCAGCTTACCCAAACTCTTCACAGCCTGCCTCGAGATGATCTTCAGAAGACTAGACTGGGAGAGTAAAGGGATTAAAATAGACGGCGAGTATCTGAGCAACCTCAGATTTACAGACGACATTGCCCTTTTTGCAGAGAACCTGCACGATCTCCAACTAATGATAGATTAACTAAATGAAGAGAGCAAGAAATTCGCCCTACACATGAACTTCAGCAAGACGAAGATCATGTGCAACAACCACATCTGAGATAAAAACACTGAGATCAGAATTGAAGACACAGAACTGGAGAAAGTCGATCACTTCATCTATCTAGGACAACGAATCTCCATGAGATCTACGAAAGAAGAAAAAATCAAGCGAATAATCACATAAGGATGGCAAGCCTTTGGCAGAGCTAGCTCAACTTTCAAAAATAAGAAGATCCCATTAATCCTGAAAATAAGGGTGTATAACCAATGCATCCTCCCAATAGTCACATATGGAGCTGAAACATGGAACTTAACCAAGAGACGGGTCCGCAAATTAAGAACGATGCAATGTACATATGGAAAAACAAATTATGCTAGGCGTCACATGGAGAGACCAAAAGACAGCACAGTACATCCGGGAAAAGACAAGAGTCAGAGACATCATCGAATCCATTAAAAATCTCAAATGGCGGTGGACTAGCAATATTGCAAGAATAGCGGACAACTGATGGACATCGCGACTCATGATATGGATCCCCCGAGATCACCTGCGGAACCGAGGCCGGCAAATAGTAGACGGAGAGACGAGAAAGAAAAATTCAGAAAGTACTGGCTCTGCGACGCTCATGATAGAGAAGCGTGGCGAAACCTGGGGAAGGGCTATGTCCAACGACAGACGTTGAAAGACTGATGATGATGATGATGATGATGATGATGATGATGAGAAGTTTTGGGGATGATGGATATGGGAATGGAATATCTACAGAGCCTTTGATTAACTAGTATATGGGTTGCTATTATATTATATTCATCAAAACGAATTTAGAACGATGCCTGCATTTTAGTATTATTTTATTTTTCCTATTTAATAAATGCTTGGGCTACTTTGCAATTTTAGTGAAGTTTAATATCTTGAATTTTTCGTTCAGGCAGAGATTGCAAGAATTTTCTAAATTTTGGCATGTATTAGTTTGTCACATTTAACAGTTGGTTTGAAATTCATTTGGTATAATTTCCAATAATGAGCTGTTAAGGATGGGCTATTTTTGTATTTTTCGTTTGTGAATGATGATGGATGATTGGCTAATTTAAGTTTAAATAGTGTGTTTGATATTCCGATGTAATATCTTATTTCTGCAGATTTCAGCAACACCCACAAGATTCTCACAAGATTTCCCAAACTAGAATCCAAAAACATAGACAATCAGGCAGAAATATGAACTAATTTGTTTAGCAAATCCACATACTATCATGTGTATATACCTACACACACACACACACACAAATATATATATATATATATATATATATATATATATATGTATATATATGATATACATGATCTGACAGAATGATCATAAATAATATATTATGATATTTCACAGAAACTCTTATTTTAAATGATTTCCTATCATTACACAATTATTGTATCACCAAGCATAGACAACGTAAAAAGATTAATCAAGAATAATCAAGATCTCTCCCTGCAGCCCCATTTTCTTTGATTGTTAATTCTATTTAATGTTCTCTATGCTAAGTGATACATGCACCGTGTAATGGCGGGAGCTCATTTCAAGAAAGAGTTTCTATATAAAACAACACAATTTATAATCATATATATATATATATATATATATATATATATATATATATATATATATGATTTAATTTCCCTTCCTGTCTATCTTTCTTTCTTTGTTTCTCTCTCTCTCTCTCTCTCTCTTTCTCTCTATCTATCTATCTCTCTCTCTCTCTCGTCCAAACTGAGAAATAGATAATTTATAAGTTTAGGGTCCCTAAGGCATGCTGTTCCAAAGAAACATGTTTGGAAAGGGCCTGCACTCTATGATGTGGGATGAAACCCGCTATAATTGTCATTGAAAATAATTTTTCATTCGTGAAATGGAACTGCAGCTTTGAAGTATTTCGATTATATTTTTCAGTGTTGTCAATTTAGGTGTTCGATACCTAAATTCAGAAAAAATATTTATGATCCTTCATGTTTTAAAAATAATCTATCAGATGCGTAGAAAAGCACTGATCCAAGAAAAACTTCAAACTCGACACTGCACTGCCTTGTGTGTAGACTAATATATCCGTCCAATGTCAATAATGGCCAATTGTAGAGTCACTATAGATATCTTCAATTGCATTTAGATAATGGTCCTCAAGTGCAATTATAGTGACTAGGCAATTTGGACCTGCTATAGAGAAGCCGTTAAGTGCTTTTACTTAGTGAAAATGTGAAAGTTCTTCACTTTATAAAGAAAGAAAGAAGAAAAATCGTAACCTGGCGTTGCCAAAATCTACAGTTCATCAATTCATGTCTCTCGTAGCTAGGTCAGATTGAAGATTCTGGGGGCTTGGTAAGTGGGGTCTCCAGTTTGCTTTTTTAAGCCTTGTGTAGACATCGGTGTTCTCCCTAATAGGATTAACAGGATTGCCACTGGATTCTCTCTATATGATCACATCTGCTTCCAGCACCTGGTATCACAAGATGCTCACCCATATAGGCATTAACCAAGCCAGGCGTTGTTTAATTTCGATGATCGTACAAGAAGCATTTTATTCCCACAGACCGTACCACAGCTACAAAGAATATCACCGTGGCTGAAGTAGAGTTGAGACACTGTGGGCAATATTGTACAAAATCACAAAAGACATGGGAACATCAGAGGTGTACCAGAGCGACCAGATCGCTGTGCAAGCGAACACCAATGTTTATATGTTTTCTTGAATGGCTGATGATGGCACGAGAAAATTGACCCCGGGTTTTGCTAGGAGGGTCAAAGAAGTATGTGCTGTGAATATTGCTTCTACAACAATCAAACATACCGCGATCAAAACAGGCTTACATGGCCGACGACTACTTAGGGAGCAGCTATTGAAATTGAGGCATGAACGGGTCTGCAAAGGAGACCAAGGATGAAAATTCAACATTTTGGGACGTTGTACTGTCGTTGGATGAAAAAACATAAACATTTTAAGTCAGATCACAGTCAACAAGTGTGGTGTGGTACAATCATAGTGTGGCATGCAAGGAAAAGTGTTGCGTATCAATAGTCAAGAATGGAAACGTCATAGTCTTGATTTGTTTGAGCCTTGGGAAAGTAGACCTCTAGATTTACCTTGGACAACGAATCTCTATAAAACCCCCAAAAGAAGAAAATATCAAGCGGAGAATCACCCTAAGATGGCAAGCTTTCGGCAGAGCAAGCTCAACCTTCAAAAACAAGACAATTCAAATAATCCTAAAAAGCAGAGTATACCACCAATGCATCCTCCTGATTGTCACTTATGGAGCTGAAACATGAAACCTAACCAAGAGACAAACCTGCAAACTGAGAAACATACACCGTGTGCATTGGAGAATAATGCTCAATCTCACATGGAGAGATCACAAGACAGCACAATATATCAGAAAGAAAACGGGGGTTCAGAGACATCATAGAATCTATTAGAAAACTCAAATGATAATGGACTGGTCATGTTGTGATATTGGAAGACAACTGATAGACATCATGACTCATAACATGGATCCCCAGAGACCACATGCAAAACCGAGGCCGACAGAATAAAAATGGAGAGATAAACTAGACAAATTCAGAAAATAGTGGCTCTGCTTCGCCCATGATAAAAAAATGTGGCGGATCCAGGTGAAGGTCTATGCCCAACGACAGACATTCAAAGACTGATGATGATGTTGATGATGATGATGATGATGATGATGATGATGATGATGATGATGATGATGATGATGATGATGATGATTATGATGATGAATGGCATTAGTGAACTGTATTTCATTGACAAAATGAATACTGAAGCTTACATCAATATATCTAAAGAAAACATCCTGCCTTCGCTCCAAAATTTGAGGGAAATAGCTGTGTTCCAGGATGACATTGATCCATAACACCCACTAATATAGATTTTCGAGAAGCAAGAGGTCCATGACGATTGTCCAGATTTAAATCCAACTGACCACTGGTCAAATTTACTGAAACGAAAAGGAGAGGAACGATGACTATCCATAAAACAGATTTTAAAGAATGCATATGGCTGAAATGAAAAAAATTCCACTGACTGTTTGTGGTAAATCCACGTTGTTAAAACTACTAGAAATATTAGGAAAATGAACTAAATACTGATTTTAAATAAACTTTCTCGTAGGAGAGTACTCATTGAATGGCAACATATTCATATTTTTGGCTACTGAGTTCCAGCGCAGTAGAGTTTCCAAAGAAAAAGTAAAATCCTTCTATGTTTGGTTGAGAAGAGAATTGACTTCGATGGTAATGTGCAGGGTTGTACTCATTTATAGGTCACTCTATTACTATATAAGTGTTTGTGTGTGTGTGTGTGTGTACAAGATTAAAGTATGTATTGTAAAGAGTTGATACAGACCATGATACGGACACATGCATTCATATTAGCAAAAGCAGGAAATATCTGCTTTAAAATATGTCATTCCCCTTTTTCTAACGGACAAATTTCTCCGTTCTCACAGTCATTATGAAAAACATGTTGCGACGGATGACTGTCATAGATACGCACTGGAAGTGGCAAGTGGTCTAACGCGGCTAATCGGAGCGTTCAGCCGATGTTTAACCAATTCGTCGGAGGAAGTTTGGACAATTATGAGTGAAACATTCAACGATGTTACACAACAGAGCATACACTGCTTCTGCGCAAAACGCATTTTTTTAGAAAACTGAGCCGTTGGATCATTCCGTTTGATAGTTGTTTCCAGTGTGTTGCAACAACATTGTTCCATTCATCTCCGACTGCTTTCCACAGCTGGTCTATTTTCCCGACTTCTCCCATACAATTTGGTCATTATATGTGCCCATATCCTCTCTTAAGTCGTTGAGATATTTTATATCATGGAGAGTACTTTGTTCATTCTTTTCGCCCAGTGATGTATACAGAATTTCCTTCGCTTTCCGGGATTAGGACTTTCATATAATAACCTCTAGTAAGCCGAAATGACTAAAAATTGAATGAATAATTTTCATTGATTTATGCACGTCACTTTTTGAGTATTTCCAGACCCCTAAAATAATGATAATGAGAAGTAAGGTTAGGTTGTTGGAGGTTGAAAATATAAGAGTATAGTAGAGTAGATAAGACAGAGAGAGAGAGAGAGAGAGAGAGAGAGAGAGAGAGAGAGAGAGAGAGAGAGAGAGAGAGAGCCAACTGGCTCCATGACAGCTCGATTCAAAGCAAACGCAGAACGCAATTTTTGCTTTTCGGTTTTTTCGTAAAAGCAAGAAAATGACACACAGCGAAATTTCGGAACGCAAGTGATACGTATGGACATATTCACTCAGTGTCTGTGATAGATGAATCTTTACTACTGGAGCCTTAGTACAATGCCCGAGTTCAGGCAATGGCTGTTTTTTGCCAATATTCAAGGCAGGCTCTGTCCATTTGGTAGTTTAACACAGCAGTGAGGAACGGTCAGCAAAAACTGTCAAAATCATTATAAGTTTCATTAGTTTTCACGTTGGTGTGTCTGTCTGGCCGGCTACGTATGTATAACGCTTATAGACCGCGCCATTGGAGCTTGAAGGCTGAAAATGTAAACATTTACTCTTTATTATGTCTCTGATAAAAATTGAGGACACAGAACTCGACAAAGTAGACCACTACAACTACCTAGGACAACGAATCTCCATGAGACCCTCAAAAGAAGAAGAAATCAAGCGAAGAATCACACTAGGATGGCAAGCCTTTGGCAGAGCTAGCTCAACCTTCAAAAATAATAAGATCCCATTAATCTTAAAGAGAAGAGTGTATAACCAATGCATCCTTCCAATAGTCACTTATGGAGCTGAAACATGGAACTTAACCAAGGGACAGACCCGTAAATTGAGAACCATGCAACGTGCACATGAAAGAATAATGCTGGGCCTCACATGGAGAGACCACAAAACAGCACAGTACATCCGAGAAAAGACAAGAGTTAGAGACATCATAGAATCCATAAAAAATCTCAAATGGCGGTGGGCTGGCCATGTTGCAAGAATGGCAGACAACTGATGGACATCACGACTCACGACATGGATTCCCCGAGACCACTTGCGCAACCGAGGCCGGTAAAATGTTAGATGGAGAGACGAGCTAGACAAGTTCAGGAAGTACTGGCTCTGCGAAGCCCATGATAGAGAAGTGTGGCAAATCCTGGAGAAGGTCTATGTCCAACGACGGACGCTAAAAGACTGATGATGATGATGATGATGATGATGATGATGATGATGATGAAGAAAAACGATTTTATTACACCACCTGCAAATGTTTTACAAGACTGATGTTTTACAAGACTTCTGATGATGATGAAAAGATTATAAACTTGATGAAATTCTTGTTCTCCATATCCCAAATCTCATTTTGTGTTTCCGAAGTTCTTTTGAGGTAGTAAAATAGAGTCACTCGTATTTTATATTGTCACAGTGTAGGAATTGTTCAATTTGCTATGTAATTTCATGCTAAACTTCTCAAGTTTTTGGCCAGCAGTATTCAAGTTTTTGTTTTTGTTTTTTGATTTGGATTTTTCTAAGTGAATACCGCTCAATGAATGGCAAAAGAAGTAATCTATTAATTGATATCCCTTCTCCCAATTTTTCTGCTGATTCCTAATTCTGACCATGCATTAGACTAAATCTTGTGCAGCATTCTGAAATTTAGAGCAATCTTCGGTGGGAAATCATCATCATCATCATCATCATCATCATCATCACCATCATCATCATCGCATCTGAACACTGATATGGACCAATATCATCTAAAACTATCACGCCATCTTATTTTCGGACACAATTTCTCATGTGATCTTTGGGGATCTATGTTGTGAGTCTTGCTATCTAGCGGTCGTTAAACACACACGATCGCCATTTGTGTTTCCTGATGGATTCTATGATATTTGTGACTCCTGTTTTTTCTGTAATATATTGTGCTCTCTTGTGATCCCTTCAAGTAATGTTGAGCATAATTCTTCTTTGTGTACGTTGCATGCTTCAAGGGTCCATGTCATAGTTAGGTGTGATGTTCAGGCCCCATAGATGATTATTGGGGATGCAGCTTGATCATCTGAAAGCTTGTCAAACAAGGGTAATTTTTTCTTTATTTCCCCTTTTGAATACTTTGTGAATATCTGTTTTCCTCGGTAGATGTAGTGGTCTACTTTACTCAGCACTGCATTCCCGATCTCAATTTGTGTGTCTCGATCCTCAACATGTTTGTTTGCACATTTATTGGTTTTATTGAAGTCAGTCTACTTTTTTGCTTCCATCGTTCAGTTCGGATAACAATATCGGGAATTAACATGATTCAAATTGCTACAAAAGCAAAAAGGGTGTCAGTCAAATATTTGCGTGTCCGAGCCCGGATAAAAGCCCACATTACAATAGCTGATTTCTAAGGTAGACAGACAGTAGCTCTGTTCAAAGAGTGATAGAACTAAGGTGTGACACAAATACCGTATCGATGGAATGGCACAAAAAGTGACATAAACAGATCAGAGGGACAGTTAATTTAAGAAATGGAAAAAGGAGTGACAGTTGAAAAGTGCGATTAATGAAATTTTATTAAATTTCTAATCACTTTTAGAATTGTTGAAATTTTAAGATTTTACCTCAAAAGGTTGATAAGGTTTCGGAAGTGCAAGCTCTAGATTCAAGAACAAAAAGATCCCCTGATGTTTTACAAGACTTCATCTGATAATGATGAAAAGAGTTTTAAACTTGATGAAATTCTTGTTCTCCATATCCCAAATCCCATTTTCTGTTTCCGAAGTTCTTTTGGGGCAGTAAAATTGAGTCACTAGTATTTCACATTGTCACTGTCCAAGAATGTCACTCCTTCATTTCGAAACAGAAAGATGGGCAGATGAGCTGGGAGGTAGACAAAGGCGCTACACTATGTCCCTATACACTTACGTTGACTTCATGATAAATCCTTGGCTTAATGAAATATATATTCAGTTGTTATGTGTAGAAATGTTGCTTTTGAATGGTAAACCAGAAACTGATATAGACCAGAGCTTCTTAAACGGAGTTCCGCGGCCAATTTTCGAGAAATAAGCCATTCACAGTTTCAAATAAAATATTATGTGAATTTGATGCAGAGAATCAAGATGTGTCTATTGTACCAGACTTCTGTTGGTTTTCGTTAAAAAAGCCTTGCTTAATGTAGAATTAAGATCAACTTCGTAGACATGAATAATCATGTATATTCTTATTTATTTCGTATTTAAAAACTATTCTATCTGATATTTGAAAAAGAAGTATCCAGTCTTTACGCGAAACGTATCCAGCTGTTACAACGATTGTGTACCATACACCGAAGAGGTTTCCAGTTACAGAAAGATCATTGTAAAAAAAAGTTCCAAAGATTTTCTACTCAGTCCCAGGTGTTTTATGAGAGTAAAAAGTTTCTTCAGACGAATCCTGAGCATCCTGGAATGGGCTACACAGAGCAGTACCACGCCTCACGAGGCAAAGCCCCAATGAGCTATAGTACCACATCTGCGTCCGTCTGGTCAGAAATCGATATTCTATTTGTCCGAGATCGCATGAGATCAGAGTATGAAAAAGCTTCGGTTTGATGTAAGGATACCGCACACGCAAACATATGGGTTGGATGATTCAAAAATCCTCTTTAGCCTTCGCAGCTATTGCTGGAAGGTCATAAGAGGGCTGCCATATATATATATATAAATATATATATATATATATATATATATATATATATTGAATCAGCATCACCTAAGGAAGGTTTTAACGCTAATTCATTTCAACCGACCAACATGCGAGGGGTTCAAAGACATTTTTTTTTAAGATTCATCTCAGTATTTGAGATATAATTGGCAGTTAAAGTTCAAACTCTCATTGAGAGAGTTTTTTTCCTTTCAATTGTATATGCTCTGATATTATTTGACCTTCAAACTCACGGACGTTTGACAGTTTTGATTGACAATATTTTTCATAGCATTTAGAGGGGATTTTATTTACAGTGTAATTATAATCTTAAAGTAGATTTCACTTTCACTTCCCATTCATCATTGAAAAACTGTTGGTATTTTTTTCTTTGTGTCGATGCAATTATTGCCGAGTTCGTAAACTTTTTTTTCTTTAAATTTCATTTATCCTCGGTTGTTGGACTTTCAAACTTACAGGAAATTTGTCTGTTTGAGAAAGGAAATATCACATAGATTCTGTTTACAATGTAGTTATAAAGCTGAACTACAACCTCAATTTCCATTCGGCATTGGTGACCATAGATAAAACTTTATCTAGATGTTTATTCCAGTTTTCCTGGAGTTTTAAATGAAATACCATATGTTGTCAAATTTAGAGAGTTTCATCTTTACTCTGCTTCCCCTACTATTTATACATTTTTTTCTTTAATTGTTAATTCTATTTACATTGTCTAAAGTGATTGATGTACTAACTGAGTGACAACAGGAGATCATTCAAAATAAGTTTCCGAATGACATAACGCAATTTATAATTCATTCTGTCGGACCAAATATACCTATTTCTTTGTACATAACTGTCGTATTGAAAGAGATGGATAGACTGAGAATAAACGTGATGAGAATTCTGTGTGAATGCACTTAAATCAACCTTGCATTACTGACAGTTGTTTTGCTCAACGGTTAGAGCATCGTTACGTTGAAGCGGCTACCCTATCGGGTGGCAGGTTCGATTCCTGGAGTAGTCCAATTTTCTTTAATTGTCTATTCTATTTACGTAGTCTAGGGTGAGTGATATATCAATGATTGGAAATTATCTGAAATAAGTATCTATATGATATAACACAAATTATAATTCGTTCTGTCAGGCCAAATATGCCCATTTCTTGGTACCCCCCATATATATATATATATATATATATATATATATATATATGTATATATATATATATATATATATATATATATATATATATAGAGAGAGAGAGAGAGAGAGAGAGAGATAGATACTATTGATTTAAAACGATGGAACGCTTTTAATCCACGCGAGCGAAGCTTAGGCCTATAGTTTCCGGTATAAAATCGACGTCCGTTGCAAGTTAATGCACAACTTAATTGTAAAATCGAAAATCAGCAAAAGATTCGTGTAAATGTAACACAACCCGACTAATGACATAGCCCACGTATAAAAAAAGCTGAAAATAAAAACATGATTCTCCCATTGGAAAAAAAACAGTTGAAATCATAATCACTGAATTCGTTTAATGGCTCTTTGCAGCTGCTGCCGTCATTTAAAAGAGAAAATATAGCAAGTCATGGAAGTAACATCTACCATTACAGACTTTTCGTTTAGTTGCTCGGAAAATAAAAGGTAGAATTCAACATGTACAGGAGAGAACATTTGGAACTTATAATCAATTTTATTATGATACTCTTTGTGTTATTTATAGGAAGATTGTAAAGGAATTCGGGATTGTTTACCCATGCGAACTGGTGATCCATGAAAATTTGCCCCGGGAAAATCAAGCCCTATTTTCCCACAATCGATACTGCTGATAATATGAAAAAATCGGGAAAAAAAAAGAATGCAACAAAATTGAAACATTTAAAGATACACAAATATGAAGATAAGTTCCCCCAGATCAGTTGAAATTTTAATCGATTCGGAAATATTTCCCTTTCTGAAAGAATTTTCGTTATTTTTCATTTAAATTTTAAATTCAGTAAACACTTTTAGGTTACACGTTCTTATTTATCCTTCTCTGTAAATAAATAAATATCAAAGATAAAATAAATGTAGATATATTTCCTCAATCTCTGACACAAACACATACATATTCATATATGTATATATATATATATAGAGAGAGAGGCATATGTGTGTGTGTTTGTGTGTGTGTGTGTTGTCTGAGATATTGAGAAAAATATTATATGTTAGATGTATACTAATTATCGTGGACGATGGAAACGAAGACCAAAACATGTCTGGAAAATATCATTTTAACTGAAACATTGAAGAAATAAAAAAATTCTGTGTCTACATAATAACTCCTGTTCTGTCCTGATGCGAACACTCCATCAATATATATATATATATATATATATATATATATATATATATATATATATATTCAATTTGTAAGAATTTGAAAAGAAAGAAATAGATCGAAGATTTTAGCTGGTTGTGAATGAGTGCACTGCATACGAAATGTTAACATTCTCCGGGTATATCTTTGTAATTCTTTTTATATTCATGTATGTATGTGCTTATGTGTGTGTGTGTAATGTCAAACCTAAAAGCGCAGGGCATTTCAAAAGCATGTGTCAATTGTATGTTGTATAGATTTTCATGGTGATGTAATATTTAGGGTGTAGGTTTCTCAAATCATCCCTATTGTGGTGTGTTCAAAATTCGCTGGGTGCCCCATAATCATATTCTTGTGATAAACTAATCGACGCTAAGTAAAAACTGATACGGACAGACTATTCCAGAGTCGAACTGAATACTTCGTATTGTACATGTAAGTAATACGAATTTTATCAAAATATTTTTATAATATAAATGTTTTTATTTATTAGAATGGATAAGCTGTTGCGTTTAACATTTTTGTACATGTGTAAAACGGGTTATTATGAGTTTTAAGACTTTTCAGTTCAGCTCAGTTGGAGACAGAGTTGCCTGCTTATCACTTAGACATGATTTGAAATCACAGAAAGGGAATAATAATTTCATAAATCGTTTGGTTTAGCGTGACGGGACAGACAACCGATAAAGAGTTTACTCCCCTGAATTTGATTGTTGTCATTATAGATGAACTTAAACTTGAGTTTGACAATTTAATGTCATTAACTTTCAAAGAGTTTTTTTTTCACTGACAATTGAACATTGTAAGCTGCAAGAACGAATTCATATTCCGCTAAATGGTTTTGCCAACAACGAGAATGCCATTTGGTTTCGTGTTAACCATATTTACAAAGCTAATTTAGAATTTAGAAATTTAAGATATTGATGGTTGTGAGATGATTCAGTCCAAGGTTAAAAAAGGTCTTGGAACATTTTGTCAAATCCTTCAGTTGAATATATTTTTAGAGAATAAATTCAAATTTTTTCCATCTGATTAACTAGTTTTGTTAAAGATAATACCATGAGTTGGTTTGCATGCATTTCGAGATTAAATACGGCATAACGGATCAATTTTCACATGGCAAACACTCAACAGAAATGACTCAAACAACGAGTCAAATCTGCTGGTATACTTAATGATCCCTAATCGTCAAATACGTAAGTGAGCACTTAAAGAGAAAAAAAATGAAAAGATGTGTAGTATAGAATAACACCCATATACAATACATGATAATATAATAATTTTGATCACAACTTATATAAAATTGAAAAAAACTATACGAATTATAACACAGTTCTAAAAATGATTAAAAAAAACTAAGCTAAAAGTCAGAATCATAGCTTAAGGGGTAGATGCTATTTGATCAATACTGCTTGGGAGCCAAGTATAACTGTTTTGTTTATAAATCCCCGAAACGGTTACATGGTAAACAACAGACATATATATATATATATATATATATATATATATATATATATATATATGAGCTATGGTAAAACATCTGATAAAACCAATAAAAAAAAAGAAATCGCAAATATAAATAAACAAATTACTGACATGTATCATTTCGCGTGGACAGAGTAAATAGAATAAACAATTAAAGAAAATAAGACTGCTGCAGGAATACTGATTAACTCAATGGTAAGAGCAATGCCAAGTTGAAGTGGCAACAAATCGGTTGCAGGATCAATTCTTGCTGCCGTCTCATTTTCTTAACTTGATAATTCTATTTACATTGTCTGGGCCGAACGATATATTCACCGTGTCATCTTAAGGGATCATTTCAAACAGACTTTCAAAATAATATAATGCATTTATGATAAGCAATTATATATATATATAATATGAACTACAGAGAGTGAGACAGACTCGGGAGTATATATATATATATATATATATATATATATATATATATATATATATATATATATATATATATATATATATATATATATATATGTATATATATATAAATAATAGAATTTCTAGCTCTACTCTAGAAAAACTTAATTTCATGAGTAAAAAATTGGTATGTATCGAGCACTCTATGAAATAGATCCATTACATTTCAGAAGTGGCTTTATATTATTGATGTATTATTATATTATGTTATATTGCTGGCCTGATTTGTACCGCATATACTGTGTATATATATGTATATATATATATATATATATATATATATATATATATATATATATATATATATATATATGTATATATGTATGTGTATATATATATATATATATATATATATATATATATATATATATATATATATATATATAGATAGATGCATATATACACGTCGGAATACCCCCACAAAGGGGCAGCTGTCCCCATAGCGAGCTGGCATCTGCTAGAAGAGGGATACATCTGTCAAACCAACGAATTTAGGGCCCTGCTCCTAGATTGCAAGCCAGTCGAACAAAGGATGCAAATCCTTGGTTTAAAGGATGGCATTCCTGCGCATGTCACACTCCACTTTAAAACTCCATTACGCGGTTGGGATGGTTATTTCGTATACTTAGCTCTGCTGTCTAAGGATCCAATAATCGTACAAAATCCACCTAAAATCATAATACACACACACACATATGTATATATATATATACACATATATATATACATATATATATATATATATATATATATATATATATATATATATATATATATATATATATATATATATATATATATATATTGTGGGTGATTGATGCAGCTAATTAAAAAATGTTCTTCAGTACACATGCAAATATAGAAACATTAAAAGATATGCCGAATCTCAAACATACTTTGCTATCAATCTCTTACTTATTTTCTGGTTGTTATTTCTCTTTCTTTTGGGTCACCGCTCAACTCTGGCTGTCAAGCTGTGACAGTGAGTAAACAAAACGGGTCGGCAATGCCTTACAATACATCATCAGATGAAAAATAACAATTACCTCGATCCCATAATAGTTGTCACATTTGCACATACAAAGTATTTACAAAAAGAAAAGACGGTTTCAAAAATGTATTAATACAAAACTAATGAAGAAAAAAAATGTATCCAGGGGCGCTGAGTGACACCCACAGACACAAGGACTAGAGAGAAGGATCTATAGCCCACTTATCTGGTTGGCAGGCCATTCGTTGAGCTCGGGGTATGATTCAATATTGACACTCGTAGTGGAGAGTTTGTTGAGAAACACTTGAAGTTGATTACTGCAGGGTTCTACATCAAAAGGAGTGTCCGGTAGCATTGACACAAGATTAAATGATTTGAAAAAAGCCAAAGCCTGCGGCAAAAATGTTGAAAAAAATGAAAAATAAAATGTTTTTCATTTGTGTAGTGTAGTACTGATACTAATTTTCAAGTTTCTTGGGCAAATCTTGTGTCTGGTAGTTTTTAGATGTTTGAAAAAACGACAATTTTTTTTTTCAATAGAAAAAAGGTTCATCATAAGACGTCAGGAATTTTGGCCAAATCTTGTATCCGGTAGCGCTGACATAAGATTTTACAAAGGTTTAAAAAGAATTCCATTATGCAAATCGAATGCACATTTCGAACAATTACAAGTTGCAGGAATAAATTTCAAGTGTTTCTCAATAAAACAGGGTATCATGAGTATCGATGTCGAATCACCGTAGCCCTACATGACCCACCAACCAGCTCAATGACTTACAAATTGTTCTTTCTTTGAGTGTACGTGCGTCTGTAAATGTCTCCGGGTGCTCCTGGTCACATTTTGGTGTGTGTGTGAGGATAGGACTAGAAACTTGAAAATTTGCATGAGTAGGTACCATACAAAAAATATTTTTTTTGTTTTTTCAAAAAAGAATATTTTGTTATCTATGGTTATATTGGACCCTTCTTCCAAGATAATCTTAAATAAAAGACCTTTCTTTTTAAGAATTTTTGATAATTTCTTATAGATAACTATAGATAATTTAGTTCAATCCTTCTGTTGTAGATAATTTCTAAAAATCTTCCAAATAATTAATTCTGGTACGTGCGTGGGCTATTGTGATTAATCTATGCAGTGTGAGAATATCTGCTGAAAAGTTTTGCTTTTATACATTTTTGAAACTGTTTACCCCTTTCGTAAACACCCTGTATAATTGTAACAAAACAACTATAGCGGGACAGAAATAGTGAAATAATCATCACTAAACAACTGATACAAATCGTTACACACATAGGAAGCATCACTCCATCTATCCACAATTAAAAGTAAAGAGCCAGGCTATAGAAGAAATACGTGAGTGTATTAAAAAAATCTTTTGGTACTTTCGCGAACAGCGGAGTAAACAGGCCCTACTTAGCTTCTCCGTACACATGGCTGGCTAAATATACTTTTCCCCAATACAAAAACGAAGCAATTTTGCCGGCTGGTGATTCTTGTTGGCTTCGTGGGAGGAGAACTGTCGAAGATGCCAGTGGGTTGGTGAGGCACAAGAAAAAACGAGGCAGGATTGCGTGGATCGAGTGGGTGGATCGTCAGGCGATGCTGCCAGAGTGGTGGGGCTTGTGTGTAAGCTGTGCTTTGCGTGTGGATACGCACGTGTGTCCGTGTGTCTGCGTCTCTCTCGGTGTCTATCTCTCTCTGTCTCCTCCCTTCTTCTCTCTCTGTTTCTCTCTCCTTCTCTCTCTCTCTTTGCCTTCATCTCTCTGCCTCTGTCTCTGTCTCTCCGCCCCCTCACTTGTTCTTTCTATCTTTTAACTCTCTCTCTCTCTCTACGTCTCTCTTTTTCTAAACCTCTCTGTTCCTGTCTCTCCACCCTCTCTTTTTCTGTTTATCTCTCTGTATCGTTTGGTATCCACATATTTGCTCCTCTGCGTGTATGTATGTATTTGCATATGGATGTGCATGTATAAATGCGTATATATGTGTGCACGGCTGGATGTGTCTGTACCTCTGTCAGTGTTTTTGTTTTGTGTGTGTGTGTGTGTGTGTGTATGTGTGTGTGTGTGTGTGCGTATACGTGCGTGTCTCTTACTCTGTGTATCTCTGCGAATGTATTCGTTTGTTTCACTGTGTGTCTGCGTGTGCGTGTGCGTGCGCGCGTATGTGTGTGTGTTCGTGTGTTTGGATGATTATGCTTGTGTGTGCAACTGGGCGCACACTTGCATATATGTGTGAGCATGTGCGTGTGTGTGTGTGTGTGTGTGTGTGTGTGTGTGTGTGTACGTTTGTGCATTGTGTGTGCGCATGCGTGTGAATATTGTTGAACCAAAGTAGAAAATGACATTTTAAGAGGCTGATAAGTTGTTTCGATGTAGATAGGTGAGTGAGGGCCGAGAAAGTGTGCATGTGCGTGTGTGTGCATGCGTGTGCATAAGTGTGTAAGTGTATAATGTATTTGCGTATGGATATGTTCGTGTGTATTGGTGTATTTGTGTGTGAGTATGTTGTGATTGTGTGCATGACTATGTTTGAAAGTGTGTTCGTGTGTGGGTGCGTGTTTGTGACTGCATTTAAGTGTGTATGTGTGTGTGACCGTGTTTGCATGTGTGTGTGTGAGAGAGAGAGAGTGTGTGTGTGTGTGTGTGTGTGTGTGTGTGTGTGTGTGTGATAGAGACTGTATAACCGTGTTAGTGTGAGTGTGCCTGTTTTTCGTGCGTGTACGCCTGTTTTCATAGAGAGACTAGTGAACACAGAATTAAACGCAAAATAAATGAATAATAATAATAATGATATAATAATAATAATAATAATAATAATAATAATAATAATAATAATAATAATAATAATAATAATGATGATGATAACAATAATACTGCGACCTATGAGTATTAGGAGAGCAGGGCTGGAGACTTGAGGAGACTTGCTGTCACTCAAACTCCAGCGGTTACCACCAGGCAACTAGTGTGAGATTGCAAATAATAATAATAATAATAATAATAATAATGATGATGATGATAATAATAATGATAATAATAATAATAACGATAATGATAATAATAATAATAATAATAAAGAAGGAGGAGTGATAAAATAGAAAATTAGCAGAAGAAGAAAACGAAGTAGAAGAAATTAAAAAACAACATAGAATGAAGATTAAGAGAAAAAGAAGGAAACGAAGATGAAGAAGTGAACGAATAAACGATGAAAAAAGTAAGAAGAAAGGAAGAAAGAAAGGGGTAGAAAAAACCAAAAGAAAGAATCAGTCAAGAATGGGTCCGAGAGAAGAAGAGTAAAAGACGGGAGGATAAAGAAGGGGGAGGATGTGCGCTGCCCCTAGACCAAACTATTGACAAGAATGAAAGACAGAAGAGGGTACACGCTATCTCTAGACCAGATGACGGAGAAGTAGAACAAAAGACGAAAAAGGAGAAGGTCGAATAGAGGTTTTGATCAATAAAACAGTGAAAGGAAAAAAAGTGAAATGAAATGAAATATTAGGGGAAAAAGTAGATGAAGAAGACAAAGAAGAAGAAGAAGAAGAAGAAAAAGAAGAAGAAGAAGAAGAAGAAGAAGAAGAAGAAGAAGAAGAAGAAAGGGGAAATAGAAAAGGAGGGAAACAGAGAATTTGATGAAGAATACGGAACAGAGGGAAAATGTAGAAGAAGACACTTCGATGAAGGGGTTGATAGCCACAAAAAATAAACAATTAAAAGTTGGTAGATAGAAAACAAAGATGTAGAGCTGGTGGGGCAATAGGGGGTGTTATTGTGATTTCGGAACGGTTAGAAGAAAAGAGGTTTGTTCAGAGGACTGGGATAGAGGCGGGGGATTCGAAAGGCGGTTTGAAATTATAAATTAGAAAACGTTTGTGTCTTTAGAGAAAGTTGATGAGATGATTGAGAGGAAAAATTGGAAGATAAAGGGGGAAAGTTGAAGAATGTGAGAGGATAAAAGGATGTTCAAAAAGAAGGAAATTAAGGAGAAGAAGGAGGGGGAGAGAAAAGAGAAAGAATAAGAACGGGAATAAGAAGAAAAAAAAAGTAAGAGAAGAAACTAATAGAAAAAGGAGAGGACTGAATTGAGGATGTCGAGAGGTTCCTGGACGAAAGAGAAAGTATGGAAAAGGATTGGGGAGTGTTCAGAATAAATTTGAGAGAGAAATTCTGAAAATATCAATGAAAGAAAACGAAAGAAAGATTGAGAGAAAACCATAGAAAGAAAGAAAGAAAGAAAGAAAGAAAGAGAGAAAGAAAGAAAGAAAGACAAGAGAAAAACAAAAGAAAGAAAAATTAAAGAGTTGAAAACATCACTAAAAAGAAGTTGTTGAATCACTTGAACGAAAAAGGGCGTCGCAGACCGAATAAATAGTGGGAGGGAGCTAAATGGGTAATAGTATGAGGAAAATAAGAAGAAAAAGAAGAGGGATAATAAGAAGGCGGAGAGCAAGGATCCGTGAGAAATGCAGAATTATCAAAGATGAAGAATTAAAAAGAGTGAGGGGCAAAACAGAAAGAGAGGAAGAAAATAAAGCGAGATGAAAGAGAGAGAGAGAGTGAGAGATGCTGAAAGGGACACAAAGAAACCGAGAGAAAGAGAGGGAGTGACCGTGAAAAGAGGGGCATATCAATCCGTGTGACGTGATCGATCACGTTGACCAATGAGTTGTCGACTAAACTTGCATTTATATAAGACTCATCGGGACTTTGACGGAGAGTCGCTGTTACCCGTAGTCGAATCGTGTTTCCCATACAGGTAAGGAAGACAACATTCGCTATATACTCTTATTATCTACAGATTCTGAACAACGTTATTATCTGCTGCACGCTTTCTTTCTAGCTGCTCCGTTTTGGACTTCTCATTTCCCATACTTTTCATAAATCAATTTTTAAATCCTCTTTCTTTCTCTTTTTTTTCCGCTGTTTTTCTTGTTTCTTTCTTTCTCTCTTACTCTCATTCATTCATTTATTAATTCATTCTTTCTTTCTTTCTCTCTTTATTTTATTTTCTCTCTATGCAGATTCAGTTACAATCGTTTCATGTGTTGCAATTATCGTATTTGCTCACATAAGACGCCCATTTAAATGAAAAAAAGAAAACAAGTCTGGTTATTCATTCAATAGAAACCATCACATGACCGGCTTTTAGGCAGTGTGCAATGTTGGGATGATCAATTAAAAATGGAGAAAGGAGTGATTAATGATTAAGTCATTTCTCCTGCCTTTTTATTGTGCAGTGATCACTAAAAAGTCCGAATTTCCCAAAAAACAAATGTGGATGCTGCTATACAAGGAACTAAGGGATAACTTTGGCATAAACTTACATTGCAAATTGAACCCTTTGCTTAGAATTTATTCGATGGGGTGTTCAAAGATTTTTAGACATGACAAAGAATAATTATGGGAAATTTCTGCCCTTTAGCTCTACTGGTGCGGCCTGTACACGTTGTGCATGCATACATGGCCTATCTACCAGCCAGCAAGCCAGCTAACTGGACAAACTTGAAAAAAACCAAGAATCCTGGTTTGACAGTCTGGGTTATGATTTAAGTTGACCGTTAAAAAAAACACAATTGGAATATTAAACAGCGACTAATGCGCTGGTATTATGCCTAGTGAGGTGCAGTCATCGAGGCTCGAAATTGTCAGCTTTGTGGCTGGGATGGTTTGCAGTGAACGGTAATCCTCATCCACTCAATACGCTTGTGCTGTATTTTTTTCAAAATAATTTATTCATTCAAAACAATGGGGAATTCCGTAACGGACGCATGTAGAAATTTTTTCCGGTGTTATTCCTTCATCTGTTGAACAATTATTCCTGTACCTATTTTCCTTCACTTTCAGTCATTAATTTTCTTCTTTCTCATTTGTTATTGTCTTTATTTTATTTTTCTTTCTTTCGTGTCTTTTTTCTTTCTTTCTCTCTCTCTCTCTCTCTCTCTCTCTTGCTTTATTGTTTACTTTCTCTTTCCAGTTTTTGAATTGCTTTTCCAGTTGTTATATTCCTTCTTTCAGTGTCCTCTTCAACTTTCTATGTTTGAATACGCACACGCATGCACATGCACACACAAGCACACACAAAAACACACATACATGCGCACACATACGCACACACACACACACACGCACAATCACACACACATGCACACACTTGTGCATATACTGTCATGGTAGTTAATATACATATGAACACAAACATACTCACACACAAACACACACATATATATATATATATGTACACGTGTTTATATAAAAAAAAATGAGAAGCATAAATGTACATAAACGCATAGATAAATCTTCTGCATAATTATGACACTAATATTATTCATTTTTCAGCATAATCTTTTTTGTCAATGCATTCGATTAAATGAATACTTAATATCAATCTTATTAATCGAAAATTATACAATGAAAATTTCTGATCAGAACTCAACCACAAGTCAGGCTACGGACTAATTGATCTACTCAATTACTCACTTACAAAATAATTTTCATGTCATCGATGTACCATACTGGGTACTTTGTGGCATTTTCAAAACGATGGTGTGACCTGCTGGCGCCCATCTCCTCTCCATGAAACATGCAACAGATTGTACTTTGGATTATACAGTACCTGCGTCAAAAAGACATTCCTGACCTGACCTTTGGGAGATTTGGATTCATGCCTTTCCCAAGTGCAATGGTGTTTGGTGAACATAAACCTTTTCAGCTGGAATTTGAATTCAGTTAACTGATTCTATTATCTGTGCTGTGAAGTGAAATTCCTAAGATACGTTTATATATACATACATAAACATATTTCTATGTACACACACGTGCACATACACACATGCACACACACACACACACACACACATTCAACCACA